>CM076576.1:602162201-602722668 GCA_034641835.2 Pinus albicaulis
TTTTTGATACTGAGATTCAGGTAGCACTGAGCAGCATTGCTCAAATTTTGGGCAAAGATGATGACAGTATGGTGGATAAAACGATGTTAGGGATGTTTTACATGATGATGAAGCCAGGAGTGGTGGTGGATATTCCATCCTATTGGCAGGAAGCAGTAAATTCACAGCTGATGAGTCTATCATTAACAGGTTCTTTCATATTTCCTTCATTAATCATTTACTTTTTCTTATATCAAAATGTGGAGGAATTTATGTATCTAGGTTTGAATATCATGGACATGAATAAGAAGAGGCAATCTGTAGTTTTCTGGACAGATATAGTAAGGAGAGAACAAAATGAAAATGGACTATTTGATTTTGCCAGTTATTTCATGTCAAGTGCATATAAGATTTTGAATGGAGTTTCTCCCCTTTGTTTTTTACCCAAAGCTCAAGAATTCTTGCATTTAGGAGCAAACTGTAAGTTTGGAGACTGGTTTTTGTTTGAGGATTATTCAGAAATTAGGTTATATGGAGCAGGTGTTGAACCTTATAGACTTCCAGTATTTGTTCCCATGAGGCTATTTGCCTTGGAGTTCATTCGACGAAGTCTAAATGTTGATCAAGTTCACTTTGTGCCCATGAAAAAGGGACATATGTTTAAACTACCCATGACTGTAGGTCCTTTCATTGTTAATATGAGACAGACATTTCAAGAAGTTACTAAAATGCTAGATGAGATGCATTTGCTGCTAGGGGAAAGCTGGGCTTATGACCCACACAGTGTAATTTCCAATAGAAGAATTGAGAATCGGTATTCAGCTTTCATTCATGAAAGCAGGCTAGATTTAGAAAAGATAGCTAGCAGAGGTGTAGTGAGTTCAACAGGTTCAAATATTCAGACTCCTATAATTTCAGAAAAGTCTAATAAAATAAGTAAAGAAACAGTAATTGACTTAGAAGATGAGGAGCAAGGAGCTGAGAAAAGGACAAAGTTTAATCAAGAACATCCATATAATCAACTTGGTTACTCTCTACAGATGGGAGAAGAACAAAATGTTCCTACTTCACCCAGAATACATGAGACTTCTCATGAACAAGTACATCTGATCAAACAGATGTTTGCCCAAATTGCAGAAAGGAATCAGAAGGTGAAAGCCAGCATGGAAGCCCAAGCTAAATATCTGATTGCTCCAGATCAAACAAGGCTTTTCACTGCCATGGATCTTGAGAAAGATCAATTCAGAATTGCCTTGTCACATCCTACTGACATGTCAATTGGTTCCTCTAGTAATTTCAATACTGTAAATATAATTGTAGATGTGAAGAAAATCCCATTGTTGGATAAGATGAACTTACATATGCAGACAGGTCAATTGATTGTAAATTACCTGACAAAGACTAATGCAATGGCAATGAAAGCAGAGAATATGCTTGGGAAAGTCATTAAAGAGTTGAAGTTAGAAAAAGCCAACTCTAGGGCTTTAACCATTCAGAATGAGGAAATAAAGAAGATCATAGTAAAGATTGGGGTGGACCCTAATGATAGGACTGTAGTGTAGAAGCTTCTACAAAGTGCTGAATTAGAGATATCTACTTTGAAGAAGATGCTAAAATTACCTACAGGGGAGCATTCAGTACAAAGGTTGCAGAGGTAGAGAACGAGAAAGAAAAGCTGCTACAACAGCTGATGCAAAAGGAGGAAATCTCCAAAATAAAACAAACTGCAATATCACTACAAAATCATATTGATAGTCATACTTGTAATTTTATTTTCCCTTCAGGTAACGAAGATCCTCAAGCACAAATTGCTTAGTTGAATACTAAATTGCAGATGGCGGAAAGAGACCGAAAGAAGGCTCAAGCAGATCTAGAGACTGCATCGAAGATTATTCAAGCTGCAGAAAATGAAACTAGTAAATATAAAATGGACAGTCAGAATGCCAATGCTGAGATCAAAAGCCTTAAAGAGAAATTGAAAGGAAACATATCTTTAATACAGGCAAAATATTTCATTTGGAATGATATCATTTCTGAAATTAAGTCAATTAAGTCAAGGAGTCTTATCAGAGAATTTGAAGAACAGGTAATGGCAGATAAACAGAAGACAATCAATAGGGCTATTTGGGCAAAAAGATTCATCGACTTTATTAATTCCAAAATAGACCAAGAATTGGAGGAAAATGAGATTAAGGATAGAATCTTATATGCAGTAGAGATTAATAAGATGATTGTCAAGAATGATTACAGGAAAGCCACAGAGAAGAAGTTGATTGAAATCAAATAAGAAGTAAGTCAGTTTGATAAATCATTGGACAAATTAACAAGAGCAGGTTTACCTTCATGCTGGGCATTAGGAGGAGGTCTATTGTCATGGGATTCTTATGAAAACTTACTGGTATTAACAAAAAGAAAAGTTGATAATACACATGAAAAGACTCAAATACTCAAGGGAGCAACGATGATCAACTTTCTTCAGAGACATTTTCAGCTACTGTGGCTGGTAAAAACTCTATTTACAGAAAGACCATCTTACAACCAAATTACTGCTTTCAGGTTAGAGTATCACAATTTGATACACTCACGTAGGACAAGAGTAGAGATATGGAAGACGTGCAGAGCCTAGACAATAGACTTGCCAAAAGATCCTTCAACTAAGAAGAAAGACAAATCAGAAGCTGATTTGGGAAATGTAGCAGCATCGTCAACTATTCACATTCAACATATAGATTAGGATGTTAATTTTTATGTTATTATAATCTTTCAAAGATGATGTAAATGTAATAAGACTTTTTGAGAGTATGTAATAGATAGTTTTCAAAGTCCTCAGGAGTTGAGGTAGTTAGGATCAGTTATAGTAGTTTTGAACTGCTTTTTATTGTATTTAATGTAATAATTAAGAGGAAGGAAGGTTCCAAGTTTTGGACCTTCAGACTACAATTTTTGTACTCAATGCTTTCAAAGATTGATGAATGAGGAGCAAGTTTCTAGAATATGTTTGTGTTGATATGTGTTCAGGTTTTCATTCTGTGTTTTCTATCTTTGAATAAAACGAAGTAATGAGTAGCAGGTCTCTTTTTACCTATGTAAGCAAGAGTTAAAACCCTTAATTGGCGCTCCTTCATTTTAACTGTTTCTTTCATATAATTCTTCTAGAGTTTGAGATGATATATTCTATGTAACAACATATCAGTTTGGACTTCTTTCTTTCATTTTCTTCTGGTCATTTCATTCAACATAAGCAAAAGACAACATTGTGAAATGTTCATTATATTTGATATTTGAGGGTTTAATGATAAATACTTGAGGGTCATGAAACAGAGACAAATAATTTTGTGACATAATCATATAAATGACTTAAGCATTGATTCCTTATCACAGCTAAGGGATTGTCTCTTAAGGTTCAACAATGACCTTGTGAGTTTTGCCTTGCTTGGACTTCACAAGTCTTGGTAAGGGTTCCTGGATGTTGTTAGTGGGAGAGAGAACTTTCCAAATTGGGAAAGTTTTTGGACTGACTGCATACAAGAGGAGATCCAAAGAGGAGCCATACAAGGGAGATCAATTACGACAGTGGACGAGGAGAGCCTTGACTTGGCAAGCAAGGCCAACAACAAGAAGGGCCAAGGAGAGGTCAAGACTAGTCAGAAGGGCAAGAAGAAGGATCTATAAGCAAGATCAAGGGCTTCCATTGCCATGATTTTGAACACTATGCTACTAATGTCCTAAGTGGAAGAATGAGTCTAGTAAGGATCATGTAGCTACATCAACGAAGGTATATGCATTTTCTGCCTAGTTCGAGAAATATTTCTCATTGATTGCTTGCATGGCAAGCTCAACAGATAACAATATATCGTATATTGATTCAGGAGCATCCTTCCACATGACCGGGAACAAGAAGAGTTTTAGCTACTTGAAGGAAAAGGACATGCAGTTTCAGATCGAGCTAGGAGATGATGGCCAATATGCAGCTAGAGGAGTTGGTATTGTTAGTTTTCAGAGGGAGTCAGGTAATCCTCTTCATCTCAGAGATGTTCTCTATGTTCCAGGGTTGAGGCAAAATCTTGTTTCAATAGCTACCCTTGAGGACAAGGGATATGATATCATCTTCAACAGAGGTAAGGTGTACCTCCAAAACTTAGCTTTTGGATGTAAGAAGTAGATAGGTGTGAGGGTGAAGCATCTCTACAAGTTGCAGGTAGAGACAGGTGCAACTTTGAGAAGCAAGGTAGTGAGAGCTCAAAGTAGAGAAGTGATGGTTGAGCGAGAATATGATAGAGCTCTCAAGATGGAGCCTTATCCGGTATCTCAGTTTGGGTCAAAGCTAGTTGGCATTTGGGTTGACTAGTAGGATTATGAGGAGCATAGCATAGGGCGAGTGGAGGCAGCCACTTAGTCAGTGACTTCCAGTATAGGGAGAGTTTGAGCCAAGTGGGTAGAGGATTTTGCTAAGGGAGATCAGAAGAGAGTTGAATCTTCTAGCTTGAGGAAGTAGCCATAAAGGTACACAAGGTACATGGAACTAATGATTGAAGTGATGGACTTGCAGAACATGGTGGGAAAGAACAAGTCTTCAGATCAGGTTCCATAGAGGAAAGCAGGGAAGTCTTCTAGTTCAGAGGGAGTAGTTGCAGTAGTAGAGAACGTGGTAGTGTTGGAGACAAATCTAGGTGGATGATGTTCTTCGAAAAGCACCTTCCTCGCTAAGAGGGAGTGTTGAAAATAGTAGTGAGAAAGGTGTTGAGATTTTGGGGTAGCATCGAGTGTGCTCTAGCTTCGAAACTTTGTGGAGGGGCTAAGATACATGAGATCTCCAAGACCCATAAAACGTTTGGAGAAATTTCATCCCGTGTAATAGTTATTCAAATAATTAAATTTTTTTAATGGGGACCCTAAGTCTAACTTAAGGAAATTAAAAAATTAAAGTGAATTAAATTACACATGTGATGAAATGTTCTAAGTGACATGGATCAAGCATTCTTTTAATCTAAGCCGTTGATTAGAGATTAGATCACGAACATTGGTTTCCCAACGAGAAAAGTATAAAGGAAGGGCTTGGGGTCAGTTGGAGGATACACACACATTGCAAAGCACTGAAGCTAAGTCAAATTTTTGGGGCGGGGTTTGCTGAGGAATTCGAAGTGAGTTTGTAGTACAGTGAGGGGCAGAGATCGGCAAGGGATGATCTGATCCGAGGCCGAAAATACAATAGTAGAGAGGCAGCGTCGTACCAGGGAAGCGTAGAGGCCAGTAGGAGGGACATAGTCCAACCAAGCTGATGCAGAGGCCATGCAGAGGGTGATGCAGAGGTAGTGCAGAGCCTTCCAGAGTGACGTAGGGGAAGGTTGCACTGTGCAGAGGCTACACTAGGCTAGAGGGCTGACACAGAGGTTGAAGAAGATTGCACTGATGGTTTCCAGTGGGTTAGAAAGGGCTCGTTATCTGTAAATCCCGATTGAGGGTGTGATTCAGCTATATTTTTTGTCTCCGAGTGAAAGGTACAATTGCCGTGTATTTTCTCTGTAGGGCAGACCGTTTCTAGTGTCCAGATTGTTTTATTCAGATTTTGCATAATAATAAAACCCTCTAGAGCCGCTGCACCGATTTTCTAGCATTAGGTTTTTTTGAGGACATTTGTCCGAAAAATATGTGTGTAATTTTGTCATATGTGCATGCTGTTCAGTAAATGATCTGTAGATGTGTAGGTTGCAGTTTGTGTTTGCTTTAATATTTTTCTGAATACTTCAGTTAAATAATTTGTTAAGTTAATTAAACAAGTAGGCGAAGTAGATCAAGACACTGTAGTAGGGTTTCTGTTTTGAAACTTTCACAAAAGGTCCTTCTTGACTTGTGCCTTAGTCAAAGAGACCAAGAAGCAATTTTTCTTAACATGCACGAGTTCCTAAAAGTTAGGAAGAGTTCCTAAAATTTAGGACAAATTCCTATAAGTTAGGACAGTTCATGAAGCAATTTGACTAATATGCAGGAGTGGAAGGCTTAGTTTGTTGTCTTCTAGTGTGAGTTACCTTTGGTAAAAGACAAGCGAGTGAGTCTCAAGTTCTAAATTGAGGAAGGACAAGTTGCATGAGTCAGTGAGACTTAGTTAGCTCATCAATCACTAGTTTGAGTTCCAAAAATATAATTTGCTAGATTTAGCCTATTCGAAAAGCTTATAAGAAGGACCAATGCACAAAATTATTCATTGTTTTGTGAGCACGAGTTGGTGAGACAAGGAAATAGACGACATAAGTTTGTGTGTGTGAGAGCTTGTGAGAGGAAGAGTGTGCAAGAGAAGCTTCGTAGAGGCTATTTTCCCTTGGGAATTGCATTAGCAATTAGGAGGTAATTCCTAGTTAATAGGACCAGCCTACGTGCATAGATTGAGGAGGATGCGCTAGGAAATAGGGCTCCAAGTGTGCACAAAGGATAAGGGAAGCAGATCAGGGGTCTTGCAGGTGTTTCAAGCTTAGGACAAGTAGAGAAGACCATATTGGTTTCCAGTGAAACAAAGTTGTATTATAAGAGATCTATTGCTCATTTTTTCTATCAATAAAATTCTCAAACAAGCAGAGGGTTTTCCCAGTTGTGTTCCCTAGAAATTTTATGTTTTTGGATATTGTGTGACTGTGTTTATTTCTGTTCCTATTCCTCTACAAATTAAGTAGGGAAAATTCTGTATATTGGTGTTACAATTTAGTTTCATATTTGTTCATTCAAGCAGATCATAATTTTCGTGGATTTTCTATAATTAATTGAAGGGAAAAGGCCAAAAATGACTTTAAAGTAAAATTTAAAAAGTCACTTAGATGAAGTCAAAGGGGAGCTTCTAGAATAATAATAAAATAATAAAATCAAATACTTCTAGAAGATTGGAGATCTATCTATCAAGTCTTTAAAAGGAGGAGATCATTTGGGACATCTTGGATTGTTTGTATTTTCTAGTTGGTGAGGTTTGGAGAACTAGATTCCCAACTTCTATAAGCCCTAGGACAGAAATCCTTCCTTGTGCGTGTTGGACGAAAACCCAGCACTCTTGGAGGAGATTTCATCTAGAAGTCTCATAGAGCGTCATCATTGGGCAGATCTGTGGATCGAGTGTGGAGATCATTCAAATCTTCAATCAAAGCTTCATATTCAGTTTGGTTATAGTCAGTTTGCAGTTGCTTTTAGATATATTGTAAGAGATCTATTGCTCATTTTTTCTATTAGTAAAATTCTCAAACAAGCAGAGGGTTTTCCCAATTGTGTTCCCTAGAAATTTTATGTTTTTGGATATTGTATGACTGTGTTTATTTTTGTTCCTATTCCTCTGCAAATTAAGTAGGGAAAATTCTGTGTATTGGTGTTACAATTTAGTTTCGGATTTGTTCATTCAAGCAGATCATAATTTTCGTGGATTTTCGATAATCAATTGAAGGAAAAAGGCCAAAAGTGACTTAAGTAAATAAAGTAAAATTAAAAAAATCACTTAGATGAGGTTAAAGGGGAGCTTCTAGAATAATAATAAAATAATAAAATAAAATACTTCTAGAATATTGGAGATCTATCTAGCGAGTCTTTAAAAGGAGGAGATCATTCGGGACATCTTGGATTGTTTGTATTTTCTAATTGTTGAGGTTTGGAGAATTAGATTCCCAACTTCTATAAGCCCTAGGACGAAAATCCTTCCTTGCGCGTGTTGGACGAAAACCCAACACTCTTGGAGGAGATTTCATCTAGAAGTCTCACAGAATGTCATCATTGGGCAGACCTGTGGATCGAGTGTGGAGATCATTCAGATCTTCAATCAAAGCTTCATAATTAGTTTGCAGTTGTTATTAGATATCATCATCATCTCAGCTACTTCAGTTATTTTGTATTGCCTTGTAATCATCTTCAGTTGATTTAATATAATAAAGCTGAGTTGTTGCATTTATTCCATGTTCTATGTATAATTTCTATTTTATTAAATTTCCATAGTAGCCACATATTTAAATTCTAGGTTATAATTGTTATCAACTGGAAATTTCTTTGGTGCAAATTTGGTAAAATTAATTGACATAAGATTTGTGAAGAAAATTCCAAATACCAAATTAATCAAATACCAAATACGACAAATACCAAATTAATCAAATACGACAAATACCAAATTAATCACACTGCAACCTTCACAAATAAAATTGCGGAAATAATAGCTTTGGAATTTGAGAAAATACTAGCACACACACACACACACACTTAAAATGACACCGTTATTTTTGACAAATGTCCCAGGAAAAACCGAACTTTAGAAAATCGGTGCAACAGTGAGGGTTTTTATTAATATGCAACAGCGAGAGAAATTTTTTGACTACAAATAGATGCAGAAATTTGGCAATCCTACAGAGAAAAATATTGGCAAAATTCTAGTGAGGAATTTTCCTCACCCCACTGGCAAATTTGGGCTCTGACTACAGCGCCAAGTGAGCCGTCCAAATTGCCTCTGCGCTGGCCTGCATCACCCTAGCGCAGTATCTGCCACACTCAACCTGAATCAACTGCTCCTGTAGCTGTCCTGTCTGCCACTGGCTGAGAAACTGTTTCTCCGCCCTTCTGGAACCCTTTCCCAACCTGTAGAACTAAAACTTGGCTTCTCTCCAACTAAATCAAACTAGCCTGTAGAGGCTTCTGCGCAACCCCCGCGTCAGCCTCACTGTGGTACTTTTGCCTCTCTGCAAATGCACTTGTTGGATCTGGAAAACTTCCTCTAGCCTCACTTTCCCTACCCCTCACTCTTTGCTTCTTCACTGAAGCTCGAACTCTCCGTCAATTGACTGTTTCTACTCTGGAAAATCGAATTCTCCAGGTGCCCATCAACTTCCTCTTATAATCCACTGCTGGAGCACTAACGACCAAGATTAAAACTTAATCAATGGCTAGGATCATCTTAGAGTTGATCCGTGTGAGTTTATAGATTATTCACACCTCGACTTAATTAATTATGATCAATTAGCCATATTCCCTAAGTTTAGACTTAGGAAATATTAAAAAAATCAACTAATAATCTAATTAAGCCATCTCTGGATGTGATTTCTAGAAACGATTTTTGGGTTTTGGAGATCTCATGTATTCTAGCCTCTCCACCAAATTTCGTGGCTAGAACACATCTGAGGCTACAGAAACAAACATTCCTTCTCAATGAGGACTATGTTCTCTCTAGTGCTAGACATTCTGCCACAACACCCTATCTTTGTATCACCTCTTGTCACGTTGTTGATGCCTGACCACTGTGATTGCTTGCCACTACCCACCAACCACTGCGCAACTCTGATGTTGCATCTGTGTTGCTATTGACCCTGCTATATTGTTGCCAACATTGCATCTGCACTGCAACTCCCTCTCATCTGTTGTTGCTGCAACTGCAACATCTGCAACCGAGAAACATCCAAAATACTGAATCAACTGTGTTCAGTACGATGCATTTGTTACCTGAGTCTCTGACTGCTACTAGACTCTGCACAGTCTCTGAAGAATCTACGCTGCTGCTGACTCTGCACTGCTACCAACTCTGCATTGCTCTCTCCAACATTTGACTGCTACTAGTCTGCAACTGTCACTCTGATATCTGACTACATCTCTTGACACTGATCCATCCTGCTACTGAATACTGTGCCTTCCCCCGTAGCCAGGTATAGATCCATGAGGTGGATTCCTTAGTGGACCCTGCCCAAGTCTGTAGCTCTCTGGGGCTACAACTCCAAGTCACCCCACCTCACTCCTGGAGGTATATCAATGAACATCATGAAGTATTCCTCCAACCTGGAGGACAACCTATATATCTCAACATGTGTTGCTGTCTGGTCCTGCTTCTCTTGCTTGTTCTTCTTTCTGAGAGGACACTGGGTACTGTAGTGGCCAAACTCGCCACACCTGAAGCACTTGACCTTAGATAGGTCCTTCTTCTTCTTTCTCTGCTCACCCTACCCCTAACTTGGACCCTTTGATGCGAGGGCCACATTCTCCTCGTCCTTTACCCCCTTCGATCCGCTGCTACTGATGTAGCTCTTTAGTAGAGCTCATCTCAAGTTCTCAACTCCTACTGCTGCTAGTTGGAACACAAATTGTCCCATTCTGATATCTTGTCTCTGCCCAATATACTTTGTACGAAGACTTTCCAATCCTCCGAGACACTATTTAGTAACAACCGTACTAGCTTCGAAGGTTGAGGAGCTGCCCCAACAACTACAAATCTGTCTCAGACTTCCTAAATCCGGGTGAAGAAGGCATCTATGCCTTCCCCCTTTTGCATTCTGATGCATCTCAGCTTTTCTTCTAAGAACATCTTCCATTGCTTGGAAGGTACCCTAATATAGCGTGGAGAGAGCATCCCACATCTCTTTGGCCATTCCCTTGGCTGCTATATGTGAGACTATATGGTCCCAGACTTCATCTAGGATCAACCGCTTCCCTTTCGCCATCTCCTTCCTGTATTCTTTCTTTTGGTCAACATCTTCGGGAACTGCCACAACATTATCTATGTAGGCTTTCAGGCCATATTCATTTAGAAGGAAGGATGTCCTGATTCCTAGCCTTCTAGATGATATAGTTGGAAGATCCATCCAACCTATCTTGATCTCTAACCCTGTAGTGTTCATCTCTAAAACTGTCGAAAACTTCCTCTTTCCTTCTTCTTGGCTCTTGCTCTGCTAATCGCACTCCCTTTTGGAATGCGTGAATTTTCTAGCTGCTACTGCCAATCTTCCTAGAAAAATCGAACTTCTAAGACTGGAAGTTCCCTGAGAGAAATTTTCCCTCAGTTGTGTGTGTTTTTCTCTTCCACCAGACGTTGGTTCTATTGCCGCTAAAACCTCTTGTTGAGATTTTGGGGTAGCATCGGGTGTGCTCTAGCTCCGAAACCTTGTGGAGGGGCTAAGACACACGAGATCTCCAAGACCCAGAAAGCGTTTGGAGAAATTTCATCTGGTGTATGAGCTATTCAAATAATTGTTTTTTCTTTAATGAGGACCCTAAGTCTAACTTAGGGAAATAGAAAAATTAAAGTGAATTAATTTACACATGTGATGAAATGTTCTAAGTGACATGGATCAAGTAGTCGTTTAATCAGAGCCATCGATTAGAGATTAGATCACGACTGTTGGTTTCTCAACGAGAAAAGTATAAAGGAATTGCTTGGGGTCAGTTGGAGAACAACACACACATTGTAGAGCGCTGAAGCTAAGTCAAATTTCTGTGGCGGGGTTTGCTGAGGCGTTCGAAGTGAGTTTACAGTGCAGTGAGGGGCAAAGATCGGCAAGGGATGATCTGATCCAAGGCCGAGAATACAACAATAGAGAGGCAGCTTGTACCACAACGCAAAGGCTACCCAGAGGGACGCAGTCCAGCTAGCATCACGCAGAAGACTGCGTAGAGGTTGCGTAAGCCCAACTAGGGTGACGCAGACCCAGCCAGTGCAACACAGGGTGATGCAGGCCCAGCTAGGGTAGTGAAACACCAGCTAGGATGATGCAGTGGGAACGACGGCCAGTAGGGGCTGATGCAGAGGCTGCATGTAATATCCCTTTTGAAATATTTTATAAATTTTGCCGGAAAATTAACTCAACCAAAATTTCTCCATTAAATTATCATGCATTTACAAAAGATTGCCATGTAAAAGAAAACACACAAGTACATGCAAATCCATAACACCATAATGCAAGAAATAACTCAACTTTATTATAATATAACCGGGGTTACATGCTGAAATGAGAAATAGCTGAGATAACTGAAATAGAACTGGCCTCAAGGATTTACTACAAAACTGCACCGACCCTCCACCAAATACTGCACTGACCCTCCACCAAAACTGACTACAATCAATCATTGCAACCTGTGAATCCTAAATGGATCCACCAAGGGAAGAGATGGGTGCTCGCCCATTCTCACTAAATCACCCGAGGGTTTCCATCCTAGGGCTACTATTGAAGTAGAGAATCCAAGTTCTCAAACCTCTCACACAAACAATGATCCAATCCAAGATATCTCTCAATGGCCTCCTCCTCTTCTTTTATAGATCTCATAGATCCTTCTAGAGCCTTATTTTATTATTATTTTAATCATGGAGCACTTTTCCCTCTTATTTTCCAATTAAAATATTCCTTTTTAATGCAGGGAAGAGTAAATCGGCTACCATGTCTCCTTAGGTCACTGAAACTCATGTCCAACCATCCCATCATGTAGGTATTCTCGTCCCGGTTCGGAATGCACAGGAACGAAAGGCAAACTGTGTAGATGATGGAATATATCAAGCATATGCCATCGATCCTCATAGAAACTCCTCAAAACTCCTCCAAAAAGCCTGTGGGCCCGCTGATGACACCAACCTGTACTTGTGACTTGTCTGCTCCCAACTTTGGAAGTCCATCCTAACCTTGTCATAGGTGACACCAAAAAAGGGAATATTACAGACGTTCCGCCCCAAGATTGCTTGCCCTTAAGCTATCCAAATATGTGCTCCACTCTGTTGGCCCGATGCAACTGAGACCCAATGCTCGGATCCCATACAAAACCCTGGGTGCTGCTATGCTCCTGTGTCAAGCCACCTGAAACAGACCCCTCGATGCCGAGATCCCAAATTGATCTCTCACTGCACCTGTCATCAATCAATCCTCCCGGATCCCAATGCCACCATGGCCAATCATCGCTTGAATCCCATGGCTCGTACTGCGCACTGTCTCTAGCTGTAGCTGCCGCCCCATGAAGCGAGGACCAACTCAACCACTCTCTCCAATCCAACCTCCGGTCTAGGCCGAGGTCAATCCTGATCTGCTGATGTCGTGCTACTGAAATACTAATGGATTGTTGGTCCACAATCCATGGCCCAATGGAATATGTAACATCTCTCTCGTCCAAGTTCTCCTGCCGAAATGTACCCAGGACTAAGAATGATACTCTGTCAATAGGATACCAACTCATCACCTCTCTCCAGTCCAACTCCTGACTCGATCTCATGCTAACCTTGGTCTCCTGAAGTCGAGATGGAATGCTGAAGAACTGTTGACTTGTGCCCCACTGCCAACTGGAAGTTGCCGTATCTGTCATGTCTAAGGGTCCCTGCTCCACTTTTCTCCCTACGCAGAAGATCGTACCATCAATAGGGTACCAACTCATGATCTCTCGCCAATCTATCTTGGAAGAAGAATCAAATGCAGTGACACCTGCATACAAAACAAGTCTGGCATGAGGTCGCTAGTCCATAGTCCATACTCAACTCGTGCTTCCCCGTCCCGTCTGTCGATGGGATCTGCTTGCAGAAGAAGTCCCCTCTCTCTATAATGGGCCAAAGTGGGAAAGATATGCTGCAAGCTCCATCGATATACTCCTCCAGAGTGTTGCTCCCTGAAAGTACTACAACTCTGCTGACTACATGTGCATCTATCTACACCTCATCAGTGGGTTGACCCAAAGATGGATGCTCCACCATCTCCAATAGCTCCTCCCTCTCCTAATCAGAAATTTCATACTCCTGCTGTCTACTAGCCTCTTGCAGAACTATCCCATCATCCTCCAACATCTCCTGAGGTTAAGTATCTGCAACTACTGCGACCCTGCTAGATGCCCGTACATCCATCTGCTCCTCACCAATGGCTGACCCTAAGGGTAGCCGTACATCCATCACAGACTCAATGTGAGCCTCCATCTAGGTCTCCCCCAAAGGACTATAATGCATGATGTGCATAGCCTCCTCCGTAGCTGAATCATGCTCCAACATATGTTGCTCCGACTGAATCATCAAAAGTGACTCATCATATGACCCATGTACTCAATCGAAGAAGAGTCCTCATCCTGACATATAGAAGGAATGTCCTCCTGCTCTACCTTCGCCACTTCATCTGCGTCTCTCAAGCATGAGTGTTCAGGTCCCCAAGGTTCTTTGCAGATGAAGCAAAGTCCCTTCCTCCTCAACTCGTTCTTGCTACCTAATCCTCCAAACTGGAGCAACTCCTCCTTGGTCAACTGTCTCTTGAAAAGCTCAATGTTCTGCTCAACTAGCCCTTGGGCTAGCTCATAAGCAGCAGGTGAGACCAACTTCCCTCTCCTCCAAATGCTGAACAACCTAGTCTGCAGCTCTCGACATCACGGTCTCTCATACATGATGACAGGATGGACTGCATGTGTGTTATGACTGTGTCAGGACGATGTCTCCTAATGCTGAAGAAGCATTGGATCATCTGCAGAATCAAGCCATCACAATCAAGGTCAAACATGACCTCATAAGTTCGGGTCATGGCCATGACTTCTAAGACCTTAAGCTTCTTCCCAAATATAGAGCCTGCACTGTTGTCCAAGTCCTGAAAAGTCCCCACTACTAACTTGAAAACTTCCCTCATAACATCATCATTGAAAGGAGTTATAGGTGCGGTCAACCTCATAATGTTATTGAGGCATGATGCAACTGGAAGTCTGAACCCCTCACAAGGTTCTTCCAAGAAGTTGGGTTGTATAAGAGCAAGCATAGCAGGTTTTAGGACCCAAGTCAGTTTCTTCCCTTCTAACTGGCTTACTTTCGAGTTCATCAAGTTTGGAAAGAACTCTCCATGTGATCTTCATGTGTTTCAAATCTGTTCCAAGTGCAAAGATTTGGTGTCTGGTCTCCTGTCCCTTTTGTACATCTTTTAGCTGCTCTTTTTGAAGAATGGTAAAGACCCCTCTTGAAAAAGATCTGCTGTTTTGTTTTGCCTATGGCTGCTTTGAAGTGGTATTGTTGCTAGAGGGTTTGAATTGTTGTCGACCAAGCTTCTTGAGGATGCCGTCGATGGATCTTAGGGACCTTTCAAAGTCCATCTTAGAATGCCACTGTAAGATTCCCTTGCAGAACAACTTAGGAATTCACGACGTTTTCTGAGTGTGTTTGAGGTTGTTTTGGGGAGAATTTGTTTCCATATCAATTTACTAAGTGCTCAACAAATACCCAACAAACTTTGAAAATACTTGCACTATGTCAGACTCATAAATTAACATATTTCTGATGCTTGACAAGATGTAAATAGCACCAACATAAATAATCTTTTCCTAATTCAAAATATGAACGAACAGTGATCAGATGAAAGCGGTTAAAACCTGGTTTAGATGCCAGCAATCAGTTCTGGTTAAAGTGATAGGCAGTGATGAAACAATGATGAACAACGAACAGTCCCGCCATTGTCACTGATTTGAAATCTGCACTATAATCCTCTTTCGCAGATGTTGTGTGACAATGCTCTCTGCAGTTTGCTAGCTTGAGACTCCTCTCAGAAAATACTCGAACTTTACCATTCCTTATTCATATCACTTGTTGATCCTCTAGTTCTTGCCTCATTAATTACATGCTCAAAAGCCAACATCTATCCATCACGTCAAATACTGTTAGACACTTCAATGATCTAGTCCCTTTTCCCATAGCATTACAAAACAGATTTCCAACAAGGATTGTGTTGAGATTTTGTTTAGTTGGTGTAGCATCGGGTGTGCTCTAGCCCTGAAATTTTATGGAGGGGCTAGGACACACTTGAACTCCAAAACCCAGAAAGTGTTTTGTGAAATTTCAGCTGGTGTTCAAGTTATTCAAATAATTAACTATATCAGACTCAGAAATTAACATATTGCTGATGCTTGACAAGATGTAAATAGCACCAACATAAATAATCTTTTCCTAATTCAAAATATGAAGGAATAATGAGCAGATGAAAGCGGTTAAAACCTGGTTTAGATGCCAACAATCAGTTCTGGTTAAAGTGAGAGGCAGTGATGAAACAATGACGAACAACGAACAGTCCTGCCATTGTTACTGATTTGAAATCTGCACTATAATCCTCTTTCGCAGATGTTGTGTGACAATGCTCTCTGCAGTTTGCTAGCTTGAGACTCCTCTCGGAAAATACTCGAACTTTACCATTCCTTATTCATATCACTTGTTGATCCTCTGGTTCTTGCCTCATTAATTACACGCTCAAAAGCCAACATCAATCCATCACGTCAAATATTGTTAGACACTTCAATGATCTAGTCCCTTTTCCCACAACATTACAAAACAGGTTTCCAACAGGGGTTATGTTGAGATTTTGTTTAGTTGGTGTAGCATCGGGTGTGCTCTAGCCCTGAAATTTTATGGAGGGGCTATGACACACTTGAAATCCAAAACCCAGAAAGTGTTTTGTGAAATTTCAGCTGGTGTTCAAGTTATTCGAATAATTAATTATTTTAATGGATTTCCTGAGTCTAAACTTAGGAAAATTAAATAATTAAAGTGAATTAATTAACTCATGTGCTGAAATGTTCTAAAAGGCACGGATCAAGCAGTCTTTTCATCTCAGCCGTTGATGAATGTTTTAATCTCGACCGTTGAAGGATTCCACGAAAAAGTATAAGAGAAAGGCTTGAGGGTCAGTTGGAGACACACACAGAGGCAAAGTTGAGAGAATAGATCTGGAATTCTAGGGCAGGGTTTGCTAAGAATTCCAGAAGAGTTTTTTGCAGCGAGGGGCAGTATTGGCTTAGGGGATGATCTGATCCCGGAGCCAAGTATCAGTAAGAGGCAGAGGAGCAGCAAAACAAAGACAACGCAGAGGAGCAGAGAGCTTTAGTAGCAGCTGCGCAGCCGCTATGCAAGTGCTGCGTAGGACAGCGCTGCAGCTCCAGAGGGTCTTAGAATTACGCAAAGGGTTTCCAGGGCTAGCTTAAGGCCTGCGTCACTCTCTTTGGGGTTACGCAGTCCCTCTCTAGGCAGCGTAGTGGCACACAGAGCCTAGCAGGGCTGATGCTGGGGCTTCAGGGGCAACGCTGGGGTTTCTAGGGCCAGATTCGGTCGAGTCTTGTAAATCCCATTTGAGGGTGTGGATCAGTCAGATATTTGGTCTTGGAACAATAAGTTAGCTGCAGATTTCTTTTATTCTCTGTCGGGTTTTCTAGATCTGGAACTTAGATTTTCTGTACTCAGTATCTACTTAATAAAATAAACCCTCATATCTGCTGCACCAGTTTTCCCGCTTTGGGTTTTTCCGGGGACCTGTGTCCAAAAATCCATGTGTCACTTTGTTTGAATGAGCGTAGTATTCAGTAAATGATCTGCATGTGTAGACTGTTAGTTGTGTTTACTTCGGTGTTTTCTAAATCTAATTTCTAAAGATATCTTGTATAATTTAAATCAAGTAGGAGAAGTAAACCATGATACTGTAGTAGAATTTTCACATGGTATTAGAGCGATAACAGATCAAGCTGAATTTCCAGCAATCAGCTGAAGAATATTTTTTCTGAAGGATAGCAGTAGAAGCAGCAGGGATATGGAAGGGGCATCTTGACAGCAGAAGGACGCAGATCCAGGAAGGGACAACGCTGCAGATTTAGAAGGCCATCAGGCTTACGCAGAGCATTCCCAAGCCAGTGTAAGGATTGCGTCACACAGTCTAGGGTTACGCTGTCCACTTCTGAGCAACGCTGAGGCTGCTCTGGGCCAGTTAGTGAGACATAGTCCATTATTCCTTCTGTTACAGAAAGCCTTGCCAAGATCCGGAAGCAGTGCTTCAGATCTTCAGCAGTGCTGGTGTGGTGGAGATTCTGCCGGTGTAGAATTGTGCCTAGCTAAGTCAACAAAGGCGGGAGGAAGACATCTACTCAGCAGATCTGAGCCCAAAAGATCTGAGATTCGATTAGGAGGGTGATCGGAGAGTACTGTCCAATTGTGTTTGGGTGAAAGATTTCCAGGAGGGAAATTAGTGGTTAGAGGGAGAAACTACTATAGAGGGTTTCTAATCACTAAGAAACCCAGATCCAACATTTTCTGTTGAGTGTTGCAATAGAAAGAGGGAGAGGAGTATCTGTTCTGACAGAACTGAGCAAGATGGCGAGATATGGACTAAGAGATCAGGATAGGTTGGACGGCATGTCCAACTTTGTTATCTGGAGGGCCAAAATCTTGTCAGTTCTTGATGAGTATGGTCTCAAAGATCATGTAGAAAAAGGCAGAAAAAGTTCTAGCTGTACCAACCGATGCAGATCCTTTAAAGAAGTATGAAGAAAATCAAGCGCAGACTAAGCGTTTGATCATGGAAGGAGTCAAAGACCACGTCATACCTCATATTGCTGGAAAGAATACGACAAATGAGATGTGGGTAGCCTTGGACACAATGTATCAAGGAGGCTCTGTCCAACGAAGGGTGCTTCTAGAAAATCAGATGCAGTTGTTCCAACTGATGAAGGGTGAGGATATAGATCCATTCCTCTTTAGAATTCAGACTATCTGGGATCAGCTGATTGCCATGGGTGCAAATCCGGATGAAGGGCTCCCAGTGAGGACGACCCTAAATGTAGTCTCAGAAGATTGGGAAACGTTTGTCCAGAACATTCTAGGAAGGGCAATGTTACCATCATGGGCAGACATGTGGGCTATCCTCCGCCAAGAGGAGATCAAGTGGATCACCAAGAAGCATAATATCAGTGGTGGAAGCGAATCAACAAGAGTGAAGAAAGAAGAGGAGGATGATGCAGCCCTTGCATCAAATGAAAGGATGTAGCAAGGGAAGAAGAAGAGGGACCTTTCCAAGGTCCGGTGCTTTAACTGTGGCGATCTTGGACACTTCGCCAACACTTGTCCTAAGAAGAAGGACAAAGGTTCTTCGGATTCCAAGGTTGCAACGACAAAGGATGATGGTTCTGATGATGATGCAACCATGAGTGCTCATGTGCCTCAAAAGAAGAGGTGGGGTGACATGGATCTATAGAGCATCTATAGACAGTGGCGGGATCCTTGAGTCAACCCTACTCTTGGATCACATACGAGCTACGGGAGCCTTAAGATGGTAGCGAGATGAGTTGGGAGATGGTTGCAAAAGGTCACAGTGAAGCAAAGGGCAGTGATGGAGAGCTGGAGGAGCAGCAGCATAATGCAGAGGCAACAACGCAGAGGTTGATGGGACTTCAGCAACGCAAAGAGGCTGTGCTCACGCAGTGTAGTGTTGCAGCAACACAGTGGCCCCAAGGGGACAACGTAAATCAACAGCTAGGGTGCTTCAGTGATAGATGCAACTTGACTTATCTGTCAAACAGTTGGGCAGGAGTCCTTCAGTTGCCTACTTCTCGGCAACTGAGTTGTAGTGCAACAGTTAGTTAGCAGTGGTAGTGCTATGGGCAACATAATGCAGCAATTTGAGAGGGAGTTGTAGTACAGATGTGGCAGTGGCATGGGCAACAGTACAGAGAGCAACAGTGCACTAGATGAAGGGCAGCAGGCCAAGCATCAACATTACAGAATCCAACTTCAAGATCTTGTAGTGCATGGTGTGGATGCATTGCTAGAGCACACTTCGTGCTAAGAGGGAGCGTTGAGATTTTGTATTGTTGGTGTAGCATCGGGTGTGCTCTAGCGCTGAAATTTTGTGGAGGGGCTAGGACACACTTGAACTCCAAAACCTGGAAAGTGTTTTGTGAAATTTCAGCTGGTGTTAAAGTTATTCAAATAATTAATTATTTTAATGGATTTCCTTAGTCTAAACTTAGGAAAATTAAATAATTAAAGTGAATTAATTAACACATGTGCTGAAATGTTCTAAAAGGCACGGATCATGCATTCTTTTAATCTCAGTCGTTGATGAATTTTTTAATCTTGGTCGTTGAAGGATTCAACGAAAAAGTACAAGAGAAAGGCTTGAGGGTCAGTTGGAGACACACACAGAGGCAGAGCTGATAGAAGAGATCTGGAATTCTAGGGCAGGGTTTGCTAAGAATTTCCAGAAGATTTTTTCTGCAGCGAGGGGTAATATTGGCTGAGGGGATGATTTGATCTCGGAGCCAAGAGTCAATAAGAGGCAGAGGAGCAATAAATAAGGATAGCGCAGAGGAGCAGAGAGCTTCAGTAGCAGCCGCTACGCAGGTGCTATGTTGTAGCTCCAGAGGGTCTCAGAATTACGCAGAGGGTCTCCAGGGCCAGCGTAAGGCCTGCGTCACCCTCTCTGGGCAGCGCAGTGGCACACAAAGCCTAGCAGGGCTGATGCTGGGGCTTCAGGGGTAGCGCTGGGTTTTCTAGGGCCAGATCTGGGTTGTGTCTTGTAAATCTCGTTTGAGGGTATGGATCAGTCAAATATTTGGTCTTGGAACAACAGGTTAGCTGCAAATTTCTTTTATTCTCTGTCGGGTTTTCCAGATCTGGAACCCAGATTTACTGTTCTCAGAATCTACTTAATAAAATTAACCCTCATATCTGCTACACCGGTTTTACCGCTTTGGGTTTTTCCGGGGATTTATGTCCAAAAATCCATGTGTCACTTTGTTTGAATGAGCGTAGTATTTAGTAAATGATCTGCATGTGTAGACTGTTAGTTGTGTTTACTTCGATATTTTATGAATCTAATTTCTGAAAATAACTTGTATAATTTAAATCAAGTAGGAGAAGTAAACCATGATAATGCATTAGAATTTTCATAGATTACATTATACCCTTGCGCAGAATGTATATCTGGAGCCCAGCTTCAGAAGGTTGAATGTTTGCCTTATACGCACAGTATAAGGAGGATAAATGCATGTGTTCCCGCCATATTTCCGGGGTACGCAAACCAAAACTCGTGCTATTTGAAAGAGACGGTGTCGCCCATGAATATTTATCCCTTCTGGTTGGCAATCTCAGCTCCAAACAAGTCGAAATTCTCAGGCCTCTTTTTAACACAACTCGACCACCCACTATAGGGATATACATTGACGACCCACAAAAGATGTATGGTAATATTTTACCAACACAGATTTCTGTGCCCCCTTGGCACAAGGGATTCGAACCTCCTCACAGCAGAAGCTTAGATCAGCGCTGAAAAGACTCTCAGGACCCACAGATTCAAAAACTCAACGCCTCTGTTTGCAATAGAACTTGACCTTTCAACCACAGTGAACTTGGCTCAGTAGTCCCTTTGAATATTCAACAATTCGATTTTCTAATGATCAAACTCGTCTAGTTGTGGGAATGAGGGATTCAACCGACTCATCCCCTTGCTGTCACTTGCAGCTCGTCCCTTGTATGGAGAAACATTCGGCCCGAATTTTTTAAAAGCTTGCTCACGGGTTTACACATAAATTTGGGTCTTCGACATTTGATTTTCCAAAAGCGGCCCCGCCTTTATAAAATAATTGGCTCACGGCCCCACAAAAATATTCGAGATACTGAATAAACTAAGCGACCTTTATAATTTCTTGGTCTCCAGAGTAGATAATGTAGCTCCCATAATTTGTCGACTACCTCACAATCTGATCAGTGAAGCTCCCACATTGGCTTGGATAAACTCGTGCCCATATTTGCATTTCGCTAGGCAGTTTGGCGAGAAAGTTTCTGAATACTGTCGATTAATAAATCTGCTAGCTTCAAACACCAGCTTGTGTGTCGAGGAAGCTCGATCTTCAGCTGTTGAAAATGACTCGATCAGTCTTGTGCACTGGGCCTTAGCAGACGACCCTCCAAGTCGAGCAATTCGACCTCTGCTGCTAAAGAATTTCACCAAGAACGAACAAATGAAGTCGGCCTCTAAAGATTCTTTCGCTGCACGGATGACGATTTTAGATTTGGCAATTCGGCTCTGCAACTTTGGGCTTCAGCCACGTAATAAGCCTGAGGTTCAAATTATTTAGCCAATTTGCACTAGAAAATGTGGCCCGGTTTTAACCTTTGGCCCTTCTAATAATCGTTTATAGCTTGGAAATCTCCCAATATATATGCATAACCTCTTTTAAATAAATTTTTGGTTGAGAAATCGGTCCTTCAACCCCTCAAGCAACCTTAATCAAAGACAGAAAAACCCGTAGGCTAATCCAAGCTCGAGGCTCTGATACCACTGTAATATCCCTTTTGGAATATTTTATAAATTTTTCCTGAAAATTAACTCAACAAAAATTTCTCCAATAATTATCATGCATTTACAGAAGATTGCCATGTAAAATAAAACATATAAGTACATGCAAATCCATAACACCATATTGTAGGAAATAACTCAACTTTATTATAATATAACCGAGGTTACATGCTGAAATGAGAAATAACCGAGATAACTGAAATAGAACTGGCCTTAAGGATCTGCTACAATACTGCACCGGCCCTCCACCAAAACTGACTACAATCAATCATTGCAACCTGTGAATCTTGAATGGATCCACCAAGGTAAGAGATGGGTGCTTGCCCACTCTCACTAAATCACTCAAGGGTTTTCGTCCTGGGGCTACTACTGAAGTAGAGAATCCAAGTTCTCAAACCTCTCACACAAACAATGATCCAATCCAAGATATCTCTCAATGGCCTCCTCTTCTTCTTTTATATATCTCATGGATCCCTCTAGAGCCTTATTTTATTATTATTTTAATTATGGAGCATTTTTCCCTCTTATTTTCCAATTAAAATATTCCTTTTAAATGCACGAAAGAGTAAATCAGCTACCATGTCTCCTCAGGTCACTGAAACTCATGTCCAACCATCCCATCATGTAGGTATTCTCGTCACGGTCCCAACGAGCTATTACATTAAGGTGTTCTATCATGTATTCCTCCCGGAATGCTACCTTGAGCGTAATTAATTGAGTTAAGCCAAAAAATAACTCAATTTTCCAAAGTTATCGGAATGAATCGGAACGAATGACAAACTATGCGGATGATGGAATATATCAAGCGAATGCCATCGGTCCTCATAGAAACTCCTCAAAACTCCTCCAAAAATCCCCTGGGCCCGCTAATGACACCAACCTGTACTTGTGACCTGTCTGCTCCCAGCTCTGGAAGTCCATCCTAACCCTGTCATAGGTGACACCAAAAAAGGCAGTACTACACTACAGAGGCACAACTGAGGGTTCCAGTGGGCCAGAAAGGGCTCGAATCCGTAATTCCTCGGAGAGCGTTGAATCAGCCATATTTTCTGTCTCCGAGTGAAAGGTACATCTGTCGTGTAATTTCTTTGTAAGGCAGACTGTTTTTGGTGCCTATATAACTGTATTCAGATTCTCCATAATAATAAAACCCTCTAGAGCTGCTGCATCAGTTTTCCCGCATTAGGTTTTTCCGGGGACATTTCTCCAAAAAATCTGTGTAATTTTGTCGCATGTGCGTGCTATTCAGTAAATGATCTATGTATGTGTAGGCTGCAGTTTGTATTTACTTTAATGTTTTTTTGAATACTTCAGATTAATAACTTGTTAATTAATGAAACAAGTAGGCGAAGCAAATCAAGAATACCGCAGTAGGTTTTCTGTTTTGAAACTTTCACATGGTATCAGAGCATTGTAGATCAAGTTGATCCACCAACAAAGCGGCTGAAGATAATTGCTGCAGGAAGAGCAGCTGAAGCACTAGAGATCCAGAAGAAGGCAACGCAACACTAGGAGGGACACAGAGGTAGCGTAGAGCCTTCCAGATTGATGCAGGGGCAGCCTGCGCTACGCAGAATCTACGCTGAGTCAGTCTGTTCACGCAGAGGTGAAGCAACACCAGGAGGGTGATGCAGTCCGTGTGGAGAATTGCTATGCAGTTTGCCAAAGTTTGGAAGTGTAGCTTTTGATCTTCAGAAGTTGCTAGTGTGGCACAGGTTCTGTCGGTGCAGAACAATGCCTAACAAAGGTGACAAAAGCGGGAGGAGAATAGTCGCTCAACAGATTTGTGCCAAACAAATTTGAGATTCGATCAGGAGGGTGATTGTAGAGGACTGATTCAGGAGATTTGGCGGAGGATTTTCGGGAGGGAAATCAATTGTCAGAGGGAGCAACTACTCTAAAGGGTTTCTATCTCCAAGAAACCCAGATCTGATCTTCTGTTGAGTGCAGCAGCAGTAGAAGGGAGAGGAGTACGTGTTTCGACAGATTTGAGCTAGATGGCCCTGTACAGACTGCGTGGTCAGGATAGGTTGGATGGTGTGTCCAACTTCGCGATCTGGAAGGCCAGAAGCTTGTTAGTCCTGGAGGAGTACTACATCAGGGAACATACAGAAAATGTCATAGCTATGCCAACCGATGGAAACGCTCTTCTGAAGTTTAACGAGAATCAGGCGCGGGCAAAGAGCTTGATCATGGATGGGGTGAAAGATCACGTGGTCCCACACATTGCCGAGAAGAAGATGACAAATGAGGTGTGGAAAACTTTGACCACGCTGTATCAAGGGAGCTCTGTCCAACGTAAGAAGCTTTTGGAGAACCAAATGAGGATGTTCCAGATGCATAAAGGGGAAGAGATTGATCCATTCCTCTCCAGGTTGCAGACTATCCTGGATCTGCTAATTGCCATGGGGTCAACTCCAGATGAAGGACTCTTAGTAAGGACATCCCTGAATGCTGTCACTGATGAGTGGGAGACCTTTGTCCAAAGAATTTTGGGCAGAGCACAACTCCCTAATTGGGGTGACATGTGGGCCATCCTTCGACAGGGGGAGATCTGGCAGATGACCAAGAGGGAATTCAACAACGGAAGTAACAAAGTGAATCAGGAGGAGGAAGTGGATGTAGCCCTTGCATCAAAGGAACGACAACAGTAAGGGAAGAAGAAGAGGGATCTATCAAAGGTTCGGTGTTTCAAATGTGGCAAACTTGGACACTTCGCCAACACTTGTCCTAAGAGGAAGGACAAGGAATCTTCTGATTCCAAGGCAACAACAACTAGAGGTGATAGTGCTAGTGAGGATGATGTGGCTATGGGTGCTCATGCACCTTGAGAGAAGAGGTGGGGTGACATTGATCTGTAGAGCAGCTAGAGATGGGAGGCAGGATCCTTGAGCTTCCCAGACCCTTGAATCACATACGTGCTACGAGAGCCTTAAGACAATAGCAGGATGATTGGAGCAGTGGGTGCAGAATATCACAGCGAAGCAGACGCAGAGTTGGGACACTGTAGATGGGAGCAGCGTAGTGCAGAGGCAACAATAGCGTAGAAGCAGTAGCGCAGAGGCTGATGGGACTTCAGCAGCTCAAAGGGGCAGTGCAGAGAAGTAGCAATGCAGTGGCTTCAGAGAGACAGTGCAGCGCAGCAGCCAAGGGAGCTTTAGTGATGAGATGTAGCCTGATTGACTTGTCTGCCAGTGACTGGGTAGTGGTCCTTCAGTTGCTTACTTCTCAGCAATTGAGTTGCAGTGTAGCAGTTGGAAATATGATGTAGCAATTTGAGAGGGAGCTGCATTACAGATGCAACAATGTCAATGGCAGTGACATAGGCAGTAGTACAGTGGCAGCAATGCAGTGGATGGAGGGCAGTAGGCCAAAATTCCACCTTGGGACAACTCATTTGATGGAGATGATGATTGCATTAGATTCCTCTTTTCGAGAGGAACAAAATTGATCTAAAGATCATCTCATTCGGACAAGCAGAAGTGTGATTTTGAATTTATGCCCACACATGTGCAAATTGTTTAGGTTGGCCTCAGCTAAATGTAGGCTCATGAAGTCCAATTGACATGTCTCTTCACCCACAACGAATTGTATAAATAGAAGTGACCTCACATTTCATTTGGCATCATCATCACTCATACACTCTTCTCTCCCTTCATCAGATTGGTTCGTACAACTATTGGGCAACCTCTCTCTCTCCCACGTGAGGCAAAGAGGAACGAGTTTTTTTGGGCTAAATTGCAGAACCGAAATTGCAGTATTTCAAATAGTTTGACCAACATTGACTGTGGTAATTTTGACCCATTTTGACTGCAGTTTTTGGGGAAGAATTCCGATTTCTCTAAGCTGCATTGACTTTCATAGAAATCGAGATTTTCTGGGTTGTTTGACTTGTGTTGACCGTAGGTTGACTGATTTTGACCATAATTTTTGTGATTTCTTTGGGTTGACTTTGACTGCTGCTGGAGGCCGAGTTTGACTATCTTTTGTGAAAATTCTACTATAGTATCATGGTTTACTTCTCCTAATTGATTTAAATTATACAAGTTATCTTCAAAAATTAGATTCAGAAAATACCGAAGTAAACACAACTACAGTGTACACATGCAGATCATTTACTGAATACTACGCTCATTCATACAAAGTGACACATGGATTTTTGGACATAAGTCCCCAGAAAAACCCAAAGTGGGAAAACCGGTGCAACAAATATGAGGGTTTATTTTATTAAGTAGATTCTAAGTACAGTAAATCTGGGTTCCAGATCTGGAAAACCTGAGAGAGAATAAAAAAAATCTGCAGCTAACCTGTTGTTCCAAGACCAAATATCTGACTGATCCACACCCTCAAACGGGATTTACAAGACTTAGCCCGGATTTGGTCCTAGAAACCCCAGCGCTGCCCCTGAAGCCCCAGCATCAGCCTTGCTAGGCTCTGAGTGCCACTGCGCTGCCCAGAGAGGGACTGCGTAGCCCAAAGAGGGAATGCGTAACCCCAGAGAGGGTGACACAGGCCTTACGCTGGCCCTGGAGACCGTTTGCGTAATTCTGAAACCCTCTGGAGCTGCAGCGCTGTCCTGCGTAGCACTTGCGTAGCGGCTGCGCAGCTGTTGCATAGAGGTTGCTGAAGCTCTCTGCTCCTCTACGCTGTCCTTGTTTGCTGCTCCGTTGCCTCTTACTGACTCTTAGCTCTAGGATCAGATCATCCCCTCAGCCAATACTACCCTTCGCTGTAGAAAAACTCTTCTGGAAATTCTTAGTAAACCCTGCGCTAGAATTCCAGATTTGTTCTCTCAGCTCTGCCTCTGTGTGTGTCTCCAACTGACCCGAAGCCTTTCTCTTATACTTTTTCTTTGAATCCTTCAATGACCGAGATTAAAACATTCATCAACAGCTGAGATTAAAAGACTGCTTGATTTGTGCCTTTTAGAACATTTCAACACGCGTTAATTAATTCACTTTAATTATTTAGTTTTCCTAAGTTTAGACTTAGGAAATCCATTAAAATAATTAATTATTTCAATAACTTGAACACCAGCTGAAATTTCACAAAACACTTTCTGGGTTTTGGAGTTCAAGTGTGTCCTAGCACCTCCACAAAATTTCAGGGCTAGATAACACCCGATGCTACACCAACAATACAAAATCTTAACACTCCCTCTTAGCACATAGTGTGCTCTAGCAATGCATCCACACCATGCACTACAAGATCTTGAAGTTGGATTCTGTGCTGCTAATGCTTGGCTTGCTGCCCTCGATCCACTGCACTGCTGCTCTTTGTACTGCTTCCCATGCCACTGCCATTGACATTGCCATATCTGTACTGTAGCTCCCTCTCAAATTGCTGCATTATGTTGCCCATAACATTGCCATTGCTAACTGCTGCACTGCAACTCAGTTGCCAAGAAGTAGGCAACTAAAGGACTCCTGCCCAACTGTTTGACAGATAAGTCAAGCTACATCTATCACTGAAGCACCCTGGCTACTGATTTACGCTATCCCGTTGGGGCCACTGCACTGCACAACAATGCATTGCGTGAACACAACCTCTCTGCATTTCTGAAGTCCCATCAGCCTTCGCGCTGCTGCCTCTGCATTACGCTGCTCCTCCAACTCTCCATCGCTGCCCTTTGCTTCACTGCGACCTTCTGCAACCATCTCCCGACTCATCCCGCTACTGTCTTAAGGCTCTCGTAGCGCGTATGTGATCCAAGAGTAGGGTTGACTCAAGGATCCTGCCACTGTCTGTAGATGCTCTACAGATCCATGTCACCCCACCTCTTATCTCGAGGCACATCAGCACTCATGGCTGCATCATCATCAGAACCATCATCCTTTGCCACTGCAGCCTTGGAATCAGAAGATCCTTTGTCCTTCTTCTTAGGACAAGTGCTCGCGAAGTGTCCAAGTTCGCCACAGTTAAAGCACCAGACCTTGGAAAGGTCCCTCTTCTTCTTCCCTTGCTGTTTCCTTTCCTTTGATGCAAGGGTTGCATCATCTTCCTCCTCTTTCTTCACTCTAACTGTCCCACCACTGATATTCTGCTTCTTGGTGATCCTCCCGATCTCCTCTTAGCGGAGGATGGCCCACATGTCTGCCCAGGAAGGTAATGCTACTCTGCCTAGTATACTCTTGACAAATGTTTCCCATTCCTCAGAGACTGCATTCAGGGTAGTCCTCACTAAGAGCCCTTCATCTGGAGTTGCACCCATGCCAACCATTTGGTCTTGGATGGTCTGAAGTCAGAAAAGGAAGGGATCTATTTCCTCACCCTTCTACATCTGGAAAAGCCTCATCTGATTCTCTAAGAGCATTTTCCGTTGGACGGAGCTTCCTTGATACATCACTTCCAGAGCAACCTACATGTCATTTGCTGTGTTCTTTTCAACAATATGTGGTACAACACGATCCTTCACTTCGTCCATGATCAAGCGCTTAGTCCGCACTTGATTCTCCTTAAATTTCTTTAGAGGATCAGGATCTGCAAGCACAGCTAGAACACTTGTTGCATGGTCCTTGATGCCATACTCATCTAGGACTGATAGGATTCTTGCCCTCTAGATGACAAAGTTGGACACACCGTCCAACCTGCCCTAGTCTTTCAGCCCATGAGAAGCCATCTAGCTCTGACAAGAAATAATACTCTTTCTCCCTCTTTCTGAGGCTACAGAAACTCTGGATCTAAGTTTCTTAATGACTAGAAACCCACTGGTAGTTGCTTCTTCTGAACACTGATTTCCCTTTTAGAAATCTTACACCCAAACTATATCGGACAAAATTCTCCGATCACTCTCCTGATCGAATCTCAGATTTGTTTGGCTCAGATCTGTTGAGTAACTGTCTTCCTCCTGCCTTTGTTGACTTAGCTAGGCACAATTATGCACCGACAGAATCCCCACCACACTAGCACTGCTGAAGATCTGAAGCACTGCTTTCGGATCTTGGTAGGGCTTTCTACAACAGAAAGAATACTAGTCTGTGTCTCTCTGACTGGCCCAGTGCAGTGTCAGTGCTGCTCAGAAGTGGACTGCGTAACCCCAGACTGGGTGACACAGTCCTTATGCTGGCTTGGGGAGGATCTGCGTAAGCCTGATGGCCTTCTAAGTCTGCAACGCTGTTCCTTTCTGGATCTGCGTCCTCCTGCTGTCAAGCTGCCCCATTCGGATCTCTACTGCTTCTGTTGCTATCCTGTAGAAAAAGATTCTTCAGCTGATTGCTGGAGATTCAACTTGATCTGCTGTCGCTCTGATACCATGTGAAAATTCTACTGTAGTATCATGGTTTACTTCTCCTACTTGATTTAAATTATTCAAGTTATTTTCAGAAAATACCGAAGTAAACACAACTACAGTCTATACGTGCAGATCATTTACTGAATACTACGCTCATTCATACAAAGTGACACATGGATTTTTGGACACAAGTCCTCGGAAAAACCCAAAGCAAGAAAACCGGTGCAGCAGATATGAGGGTTTATTTTATTAAGTACATTCTGAGTACAGTAAATCTGGGTTCCAGATTTGGAAAACCCGATAGAGAATAAAAGAAATTTGTAGCTAACCTGTTGTTCCAGGACCAAATATCTGACTGATCCACATCCTCAAACAATATTTAGAAGACTTAGCCCGGATCTGGCCCTAGAAACCCCAGCGCTGCCCCTGAAGCTGTGACGTTAACCCTTCTAGGCTCTGAGTGCCACTGCGCTACCCAGAGAGGGACTGCATAACCCTAGAGAGGGTGACACAGGCCTTACGCTGGCCTTGGAGACCGTCGCGTAATTCTAAAACCCTCTGGAGCTGCAACGATGTCCTGCGTAGCACCTGTGTAGCGGCTGCGTAGCTGCTGCTGAAGCTCTCTGCTCCTCTGCGATGTCCTTGTTTGCTGCTCCTCTGCCTCTTATTGACTCTTGGCTCCGGGATCAGATCATCCCCTCAGCCAATACTACCCCTTGCTGCAGAAAAACTATTATGGAAATTCTTAGCAAACCCTGCCCTAGAATTCCAGATTTGTTCTCTCAGCTCTGCCTCTATTTGTGTCTCCAACTGACCCTCAAGCATTTCCCTTATACTGTTTCGTTGAATCCTTCAACGACCGAGATTAAAACATTCATCAACGACTGAGATTAAAACACTGCTTGATCCGTGCCTTTTAGAACATTTCAGCACATGTGTTAATTAATTCACTTCAATTATTTAGTTTTCCTAAGTTTAGACTTATGAAATCCATTAAAATAATTAATTATTTGAATAACTTGAACACTAGCTGAAATTTCACGAAACATTTTGTGTTTTGGAGTTCAAGTGTGTCCTAGCCCCTCCACAAAATTTTAGGGCTAGAGCACACACAATGCTACACCAACTATACAAAATCTCAACATCTTTGACCGAGCTTCAAAGGAGGCGTTTGACTATCATTTTGACCAACGTCGACTTTCTGGTTAGGGCTGAAGTTTGACTGTAGTTGATTGCAGAATTTGACAGGGCTGATTTGACTCTCTTTTGGGCTAGTCAATTGACTTTTGTACTCTCTTTCTCTACTGAACTTTTGAATAATAATAAGAAGAATTGATCAAAGGGTTTTCCCCACATTGGGTTTTTTCCCTGGCATCAGCCATATCCGGTGTTCTCTTCTCTTGGGTTGTCTTCTGCATTTTGTTTTATGTTCTATCTGCATTTAATGTCAATGTGATTAATGGTTAATGTGATTGCTACTGGAAATAATTGGAAATTATCATCGGGTTGCTAAAGGAGCTTTGAAGTAAATTTTGGTAAGCATAGAACATACCATTGTTAACTAAAATTAACATGGAATCAGAGCTCAGGTGAAGACAAGGCCCAAGCAAGAGAGAGAAAAGTTGGACAAGGATAGGTTCAATGACAAATCTTGCTATCATATGCATGGAAGATGTCTTTGGACTTGACTTTGGAAGAAAATGATGTTATGGACTATGTGTACGGAAATGTGGTGGAGCCTCCTTCAAATGCATCGTCTGCTACTAAAAGAAAGTATAAGAAAGGTGAGGTCAAAGCTAAGAAGATTATCAAGGACTCGCTTCAAAAACATTTGGTTGCTTACATTTCTGATTTAGGAACAGCTAAGGAGATGTGTGACAAGTTGGTTGGGATGTTCAAAGCAAACAATGCAAATCAAATCCTCTTTCTCGAGAACGAGCTGAAGGACATCAAGATGGATAGAGGGGAGTCTATCCAATCCTACTTCATGAGGATTACCGAAATCAAGAATGATCTTCTATCTATTGGAGAAGTTGTTGTCAGGGATCTCACTCTTATTGCTCTTGGAGTCCTCACATGAGCTTGGGATGTGTTTAACACCACTATTCTTAACAACGACGTGATTCCTAGTTTCGACGAATTATTGACTAGATGCACTCAAGAAGAGACGAGGATGATGGAGAGAGACAAGCCTTCAAATTGAAATGAGCCCATTGCATTCTCCGCTCATGCTAAGAGGAAGAACAATATTGGTCCAAAGAGACAAGGTCAAGGATTCAAGCAGGGATTCAAAAAAGGAAGAAAGGGAAGATGCTTCAGTTGTAACAGGTTTGGCCACTATGCTATAGAGTGCCCTCGTAAGAAGGATACACTACGGGATGATGACAACAACAATCACAAAAATTTCAAAGGCAATGACAATCAAAGGAATAACAGGTTCAACAACAAAGGAAATGGGAATGCTCTTGCCGCTCGATATGGAAATGGTCGACCTCCCAAAAGGTCAAGAAACTCCAGGTATGAGGAAACTAATGTTGTAGAAAAAATAAATGAATTTTATCTTATTTCTGCTCTCACTACTGCCTCTCCTTCGGACACTTTGGATAATTGGTTGATTGATAGTGGTGCATCAAGGCACTTCACTGGGTACAAGGAGGCCCTCTCTAATTTGATTGAAAAGAGGACTAATTTGGAGATCATACTTGGAGAACCTGGTATCTTTTTCTGTGATAAAAGATAAAGGCTTCAAGGTAACGTTGAGATTTTGGGTAGCATCGGATGTGCTCTAGCTCCAAAACTTTGTGAAGGGGCTAGAACGCATGAGATCTCCAAGACCCAAAAATCGTTTGGAGAAATTCCACCCAGTGTAAAAGTTATTCAAATAATTAAATTTTTTAATGGCGACTCTAAGTCTAACTTAGAGAACTTAAAAAAATTAAAGTGAATTAATATACACATGTGGGTGAGAATGTTCTAAGTGACGTGGATCAAACTTTTTCTAGTCTGAGCCATTGATTAGAGATTAGATCACGACTGTTGATTTCTCAACGAGAAAAGTATTAAAGGAAGGCTTGGGGTCAGTTGGAGAACACACACATTGGAGTAACACTTGAGTTAAGTCGAAATTCTGGGGCGCAGTTTGCTGAGAATTTTCAAGTGAGCTTACAGTGCTGGCGAGGGGCAGATCGACGAGGGATTACACTGATCAGATTCTGAGAATGCATAATCAGGCCAAGGCAGATCCGTACCAGGCAGCACAGAGGCCAGTAGGAGGGACGCAGCTTAGTTAGGTTGACGCAGAGACAAAGCAGGGGCTGACGCAGGGCCTTCAGGTGTTGCAGAGGCAGTATTGAGCCCAGAAGGGTGACGCAGGGGTAGCTTGTGCTGCACAGAGGCCACGCTGGGCAGGAGAAGTTGACACAAAAGCTGGAGGAGTAGCACTGGGGTTCCAATGGGCCAGAAAGGGCTCGTATTCAGCATTTTCAGAGGAGTGCTTCCTCGGCTGAATCAACCATATTTCCTGTCTCCGAGTGATAGGTACATCTGCCGTTAATTCTTTGTTGGGAAAACCATTACTGGTGCCCTTGATTGTATTCAAATATTTTGCTTAATAAACAAACCCTCTAAGAGTTGCTGCACCGGTTTTCCTGCATTGGGTTTTTCTGGGGACATTGTCCAAAAAATACTGTGTCCTTTGTCATGTGTGCGTTATGCTTCAGTGAATGATCTGTATGTATGTGTAGGCTGCAGTTGTGTTTTCTTTGATACTTTACTGAATATTCAGAAAGTAACTTGTTAATTAAATCAAACAAGTAGGAGAAGTAAATCAAGATACTACAGTAGGGTTTCTATATTTAGAATTTTTCACATGGTATCAGAGCGATTGCAGATCAAGCTGAAGCCATCAGCATAGGGTTGAAGATTTTTTGCTGTAGGAGGGCATCTGAAGTTGCACAGCTTCAGAAAGAGGCAGCACAGCACCAGAGGGATAGCGTAGAGGCCCTGCAGGGGTGACGCAAAGCCGGTCTACTCACGCAAAGGCTGACGCAAGCCCAGAAGGGTGACGCAGAGCCTGTCAAGCTCACGTTGAGCTGACACAGGCCCAAGAGGGTGACACAAATTAACAGGGAGTTATGTTGTGCTGGTTGCCGTGGCTAGAATTGTAGTTTTCTGATCTTCGAAGTTGCTGGTGGGGCATTGTTTTTGCTAGTGCAAAACAGTGCCTGACAAGGTTGACAAAGTAAGGGGAAACAGTTCCTCAGCAGATTTTCTAGCCAAGAAATTTGAGATTCGATCAAGTGGAGTGATCGTAGAGGGTTGATTCGACAAAATTGGTGAAGGAAGGAGGGAAATCATTTTTTAGAGGGAGCATAATCTCTAGAGGGTTTCTATTGCCAAGAAACCCAGATCTGGTCTTTTGCTGAGTGTAGTAGCAGTAGAAGGGAGCAGAGCACTTGCTTCGACAATTTGAGCAGAGATGGCCTCGTATGGTCTGAAAGATCAGGATAGGTTAGACGGTGTGTCTAACTTTTCCTTCTGGAAAGCCAAAATCATGACAATCCTTGATGAATATGGCATCAAAGACCATGCTGAGAACGTCTTGGATGTGTCAACCGATGCAAATGCTCTAAAGAAATTTAATGAAAATCAGGCGCGGGCTAAACGCTTGATCATGGATGGAGTGAAAGATCACGTGGTTCTGCATATTGTCGAGAAAAAGACAACAAAAGAGGTGTGGACAACATTAACCATGTTGTATCAATGTAGCTCCGTCCAGAGGAAGATGCTTCTGGAGAATCAAATGCAGTTGTTCCAGATGCACAAGGGAGAGGAGATCGATCCTTTCCTCTTTAGATTGCAGACTATCTGAGACCAACTGATTGCCATGGGAGAAACACTTGATGACAGACTCATGGTGAGGACTGCCCTAAATGCAGTCATCGAATATTGGGAGACCTTTGTCCAAAGTATCTTGGGTAGAGCAAAACTTCCAAACTGGGGGGACATGTGGGAAATCCTTCGACAGGAGATCAAGAGAATAACCAAGAGGGAATTCAGCAGCGGAGGAGTCAAGATTAAGAAAGAGGATGAGGAAGATGCAACCTTAGCATCTAAGGGACATAGGCAACAGGGGAAGAAGAAGAAGGACCTATCCAAGGTCCGGTGCTTCAGATGTGGCGAATTGGGACACTTAGCCAATACTTGTCCTAAGAAGAAGGGCAAGGAAGATTTGGGTTCCAAGGCAGCAACAGTGAAAGGAGATGATGGAAACGATGATGATGTGCCCATGAGTGCTCATGTACCTCGAGAGAAGAGATGGGGCGACATAGATCTGTAGAGTGAGCTACATATGGTGGATGGCGGGATCCTTGAGGTGCTTAAACTCTTGGATCACATACGAGCTAAGGGAGCCTTAAGTCAGTAGCGGGATGACTAGGGTCAGTGGATGCAAAAGATGGGTGATTGTCCTTCAGTTACTTACTTCTCAACAACTAAGTTGCAGTGCAGTAGTTAGCAGTGGAAGTGCTATAGGCAACATGATGCAACAATTTGAGAGGGAGATGCAGTATAGTTGTGGCAGTGACTATGGCAGAGTCATGTGCATCAGTGCAGAAAGCAGCAACGCAGTGGATGGAGGGCAACAGGCCAAGCATCAACAATGCAGGGGACTGATACCAGAGATCAGAGTAACGCTTCTGGAGTGAAGTGTTGCTAGAGCACATTCCTCGCTAAGAGGGAGTGTTGAGATTTTGGGTAGCATTGGATGTGCTCTTGCTCCGAAACTTTGTGAAGGGGCTAGAACACATGAGATCTCCAAGACCCATAAATCGTTTAGAGAAATTCCACACGGTGTAAAAGTTATTCAAATAAGTAAATTTTTTAATGGGGACCCTCAGTCTAACTTGGGGAAATTAAAAAAATTAAAGTGAATTAATTTACACATGTGAGTGAGAATGTTCTAAGTGACGTGGATCAAGCTTTTTCTAATCTGAGCCATTGATTAGAGATTAGATCACTGCCGTTGATTTCTCAACGAGAAAAGTATTAAAGGAAGGATTGGGGTCAGTTGGAGAACACACACATTATAGTAACACTTGAGTTAAGTCGAAATTCTTGGGTGCGGTTTGCTAAGAATTTTCGAGTGAGCTTGCAGTGTTGGTGAGGGGCAGATCGACGAGGGATTACATTGATCCGAGGCCGAGAATACATAATCAGAGAGGCAGATCCGTACTAGGCAACGCAACGGCCAAGAGGAGGGATGCAACCCAGCCAGGCGGACGCAGAGACAGAGCAGGGGTTGACGCAGAGAAAACGATGAGGCTAGAAGGGTGACGCAGGGGCTGCATGTGCTGTGCAGAGGCCACACTGGGTAGGTGAAGCTGACACAGAAGCTGGAGGAGCAGCGTTGGGGTTCCAGTGCGCCAGAAAGGGCTCGTATTCAGTGTTTTTAGAGGAGTACTTCCTCGGCTGAATCAACCTTATTTTCTGTCTCCGAGTGATAGGTACATCTGTCGTGAATTTTCTGTTGGGAAAACCATTACTGGTGCCCTTGATTGTATTTAGATATTCTTCTTAAGAAACAAACCCTCTAAGAGCTGCTGCATCGGTTTTCCCACATTGGGTTTTTTCGGGGACATTGTCCAAAAAATACTGTGTCCTTTTTCATGTGTGTCTTATGCTTCAAGGAATGATTTGTATGTATGTGTAGGCTACAGTTGGGTTTGCTTTGATATTTTATTGAATATTCAGAAAATAACTTGTTAATTAAATCAAACAAGTAGGAGAAGTAAATCAAGATACTGCAGTAGGGTTTCTATATTCAGAAATTTTCACAGGTAACATTCATTCATGGGAAGGTACGTGTTTGGCAAAGGAACCCGAAATATGCATTTACACTTGGATTTAGGGTTGAAGGTCTCAATCAAGTTGGAGGAAGTCCTTTAAGAGCTATGATTTGCGATACCTCTCTTCAATTTGAATTATGGCACCAGAGATTTGCTCATCTTCATTACAAAGCCTGACGTGAAGTAAGGAATATGGTCATAGGAATGCCCAAATTCAACATAGATTATGAAGGTGTTTGTAAGGGTTGTGTAGCTGGAAAACATACAAGGTGGCCATTCCCCTCAAGTGAAAGTCAAACTACAAACATTCTCAATTGGTCCATTCTGATCTATCTGGTATGTTGCCCGTAACATCATTAGGAGGATACTTGTACTATGCAATTTTTGTGGATGAATTCTCTCACAAAACATGGATCTATTTCTTGAAAAAGAAGGACGAAGTGTTCAAATGGTTCCATTCTTTCAAAGCCTTGGTTGAAAATAAAAAAGGGAAGAAGATCAAAATATTGAGGACTGATAATGGAACCGAATATGAATTAGATGAATTCAATGACTATTGTAGAGAGGCTGGCATTAAGAGAGAGACCACTACTGCATATACCCCTGAGAAAAATGGAGTTTCTGAAAAGAAGAATCAAACAATCATAGAAGCTACCCTTGCCATGCTTAATTACCAAGGCCTATTGAAGTTCTTATGGGGAGAAGCTACCAACACTGCCCTATATGTTAAAAATAGGTGCCCACATCAAGCATTGGACTTCAAGACACCCGAAGAAGTTTTCACTGGTAAGAAACTTGATGTTTCTCATTTTAGAATTTTTGGTTGTCCCTTGTATTTTCATGTGCCTAAAGAGAAAAGAAACAAGCTAGAAACATTTGGGAAGAAAGGAACATTTGTGGGCTATAGTGAAACTTCAAAAGCATATGGAATCCATGTGTCTGGTCAAAGAGACATGGAAATAGGTCATGATATGACCTTCGATGAAGATTTCACCCTTGGGAAAATCAAATATCTTTCTACCTCAAGGAATGACAATGGTGATAATGCAGGAAAGCAGGATGAATCTCAGTCAGATGAACTGATGCTCGATGTTGAAGGCCAGATGGATCCAATTGATCATCCTCCTGGTGAGATCTCTACCTCAAGGAAAAGACCTTTGTGGCTCAAAGATACTCTCGAAGATGCTAAAAGACATGCTGCACCAAGGGGGACATTTCGTGAAAGCAAGAAGTTGAACTTGTACCAAGGGTACTTAGCTGCTATGAGTACTATTGTTCAATCTAAGCCATGTACGTCCGAAAGAGCCATGAAGCACCAAGTATGGAAGGATGCGATGAATGAGGAATATGAATCCATCACGAAGAATGATGTTTGGGATGTGGTTCCTAGACCCAAGGACAAATAAGTGGTTACTTCTAAATGGCTTTACAAAATCAAACATGGAGCTGATGGAAGTGCTGAAAAGTTCAAGGCCGGGTTCGTTGCTCGAGGCTTCTCTCAAAAGGAAGGAGTGGACTATGATGAGATATTTGCACCAGTTTCCCGATACACCACTATTCAATCTGTCATTTCTCTCGCTGCCTCTCAAGGATGGAGCTTACAGCAAATGGACGTTAAAACTGCTTTCTTGCATGGCTCGCTTAAGGAGGAAGTCTATGTAGAACAACCTGAGGGGTTTGAAGTTCAAGATCGAGGGACATACGTATGCAGGTTGAATAAATCCCTCTATGGGTTGAAGCAAGCCCCTAGGGCTTGGTATGAGAGGATTGATAGCTATCTTATGAAGTTGGGTTTTACAAGGAGCGAAGTTGACCCTAACCTATACTTCAAGGTTGAAAATGACAAGCCTCTCATTCTGGTCCTTTATGTTGATGATCTCTTTCTGACAGGTGATTCCCAAGGCCTATTCACAAGAGAGACTCAACTATATGGTTTTCTTGCTTGGAAAATTGCTTGGAAAGCAAGGTTATAGGCTCTCTAGGAAGGGATAAGAGGATTCTCGAGGCTAGGGTTTGGGGATAATCTTGTAATTCCTAGGCCTAGAAATCCTCATGGAGAATCGGTCTTTATGTGATCTTTGTGGAGTTGGAATTGTAATGTTGTGGGACCACACGAGACCAGTGGACCCAGTATTAGGTCAAAGAAGTGGATTTGATCAACCAAGGAGGGACTTGACCTAATTGTGGAAGGGAAGAGGATCAAAGGACAAATATTCTTAGAATAAAATACAATGATCCAAATGAAGACACTAGCCAAGGGAAACTTAGGGCAAGAAACGATCCTTGAGCTAGGGCTTACTTTATTTCAAGATCCCATCATCGAAATTTGCAGAAATTTGGAGGTATTTTAGAGAAAACCCTAGCGTAGTTATGGACAAGAGATCAAATTTTTTTTATGGTTGCAATGAGAGAAATATGCAGGCTAGGCCTAGAAAGAGAAGGAGAGGTGAGAGAAATATTCGTTAAAGGTGACCGCCTATGGAAGGACTAATGCCTTATCCTTTGGGAGAGATGGAGTCAAGGATCATTTATTGTTTGGAAAGGATTTACCCAATCAAGGAGGTCTTCAAGCAACTTCGTATGACATTAGGGCATGAGAGCAACTACTCAAGGTCTTTATACTTCGATATGCAATAATTGATGATTTATCAAGATGTATTTAATAACAATAATCTCTAGGAACATTCACCCATTCATACATGGCCCATGCAAATGATGCAGCGCTACAAAAGATCAAAATTTCCACAATTTCGCATAGGAAAGCAGTAAATTTCAGACTTGTATAGCGAAAATCCCAACAACATTTTATGTGACAAAGTAAATAACAAGATTAAGCATGAAAAATATCACTTACATGTACAAATGAGTATATCCAAACATCAAAATTCATCCATAATATCCAAACTCTTCCTCCAAAAGGGAATGCAAAATTCTCAAGAGCTACTAAATGCCAATCCAAGTGATGATGATGAAAATGAATCATCTCACTTCTATTTATACAATCACTAATAAGTGCAATTTGCCTAATTTGGCCTAATTGAGCCCCAAATAATAAAATAATGTGCAATAATAACATCCCTTGGTGACAACCCCACCAAGATAGCTCAATAACACAATAATAAGCCTCTCAAAGGGTAGAATAATCAATAAAGTGAGTCGTTGGGCCTTTGAGGAGGCCTATTGAAGTCCAAAGTGGGCCATGATTTGAGAATGGACCTTGTTGTCGCTTAGATTTGTACAGGCACTGCGACAACAACTCTGGGTAGGGGTTGTCACTCTCATCCCCGCCCACTCCGTTTTAGTTGTCTCCCAACAACAGGCTATGGGGGGTAGTCCCTATGGAAATAAGATGATAGAAGACCAATTGGGAACCAACTTGTCTGGGAGACATAGTTGAGTGGCCTAGCTACTTGGTTAAATTTAACAGGACTCAAGGATTTGATTAGATTTAGAAATGAGACCAGTGCCTTATGGAGCCAAAACTCTTGCTTATTTCAAATTAAGACCAAGTAGCCAGATGGAAAACCACTGCTTAAATGACTTACTAACATTTATGCTACGCAAATCCTAAGATCTAGGTGTGATGCAAGAATATTGGTTGATTTTATATTATATGCCTATTCTAAGTGGAACCTTCCTCTTAACTGTTTTGAGACTAGTCTTTTGTAATATTCCCAATTAGCAATGGCAAATTGGAAATATCAATTATGGTCAATTTTGCCTTATGTAGCTAAATTATAAATAAAGGTGAGTAGAGGGGGGCATAACTCACTCTAAAAATAAAGTGCACTCCCTAGTAGACACAACGTTGTAACTTAAGTGAGCCAAGGGGGCCAAGAGACCACGTAGAGAGGGGACCCACGTAGACCACATGGAGGGACTGCGCAGGTTGAGTGAGCACGTGGCAAAGGGAGGCTACGTTGGAGGAGGTGGGCCTTAGGGTTTGACAGAGGCCAACGCTATATAGAGAGGAGAGCCTCCTCATTTTTGTCATTCGATGTTTATGATATTGAGCTGGTCACTTTGACTTCTTGAGCACGCTGGTTGTTTAGCTAGTCCGTAACATCGTTTAGTGCACCGAGTGTCTCCGTTCGGAGATCTCACCCTCAACCCCGAGGGACTCTTGAGTGCTCGTCGAGTGAGGTTGTCCCATCGCATTTTGTGAGGATTGATGTTTGGCATTCGTGGAGGAGCAGTGCATCCATAGACTGCGCAGTCTTGAGAGGGAGGACGCAGTCCATTTCTTGGGAGCTCCGGATTGGGTTTCTTTTGGGGGTTTCGAGCTTGGAGATTGAGCAAGGGGTCAACCCTTGCCTATTGGAGGATTTTGGCAGAGTTTGAGGCAGCATTTTGGTGGATTCATTTCAGTGTCAGCGCAGAGCCTTGGAGGATAGCGTAGATCCTCAAGGGAGTGATTTTCGGGGGTCGACTATTTCAGAAACGCTCTCTGGGCTTTTCTGGGTTTGGTGAGTAAAGGAGGATTCCAGAGTTTCAGCTTTTCCGAGTAGGGGAGTAGCCCCAAATACTCATTTTGGTTCCAGCAGTAGTAGCAGCACAACAGTTCTCTGGCAGCTTGGACGCAGATCAGAGAACAGCCATTTCTTTGTCATTCTGAGAGCTTTTCTTCACTTGCCTGGTGCAAGTCTAGGTGCCATCACTCTGATCACCTATTGTACTCATTTCTATTCTCAGTATAATAAAATGGCTTAGCATTCTCTCTGCATTTCTTGAGTATCTGTTACATGTTCTATATATGCTATTGTATGCTTGTACTCCTGTTATTTTCCTCTTCGAGCATTCCAGTTACTAGACCACTTGGTGTGTTTTTCCCCATACTCTTAGGCAGAGTCTGGAAAGGGCCAAGTAGCCTCCAGATCTCACCCTTTTCTCAGAGGTGAAATATCTGGTAAATGCCCTCCTAGTCCATCTCTGGTTGGGTTTGCTTGTGTTTGAGGGTTATCCCTGAAAAGGGATACTATAGTGGTATCAGAGCATAGATCTGGCTCAGCCTGTGGAGCTAGTTGTCTATGACACCGAGGGAGAAACCCTACATCTGCTACAGAGGTAGGAAGTACAGAGATATTGAGCGTAGGTTGGAGAACACCTATGGAGAGGGTGACTGCGTTCGGGTGGTGGACTGCCTCTAGATCTCACCCTCTTCTCAGAGGTGAAATATCTGGTAAATGTCCTCCCAGTCCATCTCTGGTTGGAGTTTGTTTGTGTTTGAGGGTTATCCCTGAAAAGGGATACTACAGTGGTATCAGAGCATAGATCTGGCTCAGCCTGTGGAGCTAGTTGTCTATGACACCGGGGGAGAAACCCTACATCTGCTATAGAGGTAGGAAGTACAGAGATATTGAGCGTAGGTTGGAGAACACCTACGGAGAGGGTGACTGCGTTCGGGTGGTGGACGCAGAATAGGAGGAGCCTGTGATAGATGCAGAACAGGAGGGGCCTGTGGTAGACGCAGAGTAGGGAGAGCCAATGGCAGATGATAGCGATGCAAAACAGTTTGGGGAAGCACTCCTCAAATCAGTGCAGGATTTGGCGAGGCAGATCGAGGTGATGGGTCAGAGATTCACTGCTGTGGAGGCTAGACAGCGTGAAACCCCAAGGGGTTTCCATGTTGGTGAGGGGTCAGGCACATCCCACCATTTGCAGGAGCGGGATGCCACTCCGCACCAGGCATCACATGCACCCACACGTTCCACTATGCCCACTTTTCTGGGTGCAGACACAGGGGAAGGAGCATAGCAGGAGCCGGAGCCTGGCCACATGGGTGATTATTTTGCTGAGTACCAGGCATATGGGCAGGAGTTCAGGGATGCCCTTTCATTCAGAGACTTTGTTCAGCTCTAGCAGGACAACAGACCCCGCGACCATCACAGAGGGCACCGACATTATCATGATGGAGACACCTAGCGTACAACGAGCCGATTCCATTTGCCTACGTTTGATGGTTCATCAAACAATTCGGCAAAGTCTTGGGTAGAGAAGCTGGTCATATATTTCCAGCTCAACCAGATGGCAGAAACAGAGGCCATCAAGGTGGCTACGCTGCATTTGGATGGTGAGGCCCAGGATTGGTGGTTCCATGGGATGGTGACACTCGGGCATTCGACAGTGACCACATATGCCGAGTTCACCCGGAGACTGATAGAGAGGTTTGACCGGAGGGATTCGGAGGAGCACTTTGTTGAGCTGACGAGGCTCAAACAAACTGGGAGCCCGGAGACATATATTGCAGATTTCTTGAGGCTTTCAGTGATGGTGCCCGATCTATCCGCGACACAGATGATATACATGTTCATTGAGGGGTTAGCAGAGCCACTTCGAGGTTTGGTCAGATCCACCAGACCAGCCACACTATAGGATGCAGTTGGCAGGACCCGAGATTTGCAAGATGCTTTACCCCAGACCAGGACACCTTACCCCCAGAGACATGCTTTCCAGCCAAAGGGGAAGGATGTGAGGATTCCGCCTCCTAAGGGGAATCTGGGTAGGGGACAGCTAGATGAGGATGCTAGGAGGGAGTTGAAGAAGAAGAGGTTGTGTTTTACCTGTCAGGAGCCGTGGGCGCCGGGACACAGATGTGCTGCTGGCAAAGCACATTTTATCGAGGTCTTCTTCGAGAGCAGCGGGGAAGAGGATGAGTATGAGGATGGGGAGGCAGGAGACAGTCAGGCAGTGCAACACCATTTACTACCTCCACCTCCAGGAGCAGGAGGTGCAGCTTTTGCACCCACAGGGGGGACCCTTGTAGCATTGCGGGGAGTACCCAAGTATTTGACGATGCGTGTCCGAGGGACAGTACGTGGGCAACGAGTTTTAGTTTTGGTAGACAGTGGGGCAACCCACAACTTCATTGATGCACAGATGGTTGAGCGGAGAGGCATACTGACAGAGAGCTTCGATGGATTTTCAGTGTTGGTCCCAGGAGATCAGACGATGTAGTGTGCCAGATATGTTCTGGAGCTGGTTGTGATGATGGGTACCTATACAGTGACTGACCACTTTTTTGTGGTCAACATACCAGATACTAATGTGGTATTGGGTGTACAGTGGCTGATTACTCTAGGGAAAGTCACCACAGATTGGGAGGCCTTGGAGATGGAGTGGGATGATAAGAAGACCGGGAAGCATGAGAAGATACGTGGGATGCACACTTACCCACCCTAGACTGTTTCAGCTCACCGGATGGAGGCAGACTTCCGAAAGGGAGACATAGAGTGGGCAGTAGAGTTGTGGGCATCAGAGGCAGGGACTACCGAGTAGACAGTTCATCCTGATATACAAGCCATCCTTGACAGGTATGACACGGTGTTTGGGGAGATACCGCCAGGACAGCCACCAGATCAGGGGTTCGAGCACACTATTGAGCTAGAGCAGGGCATCCAGGCCGTTATTACCACACCCTATAGGCACCCCAAGGCCTATCGGGATGAGATTGAGCGGGCCATCCAGGAGTTGCTGGCTCTTAGTCATATTCGGCCTAGCACTAGTCCTTTTGCTTCTTCGGTGGTGTTGGTGAAGAAGGAGGACGACACATTGAGAATGTGCATTGATTACAGGGCCCTGAATAAAAAGACCATGAAGAACAGGTACCCTATACCGCGGATTGATGAGCTGATGGATGAGTTGAGAGGAGCACAGTTCTTCTCAAAGATCGATTTGAGATTCGGGTACCACCAGATTCGCGTGAGGGAACATGACATTCCCAAGACTGCTTTCAGGTGCCATTACAACCACTTTGAGTTCTTGGTTATGCCTTTCGGGCTAATCAACGCACCAGCCACTTTCCAGTCATGCATGAACCATATCTTCCGCAGTCATCTGAGGAAGTTTGTGTTGGTCTTTTTCAATGATATACTGATTTATAGCAGGACTTGGGAGGAGCATCTTCGGCACATAGAGGCAGTACTGCACATCTTGGAGGAGTAACAGTTTTATGCTAAGCTCTCCAAGTGTGAGTTTGGGTTGACGAAGATGTATTTGGGACACATCATAGGAGTGGACGGAGTGAGGGTCCACGAGGAAAAGATCAGGGCCATCAGAGATTGGCTAGAGCCGAGAAATGTGACGGAACTTCGAGGATTTTTTGGTATCTGCACTTATTACAGGAAGTTCGTCAAGAGTTTCTCTCAGCTTGCTGCACCCCTTACAGATTTGACGAAGAAGGGGGCATTCAGTTGGTCAGATACAGCGTAGCGGGCCTTTGACAGGCTCAAGGAGGTTATGAGTAGCTGCCTAGTGCTTGCGTTGCAAGATTTTACATAGCCTTTTGTTTTGGAGTGTGATGCATCGGGAGAGGGGATCGACACAGTGTTGATGCAGGGAGGCCACCCTATACCCTATGAGAGCCGGAAGCTCCTTCCTCATGAGCAGTTGTATGCTATATACGACAAGGAGATGCTGGCCGTTATGCATGCATTGGCCAAATTCCGGCAGTGCCTGGTGGGTAACAGGTTCAGGGTGAGGACTGATCACAACAACCTCAGATTCTTTTTGGAGCAGAAGCAGCTATAGGAGAGGCAGCAGAAGTGGATCAGCAAGATCTAGGCTTATGACTTTGACATTGAGTATGTCAAGGGGAAGAACAACGTGGTAGCCGATGCACTTTCATGTAGACCAGCCACGTTGTCTCTGATGAGTTTGGAAACAGATTGGAGGGCTCGACTTTTGGTGGAGTACTCTAAGGACAGGTTTTCTTGTGAGGTTCTGGATGGTCAGGTGAGAGATGATAGATACAGGGTGATAGATGAGATCATCTACTATAGAGACAGGATCTTCTTGATTGAGGGCTCCCAGCTCAAGAAGAAGATACTTCAGGCATCACATGATTCACCATTGTCCGGCCATCAGGGGTTTACCAAAACCTACAGGGCCATCAGAGAGAGGTTCTCATGGAAGGGCCTTAAGGAGGACGTGCTCCAGCATATCAGGGAGTGCGAGGTTTGCTAGAGAAACAAGGGAGAGATGAGCCATCTCGCAGGTTTGTTGTAGCCTCTTCCCATTCCGGAGGGGAAATGGGAGAGCATTTCGATGGACTTCATAACAGGGTTGCCCATGGTGCAGGGCAAGGATTGTATATACGTCGTCGTTGATCGGTTGACGAAGTACACACATTTTTTCGCCATATCCGCACACTATTCAGCAGCATAGGTGGCAGAGCTGTTCTTCAGAGAGATCTTCAGGTTACATGGTCTTCCCAAGACCATCATCAGTGACAGGGACAGTCGCTTTATGGGCGGATTCTAGCAGGAGCTTTTCCGGCTGGTGGGGACAGAGTTGACACTGAGCACCAGCTACCACCCACAAACAGACGGGCAGACAGAGATAGTTAACAAGTGGCTGGAGGGCTACTTGCGTAACTATGTTAGTGGGCAGCAGAGAGCGTAGCTGAAGTGGCTGCATCTAGGGGAGTACTATTACAACAACACACATCACATGTCCATCGGTATGTCTCCGTTCTATGCTTTGTATGGATATCATTCTTTATCTTTTGCTGATGTGATGTTTGGTGCTAGCAAGGCTCCGAGAGCCAAAGATTGGATCCAAGAGAGTCAAGACATTCTCCGAGCTCTCAATGATAACATGGCTACAGCGCAAAATTAGCAGAAGCTGTATGCCAACAGGGGTCAGATGGAGAGACAGTTTGAGGTAGGAGACTTGGTCTACCTACGTTTGCAGCCATACCGACAGTCGTCACTGAAGTAGAAGGAAGCTGAGAAGCTCAAGCCCCGTTTCTATGGGCCATACAGGGTGATACGCAGGGTTGGACAGGTTGCTTATGAGTTGGAGCTGCCCCAAGGCAGCAAGATTCATAACATTTTCCATGTATCATGCCTGAAGAATGCATTGGGGCAGCAGGTGATAGTGACAGAGGAGCTACCGCCTACAGATGATGAGGGGCATTTGGTGTTACAACCCGAGGCCGTTATTGATACCAGAGAGAGGTAGTTGTGGAACAGGACAATCCGGGAGTTCTTGGTGAGGTGGAAGAATTTGTCGGATGAGGATGCCACTTGGGAAAGTGAGAAGATTTTGCAGCATCCATCACTACAATTGCTTGGGGTCAAGCAACATTTTGTCGGGGGAGACTGTAATATTCCCAATTAGCAATGGCTAATTGGAAATATCGATTTTGGTCAATTTTGCCTTATGTAGCTAAATTATAAATAAAGGTGAGTAGAGGGGGGCATAACTCACTCTAAAAATAAAGTGCATACCCTAGTAGACACAACGTTGTAACTTAAGTGAGCCAAGGGGGCTAAGAGACCACGTAGAGAGGGGACCCACGTAGACCACATGGAGGGACTGCGCAGGTTGAGTGAGCACGTGGCAAAGGGAGGCTACGTTGGAGGAGGTGGGCCTTAGGGTTTGAGAGAGGCCAACGCTATATAGAGAGGAGAGCCTCCTCATTTTGGTCATTCGATGTTTATGATATTGAGCTGGTCACTTCGACTTCTTGAGCACACTGGTTGTTTAGCTAGTCTGCAGCACTGTTTAGTGCACCGAGTGTCTCCGTTCGGAGATCTCACCCTCAACCCCGGGGGACTTTGAGTGCCTGCTCGGGTGAGGTTGTCCCATCAGTATTTTGTAGGAGGATTGATGTTTGGCATTCGTGGAGGAGCAGTGCATCCATAGACTGCGCAGTCTTGAGAGGGAGGACGTAGTCCATTTCTTGGGAGCTCTAGATTGGGTTTCTTTTGGGGGTTTCAAGCTTAGAGATTGAGTAAGGGGTCAGCCCTTGCCTATTGGAGGATTTTGGCAGAGTTTGAGGTAGCATTTTGGTGGATTCATTTCAGTGTCAGCGCAGAGCCTTGGAGGATAGCGTAGATCTTCAAGGGAGTGATTTTCGGGGGTCGGCTATTTCAGAAACGCTCTCTGGGCTTTTCTGGATTTGGTGAATAGAGGAGGATTCCAGAGTTTCAGCTTTTCCGAGTAGGGGAGCAGCCCCAAATACTCATTTTGGTTCCAGCAGTAGCAGCAACACAGCAGTTCTTCGGCAGCTTGGACGCAGATTAGAGAGCAACCATTTCTTTGTCATTCTGAGAGTTTTTCTTCACTTGCCTTGTGCAAGTCTAGCTGCCATCACTCTGATCACCTATTGTACTAATTTCTATTCTCAGTATAATAAAATGGCTTAGCATTCTCTCTGCATTTCTTGAGTATCTGATACATGTTCTATATATGCTATTGTATGCTTGTACTCCTGTTATTTTCCTCTTCGAGCATTCTAGTTACTAGACCACTTGGTGTGTTTTTCCCCATACTTTTAGACAGAGTCTGGAAAGGGCCAGGTAGCCTCCAGATCTCACCCTCTTCTCAGAGGTGAAATATCTGGTAAATGCCCTCCCAGTCCATCTCTGGTTGGAGTTTGCTTGTGTTTGAGGGTTATCCCTGAAAAGGGATACTATATCTTTAGAGTAGGTTGTGGGATGGAAGCCGACGGGAAGCAAGCAGAGACTTGATTAACGATACCTCCCCTTGTGTTCCAACCACCCGATGCCTCTGGAGCTGCAGAGACTGTGGCTCTAATGACTGCAAGGTCACTGTGTTAAACACTAAAAGGGGGTTGAATCCCTTAAGCTAAGTGAGAAAGGGTGGCCTTAGGAGTCTATCAACCAAGCTTATGCTTGGAGGTAAATTATTAGTGCAAGCTAGGCCTAGAATGCTTATGCAATGATTATGATTAAATCTTGGATTGAGATTGTTTAAGTACTTAAGTTATGATTAATATTAAAGAGTACTTATTGATAAATGGAAAGACAATCTTATTACCAAGAATGTGCCAACTATTAAGTGCTAATGTCAAACACTCCAAAGATCAACCTCCTCAATGATAACAAGATTTCAACACTTAAGAACCTCAAGTGATTTAGACAAAGTAAATGCCAATGACCTTATACAAATAGAAAATGCCACTGGTTAAGATAAATGAACCAATGTGTATAGCAATTATCCACAGTTCCTTTAACGATGTTCTTTAAACAATTAGACTGCAAGATACTTAAGTGCCAATTTGTCGCTTCCCAACACAATTAGATATCAAGAAGCAATATGACTTAGATCGCAAGATACCAATATGCCCAAATAGAGTCAAGAGATTTCTGAGATAAGAGCGCTTTAGTGAGTGTTTATCGGATGTGAAATTATAGATCAACTCAACAATAAATGTGTTAGTGCACTTAAGTCAAGTTGTTACAAAACAATGAAACAAGAGTGAGTATAGAATATGAGCAAAGAGAGATCTTATATCTTATGAGAAATTACTAAACTCTTAGGACAACAACAAGTAAACGACTTCAAATCAAGAAATTAGCAAGCATGTAAAACCAGTTATGACCAATGAAATGCTAAGAGACTTGCCAAGTGAAAATACAAGCTAACTAACCCACTTATCATGAATTATTCAGTGATACGTCAGATCTGAATCACTTATTACAACAGTAAGAAAAGTATGCAATAATTTGTGCCAAAATATGCCCAAAACTTTCTAGATGCTGAAACAAATTTACCAATGTGAAATTATGAGTTTTTAGGCCTTCTTAAGATGCAATTTTCAGAATATATCAGATCTGATCACACTTTTATGCAGAGATATCAGTCACCATAAATGGAGATTTATGCTCAAAATAGTAATGCCCAAGATGTCTAGAAGATATGATAATATGCTAGATGACACACCAATCAATTTTATGCCTTCCAATGTGTTTTTTCAGATTTATATCAGATCTGATCTAGTGATTATCTAGGGATATTCCAACAAACAAATGGCTAGATCTAAGCTAGATATTCAATGCCCAAGTAGCCAAACTACTTGCAAAAATTTACTCTGAAATTATTAAGGTGTTTAGACCACTTAGATATGATTTTAGGGCATTTATTTCACTGTTATGAAATGAATATGAACGCTGAAGCAGAACAGTGATAGGACAAGGGTTTAGAGATCAAACACTAGACCCAAGTTGCCAAAAAATTCTCCAATGAAGATGCCACTTGAAAACACAAGTTTGAGCCAATCTCTTCTTGCAAAACCCACCAATCTTCAGTCCAAAAATTTCAGAGATGGGTAGAGGGCAAATTAGGGCCAAGAAGGGCTAACGCTAGACCCAATAGGGCCAGCATTGGGCTAGAAAAGGCCTAAAAGGCCTAGCGACTAGGGAAATAGGCTGAAGAGGGGCTGAAAAAGGGTCAAAAGGAGGGCCAAGAGGAGAGCGAAGGCATCAAAGAGCCAAAGGAGGGAGGTTGACGCAAGGAAAGGGCTTGAGAAGGCCACGAAAATCTTAAAGGGTTGTCGTCTAGGGTCCAAGAGGGGGTCTAAAAGGCCCTAAAAACTCAAACGTAGGGGAAGAGAGGGAAGGCTGAGGCCTTTTAGGGCTTGTGGCCATCCTCTGGACTGTGGAAGGATTTTGGGGGCAACATAGGGCCTCAGAGGGAAAACACAGGGGCCGAGGAGGCTGATGCAGGGCTTGGAGAGGGAAGATTTGGTCCTAGGAGCAATAAAACTTGAAACCTTTGCTTTGAAAAATTTATTTTCTTCGGATCTTCTGTTTTGTAGAAATTATACAAACAATATGTATATCAATGGATTCAATCCGATCATGCGATATGCTAAAGCAAGATATTGAATCCTTCTACAAATAAATTGCGGAAAATAAATATGATCGCCAATCAAAACAAGTAAAGAAAGAAGCAAATCAAACCACAACATAGATATTTTCCCGAGGAAATCTTGCTGCTCAAAACCCCTCTATATTCTATTGTATATTCACCAAGGAATCATGAGACAATTACAATGCACTCTTCTTACAAGAGTCTCCTACACTCTCACAACTGTCTCACAGTGATCCGCACAAAATCGACCAACACTTAGCCAATTTTCAGCCTCTGCTCAGCCCGCCTTGCTTGTGCAATTCATGTGGAATGCAATCCCTATTATTTAGGAGTTTCGAATTTCAGCCTTCCAAAACTATGCAATGCTCATGGGCAATCCTATGGTTGTCTTACTGCATGCGGGCAACCTACCAATGATACAACTGATAGTTAACATCCCTTTAACCTTTGTCTCAACTGGGTCTCCACTGAAACTGACATGCATGTAGCTATTAATAGTAAATCATTAGTTGCATGACAAATCACTCCATGTGAATTAAATTTGATTTAATTCACTTGATCTCTCACTGGTGCAACAAACAGTTACAACTAGTTCAACTGACTTTAACTCAATAAATTGAGTTAATTGATTTCTCATGCATTAAACAAATGTACTAACTGCAACTTGAACTCCATAACTAATAGAATCACTCTGCATGCGTCACCAACCACCCTCAACTCGAAATTCAAGAGCTAACTGAGTTTATCACAGTCAGTTAACTATTACAAGTGATTATGAGATAAGATTACATTTTATTCTCCAATTTAATTAAGGGAAAATTAAATTAGACACACATTTCTTGTTGACTTTTCAACACTCCATCTCAACAAAAAAAGGGATTATCAGCTACCTTGATCTTGCCTCTATGGTATTCGAATTTGCTCCTGGCGAGCGCCTTCGTCAGAATATCTGCATCCTGATCTTCCATGGGAATGTACTGAAGTAACATAATGCGCCTTTGAACACAATCTCTGAGATGGTGTTTCCGGATGTCTATGTGCTTGGACCTATCATAGAATATCTGATTAACCGAGAGTTTAATGCAACTCTGGTTATCACAATGTATCATCATCGAATCCATTTGAGAACCAAACAGACCAACCAAAATCTTCCTCATCCAGATGTCCTCACATGCAGCTTGACTTGCTGCCATGTACTCTGCCTCGGTTGAAAAAAGTACCACAGATCTCTGCTTCCTGCTGTACCAAGAAACTGTTGTCGATCCTATGCTGAAGATCCCTCCTGATGTGCTCTTTCTGTTTGATGGACTGTCTGCCCAATCTGCATCGGGGAAACCTTGAAACTTCACTCCCTCTGTCCGTTTGTACCATAATACATACTCTGTAGTGCTCCTGAGATATCTCAAGACATGCTTCCTCGGCTTCCAAAAGAGCTTGGTCGGCTTAACCATAGCTGGACTCAGCTGGTTAACTGCTTAGCAAATGTCTGGTCTGGTGTTCACCAAGTACATCAGTGAACCAACAAGCTACCTGTAAACAGTAGCGTCCACTACCAAAGTTGAAGTAGCATCCTCCTTCCTCTAGTTTCTTGGAAGAGGAGTCTCCATGGGTTTATAGCTCTCCATGTGAAACTTACTCAGAATCTCTTTGGCATACTTGCTTCGAGAAACAAATAACTCACCATCCCGCTGCCATATTTCCAAACCAAGGAAATAGTGAAGGAGTCCCATGTCCTTCATTTCGAATTCTCTTGCAAGATCCTATTTGCAAGAAGTTATTAACTATTAATCACCTGTCAAAATTAGATCATCAACATAAAGTACAATAATCAAGAGCTTACCATCAACCACAATCTGGTACAGGTTTGCATCCGCTTCACTCTTTTTGAAGCCCAACTCGGTGAAATAGTTGTCAATCCTGGTGTACCAAGCACGAGGTGCTTGCTTTAGCCCATACAATGCTCTCTTGAGTCTGCACACATGCGACTCATTGTCAAAGGTCTCAAAACCTTTTGGCTGCTCTATGTACGCTTCTTCCTCAATAACTCCATTGAGAAACGTAGTTTTCACATCCATTTGATGTATCTGCACCCCATCTGCGCTGAGAGTGCAAGGATAGATCTAATCGATGAGTATCTCGTAACTGGTGTGAAAATCTCTTCATAGTTAATCCCCTCAACTTGTGAGAATCCCCAAGCTACAAATCTAGTCGTATACTTCTCCACACTCCCATCTGCCGCCTGCTTCGCCTTATAGATCCATCTAGATCCAACCACTGATTTTCCGACTGGTCTTGGGACAACTTCCCATGCACTGTTCTTGATGATGGAGTCATACTCCTCAACCATAACGTCAACCCAAATTGGTTGCTGCACTGCTTTCTCAAAGGAGGATGGTTCCGTCACAATACACTTGCTCATAAGAGCCATGTATCCAGTAATCCTGTCTGGAGATTGTCTCTATCTGCGCAGTGAAGTAGGTGCTCCTACATGCTCTGCCGCATCAAGTCTTAATCTATCAGCTTCCATGGTGCGCCTTCTACCATTTCTGATGGATGGCTCTGCATTAGTGTTTTCTGCCACTCCATGATCCTTAGCATATAGGTGCTCCACATCTTGAGGTTCATCCTTTGGAACCAAGAGTTCCTCATCTGCATGCAAATCCAACTCCCTCTCAAAGGACAATCGCATGGCAAATATCTCGTCTCACAAAAGTCATCCTGCTGTTTGGCAAATACACTCGATAGTTGTGGGGAGTATCAGTGTACCCCACAAATATCCCAATCTCAGTTGTTGGTTCGAGCTTCTTCCTGGAATCTTTGGTCACATGGAAATAGACAGATGAGCTAAAAATTTTAAAATATGAAACATCAGGTTTCTTACCAGAAAAAGCCTTCTCTGGTGTACTCATGCCAAGTATCCGATGAGGACTACGGTTTTGCACAAATACCGCTATGTTGCATGCCTCTGCCAACAGATGCAACGGTAGGCCCTGATCATGCAACATCGCTCGTGTCACACCCACAATTGTTTTTTTCTTTCTTTCTGCGACCCCATTCTGTTGTGGGTTATGAGGCACAATCAACTCTCTCCGAATTCCTTCTTTGCTACAGAAGTTCTTGAATTCATTGGAGATGTACTCACCATCATTGTCGCTCCTAAGAGCCTTCACATGCTTCCCCGTGTCTTTCTCCCCCAGTGCTTTGAACTCACAAAATTTTGAGAATCTCTGATCTTTCTTCTGCATGAAGTAGATCCAACACTTTCTAAAAAAATCATCAACAAAGATCACATAATACCTGTGCTTTGCTGTTTACGCTGTAGAGAATGGTCCACACACATCTGAGTGAACTCTCTCAAGGATTTTGTTGTTCGGTTCTCCTTCTCGTGAAAAGTGGCCTTTGCATACTTCCCCATGGTACATCCCTTGCATGTGTCTATCTGCGCAAGATTACCCTTGGGAAGACACGTAGAAATCTGGCATGACCTTCAAGGCTCTTTGGTGTAGAGGGCCCAATCTCTTGTGCCATAACTCACCCTCATCCCGGCTCACCACTTTGTCTGCCTTACCCATCAATGCTGCACAACCATCTACATCAAGTTTGTAGAGATTCTTCACACGAATCCCAATCTTCTTGGTTTTTCCTGTGGCATTGTGTCGAAGGAAAGCTTCCCCTTCACTAAAAACCACATCATAACCTCTATCCTCCAACATTGCGTCTGAAACTAAATTCTTTTTCAAGACTGGTACATGCATTACATCTTTTAATAAGAAGGGTTTACCTGACTGTCTCTAGAAGTTAACTGTACCAATCTCGGTAGCACTGTATCTCGTCATCACCCATTTCAGTATGCATCTGGAGGTCCTTCTCCTCCAAGCTACTGAAAAATTCTTTGTCTCCCGTCATGTGGAAGGATGCACCACTATCCAAGTACCAAACTGATCCCATCGCACTTGACGCCATGCATGCGATGAGCGAGAAGTCCAACTTAAATTGCGAGGCCAAAGCCTCACCAGCTGCAGATTCTGAAGCCTTCTTGTTCTTCTTCTTTTGTGGACAATTAGTGGCATAATGTCCATGCTCGTGACAATGAAAACACTTCACTCTAGACATGTCACGCTTCTTGCCTTCTTTGCCGGACTCAGATTTGGAATAGGATTTCTTTCCCTTCCCCTTCTTCACCTTACCGGCCAAGGCATGATTTTCTTCATCATCTGTCTTAGATGAAGGTCCATCCCTGGTATTCCGCATGAATTCTTCTTGCACCAAATCTGACCAAAGTCGTTCCCAATCTGGCAGCTTCTCCCTCCCATTGATAGAGTCCTGATAACTATGCCAACTCTTGGGAAGGCCTAGAAGAGCTAGGCTCACCAAGTCATCATCCGCGACAGTAATTACGACGCTCCCAAGCTCATCTCGACATTGGACAAACTTGGTTAAATATTTCGGAATATTGTTGCCTTTCTCCATTTTGATTTTCCTAAGCTTGTCCTTCAATGCCAATTTTCTATGATCACTGCTACTCTGAAACAAATTTGTCAAAGCCTTCCACATTGCATATGGAGTCGCTTTGCCATTGAAACTTGAGACAATGTTGTCTCGTACTCCCTCCAATAAGATCCTCCTCGCCTTTGCAACCTTCTTTTTCCAAGCATCAAGAAGAGCGACATCTGCTGCTGCGGGTTTGGGAATGTCATTATCAATGAATTCTTTCAACTCGTTGTCCTCCAGAACTGCCTTCATCCTATCTTTCCACGCAATATAATTACAGTTGCCCTCAAGTGCATACTCCAATCTCAAGCCATTGAAAGTCATCTTGATCCGCTGTCGCACCAAAGAATACTTTTGCAAATTTGAATGTTATTCAGTCACAAACTCAATTTCTTCTCCACTATAGTGATTTCCTGCACTCCGATACCATGTAGAAATTATACAAACAATATGTATATCAATGGATTCAATCCAATCATGCGATATGCTAAAGCAAAATACTGAATTCTTCTACAAATCAATTGCAGAAAATAAACACGATCGCCAATCAGAACAAGTGAAGAAAGAAGCAAATCAAACCACAACACAGATATTTTTCCGGGGAAATCTTGCTGCTCAAAACCCCTGAATCTTCTATTGTATATTCACCAAGGAATCATGAAACAATTACAATGAAATATTCTCACAAGAGTCTTTTGCACTCTCACAACTGTCTCACACTGATCCGGACAAAATCGACCAACACTTAGCCAATTTTCAACCTCTACTTAACCTGCCTTGCTTGCGCAATTCATGTGGAATGCAATCCCTATTCTTTATGAATTTCAGCCTTCCAAAACTACGCAATGCTCATGGGCAATCCTATTGTTGTCTTACTGCATGCGGGCAGTTTACTAATGATACAACTGATAGTTAACATCCTTTTAATCTTTGTTTCAACTGGGTCTCCACTGGAACTGACATGCATGCAACTATTAATAGTAAATCATTAGTTGCATGACAGATCAATGCATGTGAATTAAATCAGATTTAATTCACTTGATCTCTCACTAGTGCAACAAACAGTTACAACTAGTTCAACTCACTTTAACTCAATAAATTGAGTTAACTGATTTCTTATGCATTAAACTAATGCACCAACTGCAACTCGAACTCCATAACTAATAGAATCACTTTGCATGCCTCACCAACCACCCTCAACTCGAAATTCAATAGCTAACTGAGTTTATCACATTCAGTTAACTATTACAAGTGATTATGAGATAAGATTACATTTTATTGTCCAATTTAATTAAGGGAAAATTAAATTAGACACACATTTCTTGTTGATTTTTCAACAAATTTTGCTGCAAAATATTCAATGGCTGGCCCAACAAAATTTTTTAGAGGGTAGATCTTACCCTCAAGGGCCTAGATCTAGCTCTAATCCAATTCTTCTTACTTGATCACACCTGCAAAAACGAAAATAAAAATACCCAAAACCCCAATATATACAAAATTCTGAAAACCCCAGTTAGAAAAATAATTTACAAAATATACTATACAAATTTATTTACAAAATGTGGAAATATACAATGTTTTTAAAAGAAATTTTGAGAAATATTTAGAAGATTTTTTGATAAATGGCTAGATGTACTTTGGAAAATAAATGCAAGCTAAAACCTTAGCAAAGTTAGATAAACTATAAAAATATTCGAAGTCCAAACAAGGTTAGCCTATGCCCATGATTTAATTAAATTTAAACAAAATATAAGATTGCTCGTGCCCAACACATACCACAAATCAACAGACAATAGACACCATGAACTGTACCCCAAAGTCTTTATTATTATTCAAAAAACGTTTCCATCTGGACAGTAGCATTACATTAGCCTTTCTGCAGAATTACATTAGCCAAACATCAGATGACTTGAGACACAAATGACTCCTAGTTTATAGATAAATCCTCCAAGTGGAAAAATAATGGCTAGTTGGCTTGATCCTCGTCAAAATAATCTCAGCCACTGATAAATCCTTGATGATCTTTAATCTTTGTCGTGGAAACTATTTTGAGGAGTTTTCGAATTTCTCATTAAACTCATTTTTTATTTTCCTCAAAAATTGTCTTTGACTTAAGCACCAAGGTCAAAGGGTCCAATGTTTCTTGAAATTTCCAATATTCCCTTGGTGGGGGACCTCCAAAAATTAATTTCCTTGATACCCACGAATTTTTCCACTTGGAGACTTTAATTTCTCTAGGACTCTAACTTTGACTCAAATTAATTAATTTTCTAGCTTAGGATTAATTTAATTTTTGCCAGAAAAAATTAATTAATTGACACATGAGGGGATTAAATATTTTTTCCACCCTCTAATATTTTAGCCATGGTGTCTAAGTATGAGGGACCATGCATTAAAATATTTTTTACATAAGATAATTACAATTCAACTCTCAAAGGGGGAACACCTGCTCGGTATAGACCCTCAAATTATATACCCAATGCTGTGAAACAATATGATCTAGTAGACCAAGTGATTTGTAATAAAATAATTTAGCCAATTAGCTTAAATTATTCCCAAATCACTCTTACATAAGACTCGACTAAAACACTAGGACTCACTTAAGACTTTGACGACAAATTCCACCCTAGCATTAGGGTGAGGTTGGAGGGAAAAACTCTACAGACCATCCGTGTTTAGAAACATAGATGAGTCAGTGAGACAAAAAACCTCCTAGGATGAATTTTCACGAAAATAATAGGCTTATCTAGGTTCTTAGATACATATACGGTACTACTAGCATCATTTACATTACAAATTTGCAGAATGGGTTCACAATGACACAATAGCTGATGAATGATGATCTCGATCTTTTGAAATTTTTTTGGCATATCTGCTTCCTCGGAACTTTGACAAAAAGTGTGCAACAAACCTCAAACATAGTGGACAAGGGGTTGGCCCCTTGTTTTCCAAGAAAAACCTTGTGGTGCCCCCAAGTGATTGTGAGGGCACAAGGACATCCTCATGTGTCTCCAAGTGGATCAAAAGTGCCTGTGAACCATCTATAAGGGCTAAGATGATGAAATAAGCCCTCTGCGGTGGGGCACATCCTCATCTGGACCCTGGAACATTTTCCAAGTGTATGGTGCAAGTGTGGAGTCGGTTGGACATGGTGAATCATGTGCATCATCATCGTCCAAAAAGGTGGAACACAAAGAATCAATGAGTGGTGGTGGGGATCCATGAAGTATTCTTTGCTAGTGGAGGCCCATGGCTCTCAACGCTCACCCTACAAGTGCCAGTGTGACCCTTTGGAGGGCTAGGACCCCGTATAGAGAGACCAAGCCCAAATGGAGACCCACCTGCAATCTTGCATAAGATCCAATGCGTCCCCTTTCTCTCGAATACAACAAATCTTTAGAATAATCAAGTAAAAGAGCTTACAAGTCATGGAATCAATTGGACACTTCATGGTGGAATGCCTTTCCATAGTGGGCTTTGGCATGTACAAGTGTCTCCAAGCTCAATAAGGGGGTTAATCAAGGACCCTATTAGGTGGTTTAAACCTCTAAAGGGGGTGACATGTCCATGGTACATCTTTCAAGTGGTAGGTAGCAAATGATATAGGAAAGGAACAAAGTGGGGATCAGGGGAATCATCCAGACCACATGTCATGGTGCAAGAGTAGCTATAATGAGGGGAAGCCCACACCTAGGTACATGAGTGTAGGAGGGAGCAAATCACGGTACATGAATTAACCCAACCTTTGTTTTCCCACCCTTCTTCTTATGCCTTTTTCTTTGATTGTTTTTTCTTCATAACTGCGCGAGGCTCCAAGGGATGAGAGCATGTTGAGTAATATATAACAGTGGATACCCCCTTGAGGTGAGGCAGTTCATCACCCACTAGGGGTTGGGACAATCATGGGTTCCTTAATGATGGAGGGGGCTCATCTAGTTCCTATAGGAACCAGGGTGATGGCCAGGGATAACGGGTAGAGCTCATGTTTGGCTTTTTCCCACATGCTAAATTTGTATGTCCTGACCATCTTTTGCATTTTGTGGTACATTTCCTGTTGAGAGTGGCCAAATTATGCTTTTTATTTTCTTTTTAGCTACATCAACCTTCGGGCATCGTTCAATTCTCGACCCAAGGTGTGGACAATGGGAGAGGGAAGGCTAACTCTATGTGGATCCGGATGGGAATAGAGATAAATGGGGCTAAAATAAGTGGAAGGGAGTGATGTATATGGTGTTGCGAAGCGGAACCACGCAACCAAAATCAGGATTTCCAATGTAGTGCCAACTCGAAAGCTAATGGCTAGTGAAAGAGATCCCACGAGACTAGGATACAAGGCTAACCATGAAATCGGGCAGTGGAGACAAGATTACAAACCTAGCCCACTCTTTTAGCCAAATCCCCCCACCAATCCATGCCCAAAAGTGCCCATGACAAGTAAGGAAAATTATTCAACTATACCAGTGAAAAGCCATACCTTTGGGGTCAGAAGGCTCACCTTCAAACATACAATCATAACAAATGGGTGAGGGACCACCTGGTTGGCTCAGGTGCTAGAGATAATGGCACATCGAGCTATCTGGTGGCTTCAAGGGGCTACTAGCTGCCGACTGAGGACCATCTAGGAGATTTTTTTTCTCCTTTATATCCTACCGACAGGTGGTGGGTAGCATTTCCCTAGAAAGTCACATGTGGTGCTCCCAAGTGGGTGTGGGGGCACAAGGACATCCTTATGGGTATACAAGTGGATCGATAATGCATGTAAACCATTTGTAAGGGTTAAGATGATGACATAAGCCCTCCCTTTGTCTCCTGCTGTGAGACACATCCTCATTTGGACCCTAGAACATCTGCCAAGTGTGGAGCCGGCGGGGCATGGTGAACCAGGTGCATCATCCTCATCCAATAGGTGGAACACGAGCAATCGCTGAGTGGTGTTGGGGATCCATGAAGTACTTTCTGCTATGGTGGAGGCCCATGGCTCTCAACGCTCACCCTACAAGTGCCAATGTGGCCCTCTGGAGGGCTTTGATCTCATATAGGTAGACCAAACCCCAAATGGAGACCCACTTGCAATCCTACATAAAGATCCAATGTGTCCCCTTACCCTCCAATACAACAAATCATTAGAATAATCAAGTAAATGATCTTACAAATCATGGAATCAATGGGGAACTGTTACCGCTCAAACTAGTAGGGGTCCTAAGGGGGGGTCCTATAGGGAAACTACTCGGTCAAGGGCAATAATGGAGTGATAGCCCATTGTCACCTCAGCTAAGGCTCCCTACTCTTTACGGAGTTTCACCAATGGTCGGAGACTCGATATAATAAGTATGATGGAGATGAATGGATCAATGATAGGATGAAAGGTGATCCTGGAAGCCTATTCACAAGAGAGGCTCAAATATATGGCTTGCATGCTTGTAAAGCAAGATGAAAGGCTCTCTAAGAAGGGCTTAGGAGAACTCCAAAGTCTAGGGTTTGAGTGTATAACTTGTCAAGGAGATTCCTAGACCCTAAAATCCTTGCGAAAACTTGGATTCCAAGTGGTCTTCGTGGAGTTATCTTCAAAAGGTTGTGGGTCCAAGTGGACCCAGAATTAGGTCAAAGGGATGGAATTGATCGACCAAGGGTGTGCTTCACCTAATTGAGGGGGAGAAAGGGATTAAAGGAGAAATTTTCTTTGAATTTGATGCAATAATCTCAATGAGGTCACTAGCTAAGGGAAACCTAGGGCAAGAAATGGTCCTCGAGCTATGGCTTGCAACATCTCGAGTTCTGTAATATTCCCAATTGGCTCACCATTCAGTTATTCTATTATGCATCTTCTGATTTTCTGTCTTTCCGAAATTGAGCACGCTTACGTTGTTTAGCGAAGTATGCAAGTGTTGTTCAACATGCTGGTGTCTCCGAGCAGAGATCCCAACCTTAGCCTTGGGGGACATCGAGTGCCCGCTCAGGTGAGGAGATCCACCATTGTTTTTCAGAGCAGAGCACACAACACTGTTAAGCTAGGAGCACGCTGTCACTAAGGCAGCGCAGTCACACTCAAGGATTACGCAGTCTTGGGAGGAGGCAACACTGGGAGAGAAGGGAGATTAGGGATTTCATCCCGGGAGTATTGTGAAGGGATCAGCCCTTCACAAATCATCTTTTGCAGTAGGAGGCCATCATTTGCAGTTTATCAGTTCAGGGCCAGCGTACTCACCTGGAGTGCGTGATTTTCCAAGGGAGGTCAAATTCCAGGGTCAGCCATTCCGAGATTCCTTCCTGGGTTCTTCCGGGTTATTGGTGGAGAGCTTATATGCAGAGTTTCACATTTTTCTGAGCAGGGGAACAACCCCAAAGAGCAGCTCCATTCCAGTAGTAGTAGCAGTTCTGGCAGCAGCAGTAGCAACATTAGGGAGTTACGCAGTCATAGAGAGAGCAACCATTCACTGGGAGTTTCTGAGAGTATTCTCAGCTTGCCTTGAGCAAGCCAAGGTGCCATCATTCTGATCACCTTTGTACACATTTTTCTATAATAAAATGGCTCAATGTTTCTCCATATTTGCAGTGTTTTCATGATGTATCTCTATTTGCTATAGTTATTGTTTATGTTGCTTTATATTGTTGTTTATTTCCTATTTGGAATATTACAGTGGGATCAGAGCTCATAGACTTGGCTCAGCCTGTGGAGCAGATCAGTCTATGACACTGGGAGGAAAGGAATACATCACTTACCAGGGAAGGAAGTACAGGAGTTGAGAGCGGAGACTCGAGGCCACTTTTGGAGAAGGGGACTGCATTCCAGTGGTGAACGCAAAGGAGGAGGAACCTATGGCGGAGGAGAGAGATGACATGAAGGAGTTCGGGAATCTCCTCCTGAAATTTGTGCAGGAGATTTCGAGGAGGATAGAAGAGATGGGTCAGAAGTTTACCGCGGATAATAGACAGCGTGAAACCCCAAGGGGTTTTCACATCGGTGAGGGATCCGACACTTCTCATCACACTCAAGAGCAGATCACAACGTAGCACTCCTCCCCCACGTTCTACGATGCCCACATTCATGACTACAAGCACCAGGATGGGAGGACCTTAGGAGCCGGAGGTGGTTCATCTGGGGGATTATTTTGCAGAGTATCAGTCCTATAGGCGAGAGTTTGGTGAAGCTCTCACTTTCCATGATTTTTGCCAGCTCAAGAAGGACAACAGATCCTGCAACCAGAACAGAGGTGGTGGGTACACACAGGGAGGTGAGCTGCAATGTACTGTGGGTAGGTTTTTCTTGCCAACATTTGACGGGTCTAAATTTTCAGCGAAAGCTTGGGTGGAGAAGCTGGACATTTATTTCCAGCTTAATCAGATGGCAGAGGGAGAGGCCATCAAGGTGGCAGAGCTGCACCTTGAGGGAGAGGCCCATGACTCGTGGTTCCATGGGATGGCCACGCTGGGTCACTCAACAATGACAACAAATGCGTAGTTTACACGGAGATTAGTGGAGCAGTTTGATCGGAAGGATCCTGAAGAGCATTTTGTTGAGCTGACCAAGCTCAAACAGACCGGGAACCCGAAAGCTTACATTTTCGTGTTCTTGAGGCTTTCAGTGATGGTGACCGACTTGTCCTCAGCTAGGAGGATTTACATGTTCATTAACGGGTTGGCAGAACCTCTGCGTGGGCTAGTCAGATCCACGAGGCTTGCTACATTTTAGATGTAGTCGGGAGGACTAGAGATTAGCAGGATGCTTTGCTCAGGACTAGAGCTCCTTTTCCCCAGAGACCGAAATTTCAGCTGAAGTGGAAGGACACAAGAGTTCCACCTCTGAAGGGGAACCAAGGCCGGGGGTCGTTGGACGATGATACCTGGAGAGACTTGAGACAGAGGAAGCTATGCTTCACATGCCAGGAACCATGGGCACCGGGTCATCGATGTGCCACAGGGAAGGCACATTACATAGAGGTCTTCTCTGACAGTGAGGGGGAGGAAGATGCCTATGAGGGGATAGAGACAGAGGCCAACGCTGTAGTGCAGAGAGAGGATCATCCACCACCTCCTCCCCCAGGAACAGGAGGAGTAGTGTTTTTGTCCACAGGAGGAGTCCTTGCATCTTGGGGTCCCGAAGTATTTGACACTGCGTGTCCGGGGCACCATTCAAGGACAACGTGTTTCGGTTCTAGTCGACAGTGGGGCCACACACAACTTTATTGATACCCATCTGGTAGAGAGGAGGGGCATATAGACAGAGAGCCTTGATGGCTTCTCAGTACTGGTACCAGGTGACAAAACTATGTAGTGTGCTAGATACGTTCCAGCATTAGCCATGACCATGGGGACTTACACGATGATAGATCATTTTTTTGCGATTGACATTCTAGACACTAATGTGGTGCTGGGAGTGCAGTGGTTGATCACGCTGGGGAAGGTCACCATAGACTGGGAGACTTTGGAGATGGAGTGGATGGACAAGAAGAGTGGTAAGCATGTGATGATCAGAGGCATGCACACATATCCTCCACAGACAGTTTTAGCACACCGGATGGAGGCAGACTTTCGGAAGGGAGACACAAAGTGGGCAGTGAAGCTACGTATTTCAGAGGCAGGGACCACAGGGCAGGCAGTTCACCCATATGTGCAGTTGATTTTGGACAGGTACTCTACGGTTTTCGGGGATATACCTCCACAACAACCACCGGACCGGGGATTTGAGCATACCATTGAGCTTGAGCAGGGTATTCAGGCTATGATCACCACACCCTATAGGCATCCCAAAGCCTATAGGGATGAGATTGAGAGAGCCATTCACGAGCTCTTAGCACTGGGACACATCCGGCCTAGTACTAACCCATTTGCTTCTTTTGTTGTATTGGTGAAGAAGAAGGATGGCACACTGAGGATGTGCATCGACTACTGAGCTCTCAACAAGAAAACAATGAAGAACTGATACCCCATTCTGCGGATTGACGAGCTGATGGATGAGCTAAGGGGATCGAAATTCTTCTCCAAGATTGATTTGAGGTCAGGCTACCATCAGATCCGAGTGAGGGACCAGGATGTTCCCAAGACTGCTTTCAGATGTCATTACGACCATTTTGAGTTTTTGGTGATGCCCTTCGGGCTAACCAATGCACTGGCCACTTTTCAGTCTTGTGTGAACCACATCTTCCGTGGTCTGTTGAGGAAGTTCGTGTTGGTGTTCTTCGATGATATCCTTCTATACAACAGCACTTGGGAGGATCACTTACAACACATTGAGGCTATACTGCGTATCCTGGAGGAGCAACATTTCTACGCTAAGCTCTCCAAATGCGAGTTTGGGTTGACATAGATACTCTATTTGAGGCATATCATTGGTGTGGACGGAGTGAGAGTCCACGAGGAGAAGATTCGGGCCATCCGGGAATGGCCGGAGCTTGTAATATCCCGGATGGGATATTTTAACTAAAAATGCAGAAAAATAATTGAACTCCACATTATGCCGTAAAATCAACGTTTACTCAACAGAAGATTTCCATGTAAAATAAAAACACATGAAACATTGCAATCCAATACCACAAAACAAGGAGAATCTCAACTTTTATTATAAATAATAATCGGGGGTTACATATAGATCTGACCCAAAAAGAGCTGAGATGGAGAACTGGCCATCAAGATAATCTGTTGCACTGCAACACTGCAATGGCCTCCAAAACTGAACTGCTGCACTCTCCCTCCGGCAACAGCTACCACTGAATCCACTGAAGCAGCTGTTGAAGATCTGAATGATCATCACTCCAATATCTCTGAAACTCTGCAAAACTTCTGAATGAAGTCTCCTCAAAGAGAGTTGGGTTTCCGTCCAACACTCACAAATCACCCGAGGGTTTCCGTCCTGGGGATACGGTTGAAGTAGAGAACCACGTCTCAAACCTCTGAACCAAAAAAATGATATGATCCAAAGATATCCCTCAATGGCCTCCTCCCTTTCTTTTATAGATCTTTTGGAGCCTTCTAGAGCCTTATTTTATTATTATTTTATTCATGGAGCACTTTTCCCTCTTATTAAAATATTCTTTTTTAATGCAGAAAAGAGTAAATCGGCTACCACGTCTCCTCCGATCACTGAAACTCATGTCCAACCATCCCATCATGGAGGTATCCTCGTCCCGATTCCAATGAGCTATTACACTAAGGTGTTCTATCATGTATTCCTCCTAGAATGCCACCTTGAGTGTAATCAGCTGAGTTAAGCCCATAAATAACTCAAATTTCCGAAAGTTGTCAGAATGCCCTAGAACGAAAGCCAAACTGCTCGGATGATGGAATATATCAAGCGAATGCCACCCAACTGCATAGAAACTCCTCAAAACTCCTCCAAAAATCCCCTGGGCCCGCTGATGACAATAACCTATACCTGTGACCGATCTTCTCCTAACTTTGGAAGCACATCCTAGCCCTATCATAAGTGACACCAAGAAAGGGAATATTATAGACCTTCCGCCCCAAGATCGCTTGCCCTCAAGCAATCCAAATATGTAGGCCACCCTGTTGGCTCGATGTAACTGAGAACCAATGCCTGGATCCCATACAAACCCCAGGGTGCTGCTATGCACCTGTGTCAAGCCACTCAGAATAAACCCCTCAATGTCGGGATCCCAAACTGATCTCTCACTGTACCTGTCAACAAACAATCCTCCCGGACCACAACGCCACCATGGATCTACAACTGCTGTCACTGTACTCAATGTCTGTGCATCTGACTGCTCCGCCTCAATGGCTGACCCCAATGTTAGCCGCATATCCATCATAGACTCAATGTGAGTCTCCATCTGGCTCTCCCTCAAAGGACTATCATCCATGATGTGCATAGTGTTGATTTATGGTAGCATCGGATGTGCTCTAGCCTTGTAATTTTGTATATGGGCTAAGACACATGTATTCCATAAAACTTAGAAAGGATTTTGGAAGATTCCACTTAGAGTTGGTTTAATTAAAATAATTAATCTTTTTTTAATGTTTTCCTAAGTGTAAACTTAGGGAACCTGATTAATTAAAGGGTATTAATTAAACTAAGTGAATCTTCTAGATAAAGTCATGGATCACCTCCAAATTAATCTTAGCCATTGATTATGTTTTAATCTTGGTCATTGAAGGTTCAGAAAAAGAATATAAGAAGGAGGGTGAGGGGCCTATGGAAAATACATCAGACAATGAAAGAATCAAGAATTCGATTTCCTCAGTGAGAGGAAGGATCGAAGTGATTCTCATTTGCAGAGAGGGGAATGAAATCTCTAGGAGGGAGAATTTCTGAAGATAGAGAGTGCATGAAGAGGAGTGAGAGAGGAGCCAAAGCTTCAGCGCAGAGTTACCCTAGTAGCAGTTACGTAGGGCCAACGCAGAGAAGCAGAGGGAGTTTCGTTTTCTGTTGGAGGGGTAGCTGAGGGTTCATCCGGTGTCAGGAGGACATTTCGGGAAGGAAGGAGCACTCTAGTCTCATACAACAACAAGCATAGAAGCAGCCACGAAAAGCAGGGGAAGCAGTGATAGCGTGAGTGAAGCAGTCACTACATAGAAATCACGCAGAGCCAGTCAGTGTGGGTGCAGGTTAGTGCTGGAGCTCAGATGGTGATGTGAGAATTGTCTCACTCAGCCTTTTCTCATCAGAATTCTTCAGGTGATTGATTATATTTACAATGAGATATTTGTAATCATAATTTTTCCATAATAAAGAAACCCTCAGATCTGCTGCACTGATTTTCCCACATTGGGTTTTTCCGTGGACATTTGTCCAAAAATAATGGTGTCTATGCGTGATTACTTGTGCTATTTTTATATGTGATATGTTAATCGTGAAGTCTGCAACATATTTTGTTTTGTTATTTAACACTAGAAATGTTAAATAATTGTGTTTGACAATGCAATAGAAGAAATTTAATAAGTAGCTGCAGTGGAATTCTCCATTATAGAATTTTCACATGGTATCAGAGCTGTCAAATCCAAAGGAAGCAAGGTCAGGAAAGGGACTGCATAAACTAGAAGCTTCAGAGCTGACGCAACACAGAGAGAAGAAAGCACAGATAAGTATGACAAACTTAGATGTTTTATCCTCTAGGTTAAAAGAGGATGATACATGCCTAGCAAGTTCAGTATCTGCAGGAATTTGGTATATTGATAGCGGGGCTTCAGTGCATATGACTGGAGTACGAGAATACTTCTCAAGCTATAGGGAAGAGAAGATGAACTTCCAGATCACTATGGGCAATAGACAAAGTGCACTCCAGTTGGGAGAGGATCCGTAGTATTTCAGACGGAAGCCGGAACTAGTGTCAGTATCACGGATATACTACATGTGCCAGGGCTTGGGATGAACCTAATCTAAGTATCCAAGTTGCAGGACAAAGGGTATGACATACACTTTACCGGAAAGAAAGTATATGTTAAGCATCCCAGTTGGAAGCAAACGAGGAAGATCGGAATCAGAAGCAACAGACTATACAGGTTGCAGATCGAAACCCCGATGGCGCTGGTCAGTAGTAATCTTGAAGACAAGAAAGAGTTGAATGAACTTTAGCATAGAAGAATGGGGCACCTGCATCATGGTGCATTGAAGATGCTCAGAGAAACAGTTGATGGGGCACTTGTTCTCAGCACGGAGCATGATGATGTATGCCAAGGATGCGTACTTGGGAAGTACACTAAGGCAACTTTCCCCAAAAGTGAAAACAGGGCAGCAAGCATTTTGGGGTTGATACATTCAGATATCTGTGGACCAATGTCCACTAACGCTCTCAAAGGTGGAAAATACTTTGTCACATTCATTGATGATCACTCCAGGAAGACCTGGATCTACTTCCTAAAGACAAAAGATGAAGTCTTTGAAAATTTCAAAGAATTCAAGGCTCTTGTTGAAAACATGATGGGGAAGAAGATCAAGACATTGCGTTCAGATCATGGTGGGGAATACATAGAGACTTAACAAATTTCTGCGCAAAGGAGGGCATTGGGAGAGAGTGGACTACGCCATACAATCCAGAGCAGAATGGTGTGGAAGAACGGAAGAACAGAACAATTGTAGGAGCAGCAAAGGCCATTTTATTTGACCTTTATTTACCCCGATACTTATGGGCTAAAGCTTGCAATACGACAATGTATATCCATAACAGGACACCTCATAGAGCCTTGTGTAAGAAGACTCTTGAGGAAGTTTTCATAGGGAAGAAACCGGAGGTAGGGCATCGGATATTTGGTAGCATGGCTTACTATCATGTACCTAGCGAGAAAAGAAGCATGCTAGATCAAACTGCAGAAAGGGGGTATATTGTAGGGTACAGTGACACCTCCAAGGCATATAGGATCTATATTCCTGACAGTAGGAAGGTTGTGATAAGATGCGATGTTAAGTTCATGGAGGATAGAGCGTTTCAGAAATCGCGTGATATGCCAGCAGAGGATCAAACTGCAGAACTTCCCTTGGTCCAAGAACAGCAGGGGCACCAAGAAGAATAGATAGGAAGACAGACTTTGGTACGAAGGACAGGTACTAACATTTTCACCGAGGAAGATCAGGAAGATACTCAGTCAGAGGAGTCGTTGGACAAGGAGGAAGAGTTGAGAGAGAAACCTTCCACCAATGGTCGGATCAACAGGGAAGCTCAGTAAATACTGAGGGATGTAGAAAACTTTTTTGGGACTCTCAGGAACGGGAAGAGACATCGTAGACCTCCTGACAGGTACTAGGCCTTGGTGGTTCAAGTAGAGGAACCTTACAACTTCTAGGAAGTTGTTCAACACCAAGTATGGGTAGATGCCATGATAGAAGAGTATGCTTCTATCAGGACAAATGATGTCTCGGAAGTTGTGCCCAGACCTCAGAGATGATAAGTTGTTGGATCATGTTGGATCTACAAGATCAAGTATGTTGTAGATGGCAGTGTAGAGAAATACAAGGCAAGGTTCTGTGGCAAAAGGGTATGCTCAGAAGGAAGGCATTGACTATGAGGAGACCTTCGTACCAGTTGCCAAATATACCTCCATCCAGACTGTCGTATCTTTAGCTGCACAGATGGGATGGGAGATTCATCAAATGGATGTCAAGACAGCGTTCTTGAATGTAGAAATTGAGGAAGAGGTATATATCGAACAGCCAGAGGGTTTCGAGACTCATGAAAGGAGGTCTCATGTATGCAGATTGAAGAAAGCCCTGTACGGGCTTAAACAAGCTCCGAGAGCATGGTATGGTCGTATAGATAGCTATTTGCAAAAGATGGGATTTGTCAAGAGTGATGCAGATCCCAATCTTTAAAACTTGCTGGTAGAGGATGAGCCATTGGTTCTAGTACTATATATGTAGATGATCTGTTTCTCACAGGATCATCCAGGCTCATCAAGGATTGCAAACAGAATCTAGAAGTTGAATTCGACATGAATGATTTGGGGTTGACGCACTACTTCCTAGGATTGGAAGTTTGTCAGAAAGATGGAAATATCTTCATGGGACAGGAGAGGTATGCCTTGGAAATTCTAAAGAGGTTTAAAATGCAGGATTGCAGACCCATGGCCACACCCATGATCACCAACTGGAAAAAGATAGATGCATCAGAAGATACAGAGGTAGACCCACCTTATACAGATAGCTCATTAGGTCATTGATGTATCTGGTTAACACCAGACCAGACATTTGCTTTGCTGTCAACACTCTTAGTCAGTTCATGGTGGAACCCAAAAGAGTGCAGTGGGCCGCAGCAAGGCACGTCTTGAGGTATGTACGAGGAACAGTCAGATTCAGTATCATATATGGCAGAGGAGAGCATGTCAGACTCAGTGGATTCACAGATGCAGATTGGGCAGGTAGCTCAATGGACAGAAAAAGTACCTCTGGGTATTGTTTCAACGTTGGATCAGGAATGGTGTCTTGGTGCAGCAGGAAACAGAAGTTAGTGGCATTGAGCACAGCCAAAGCAGAGTACACGACAGCTAGTACAGCTACATGCGAAGCAATCTGGCTTCAGAAACTTCTTGTGAGTCTATTTAGAAGCAGGATGGAGCCAAATAGCGCTTACTGTGACAATCAGTGTTGTATCAATCTCTCTGAAAATCCAGTGTTTCATGATCGGTCCAAACATATTGACATCAGATGTCATTTTATCAGAGACTTTGTTCAGTGCGGGGCAATACAACTCCAGTACATTCCCACAGGAGAACAAACGACAGATATACTCAGTAATACTCTGGGGAGAATTAAGTTCATTGAACTTCAGGGAAGAGCTGGGTATGACTGAAAATCCATTTTAGTAAGAAATGGATCCTCACAGCAGTTGAAGGACGGAGTTGCAGTACAGTAGGAAGTTGGCAACAGTAAGCAGAGTCAACATCAACACAGATGCAACATTTCTTGTGTAGTGTTGGTGAGCAGGATCAACAGCACAACAACAGATGTTACAGAAGTCAGAACAACAACACATTGAGTTGATTTGCTAGAGCACTTTCCTCGCTAAGAGGTGAATGTTGATTTATGGGAGCATCGGATGTGCCCTAGACTTGTAATTTTGTATATGGGCTAAGACACATGTATTCCATAAAACCCAGAAAGGATTTTGGAAGATTCCACTTAGAGTTGGTTTAATTAAAATAATTAATCTTTATTTAATGTTTTCCGAAGTGTAAAATTAGGGAAATTGATTAATTAAAGGGTATTAATTAAAGTAAGTGTGAATCTTCTAGTTAAAGTCATGGATCACCTCCAAATTAATCTTAGCCATTGATTATGTATTAATCTTAGCCGTTGAAGGTTCAACAGAAGAATATAAGAAGGGGGGTGAGGGGTCTATGGAAAATACATCAGACAGAGAAAGAATCAAGAATTCGATTTCTTTAGTGAGAGGACGGATCAAGTGATTCTCATTTGTAGAGAGGGGAAGTTGAAATCTCCAAGAGGAAGAATTTCTGAAGATAGAGAGTGCATGAAGAGGCGTGAGAGAGGAGCCAAAGCTTCAACGCAGAGTTACCCTAGCAGAAGTTACGCAGGGCCAGCGCAGATAAGCAAAGGGAGTTTCGTTTTCTGTTGGAGGGGCAGCTGAGGGTTCATACGGTGTCAGGAGGACATTTAGGGAAGGAAGGAGCACTCTAGTCTCATACAGCAACAAGCACAGAAGCAACCACGACAAGCAGCAGAAGCAGTGACGCAGTGACAGAAATCACGCAGAGCCAGTCAGTTTGGGTGTAGGTCAGTGCCGAAACTCAGATGGTGATGTGAGAATTGTCTCACTTAGCCTTTTCTCATCAGAATTCTTCAGGTGATTGATTGATATTTACAATCACATATTTGTACTCAGAATTTCTGCATAATAAACAAACCCTCTGATCTGCTGCACCGGTTTTCCCACATTGGGTTTTTCTGGGGACAATTGTCCAAAAATAACGGTGTCTATGTGTAATTACTTGTGCTATTTTTATATGTGATTTGTTAATCGTGAAGTATGCAACATATTTTGTTTTGCTATTCAAAACAAAAGAAATGCTAAATAATTGTGTTTGACAATGCAATAGAAGAAATTTAATAAGTAGCTGTAGTAGAATTCTCCGTTATAGAATTTTCACACATAGTATCCTCCTCTGTTGACTCAGGCTCCATCATATGCTGCTCTGGCTGAATCGTCACAAGTGACTTATCACCAAGAGTATCTCCCGTAGAGTCCCTTGACTGCTCACCCTGCACACTGGAATGCAGCTTTGGCCTACTGCCATCAATTCCACATGACTGCTCTCGCTCCCTAGAAGCATCCTCAACTGATCCCATTAACTCATCTGAAGAAGATTCCTCACCCTAGCAAACAGAAGGAATGCCCTTTCGTTCAACCTCCGCCGAACCATCTGCATCACTCAAGCATGGGTGATCAGGCCCCCAAGGTTCTTTGCAGATGAAGCAAAGTCCCTTGCTCCTCTGCTCATTTCTGCTGCCAGATCCACCAAACTGGAGCAGTGCCTCCCTGGTCAACTATATCCTGAATAGCCCAATTTTCTGCTCAACAAGCGCTTGGGTCAAATATGCTTGTAGAAGAAGGCCCCTCCCTCTATAATGGGCCAAAGTGGGCAAGATATACTGCAAGCCCCATCGATGTACTCCTGGAGAGTGATACTCCTTGAAAGTACTGCAGCTCTGCTGATTTCATGTGCATCTATCTGTACCTCATCAGTGTGTCGGCCCAACGATGGATGTTCCACCATCTCCAACAACTCATTCCTCTCCTGATCAGGAATTTCATGCTCCTGCTGTATACTAGCCTCATTCAGAACTATCCCATTAACCTCCAACATCTCCAAAGGATATGGATTTGCAACTGCTAGCACCGTACTCAATGTCTGTGCATTTGACTGCTCCGCCTCAATGGCTGACCCCAATGTTAGCCGCATATCCATCATAGACTCAATGTGAGCCTCCATCTGGCTCTCCCTCAAAGGACTATCATGCATGATGTGCATAGTATCCTCCTCTGTCGACTCAGGCTCCATCATATGCTGCTCTGGTTGAATCGTCACAAGTGAATCATCACCCAGAGTATCTCCCGTAGAGTCCCCTGATTGCTCACCCTGCACACTGGAATGCAGCTCCGACCTACTGCCATCAACTTCACATGACTGCTCTCGCTCCCTAGAAGCATCCTTAACTGATCCCATGGAATCATCTGAAGAAGATTCCTCACCCTGGCATACAGAAGGAATGCCCTTTTGTTCTACCTCCGCCGCACCACCTGCATCACTCAAGCATGAGTGATCAGGCCCCCAAGCTTCTTTGCAAATGAAGCAAAGTCCCTTCCTCCTTAGCTCATTTCTGCTGCCAGATCCACCAAACTGGAGCAACTCCTCCCTGGTCAACTATCCCCTGAATAGCCCAATATTCTGCTCAACCAGCCCTTAGGCTAGCTCATAAGCAGCAGGTGAGACCAACTGATCTCTCCTCCAAATGCTCAACAACCTTGCCCGCAACTCTCGGCAAATGGTCTCACAGTCTCTCATACATGACAGGATGCACTGCATCTATGTTATGACGGTGTCAGGTTGATGTCTCCTAATGCTGAAGAAGCATTGGAACATTTGTAGAATCAAGTCATCACACTCAAGATCAAACATGATGACATACGTCTCGAATGTGGCCTTACTCCATAACATCTCAAGCTTCTTCTCGAAGGTAGAGCCTGCGCTGTTTTCCAAGTCCCGCAATGTCTCTACTATCAATCTCCTAATCCTCCTCATAACATCATCATTGTATGGAGCTATAGGTGCAGTCAACTTCATGATGTTGCTGAGGCCTGATGCAGCTGGAAGGCTAACCCCTCACACGGTTCCTCCAAGAATTTGGGTTGTATAAGAGCAAGCATAGCAGATTTTAGAGCCCAAATCAGTTTCGTCCCCTCTTCTTGGCTTATTTTGGACATAAGTTCATTAAGCTCATTGAGTTTGGACATAACTCTCCATGACATCTTCATGTGTTTCAAATCTGTCCCAAGTGCGAAAATTCTGTGACCAATCTCTTGCCCCCTCTGCACATCCTCTGACTATCTTTACTCAAGAACGACATAGATCCCTCTTGAAAGAGGTTTGTTGTTCTACTTAGTTTTTGGGTGTGTGTCATGGTCCAAGGGATCAATTTTTGTGTTCAACCCTCTCAAGCTATTTAGGAATCCCTCCATGGTTCAACTAATGATGTGGTCACTGTTTTTCTGAGTTGTTATAGTGTTGTAGGTGAAATTTTCAGTGATATAAGTGTGCCGCTAACTTAACCAACACTTATTACACCATACAATATTCAAAAGGGCACTCTTTGTTGATAAATGTTTACACTGCCATCGGGCTAGAAATGTAGAGTCTTCACATAGAACCAGTAAGCAAGATACTCAGCAGAGGAACAATTTCCTAGTCAACAACTTTAGCCACAGACTTGTATAAGCTACACAAAGCTCATTTGCTGACTTGCTTATGACGCTGTCCTTATAGACAGAGAAATTCAGACTGAAAACGATGCTAAAAATGTTGAGTCTTCAGTGAATGTTTCAACTAGGCATTTAGTCACACAATTTGGTTCCATACTGTTGTAGGTGTTATTTCACAATTTTAATCCACGCAGCTCGCATAGTGCCAATTCCCCATATGGAAACACCTTATAACTACTGAATTTTATTTGCATGGAATACAATTCCAACAGTGATGAAATAATAGGCACTAGCAGCTATATTATCAATTTCAAGGCATAGGGATTAGAATGAGGAAACCTGGTTTGTATACAACACCGAATCTTTGGCACAATGCTCAATGATTGTTTGTATCTCCATCATGCTGCCTCCACAACTATGTCACACACCCTCACCCAACTGAGATTTGCTAGAACAACCAATTAATCACTGTGTTTCCCATGAAACTTGAGCTTCTGCTATAGGTAAGACCACACGATCCACAAGCATGAAAGCGCTCTCCCCCGCATCCTCGAATTCCTTGGGCCTCCTGGAATTAATCAAACTCTTGGAATGTGTCTCCGGCAAGTCATATCAGTCTCCACTGTCTGTCCATAACTTCCAGCAATGACTATGCTTGTTCTTTGGTTGATGCTCTGCATGTTACAGATGGCAAAAAAAAGAAAATACTTCTGCGTTGATGCTCACACGATGACTTGCATCACTCAGGCGATTTATATGTTGATTTGTGGGGCTTCCATCGTCGACCATGGATTTACAGCGCTGCCATAATCCGCTTGCATCCACGCACATTGATCTTTGCAATGTTCGCTTGGCTCGTGGCTTGGCTCCGTTCGACTGAGCTTTTTAATTTTTTTTTTCTTAATTCACAACGATCCGTCTTGGGTGAGGTGGCTACCTCCAAGTGACGTCTGTGTGTTTTGATTCCCTTGCCGCTACCGTCAGTGACCAACCATTATTCTGTCGCCCACGCAGTGAATTTGACCCTCCTGGCGGCTCACCCGACCACACAACTTGTCTGCACGATCTGCAATGAAACTTCGCCCTGGCTATGGCTCGTGGTCAGAGGATGACCAACTTGGATCGATTTCAGATATCCCGCGACCTCAGATCATCCAATCGCGTTGCTAAACTCAATCCCGACAGCGTCATGCTTAGAACCTCACGCGGTCATGAAGCACGTAATTTGGCCATTTCAAGCTATCTCGACCCCCTTTTGATGGCTTCGACTTTAAATATTTTACGGCCTCTATTGACACGCAGCTTTTTTGGCTCAATTTTTCTTGCGGCTCCTTTTAACCAAAATAGTTTTGGACAATAAAAGTTTGAGCTCGGTGTTTTGTAGGATATTTGATACCTGGAACAAGTCTTTCTCCAGAATGAAGGGGTTGACACCTTCCTTCAACAATCGGTAATTTAAACCCTCAACCTTGTTCTAAATTTGATCTGCGGTAAAGCCCTCGAACTTGGCTTTACTAGTAATCTGACAGGTAAAACCTTAGGCTGGCAAGATCACCAGCTCTGATACCACTATAATATCCCGGATGGGATATTTTAACTAAAAATGCAGAAAAATAATTGAACTCCACATTATGCCGTAAAATCAACATTTACTCAACAGAAGATTGCCATGTAAAATAAAAACACATGAAACACTGCAATCCAATACCACATGGAATAGGGAGAATCTCAGCTTTTATTATAAATAATAATGGAGGGTTACATATAGATCTGACCCAAAAAGAGCTGAGATGGAGAACTGGGCATCAAGATAATCTGCTGCACTACAACACTCTGATGGTCTCCAAATCTGAACTGTTGCACTCTCCCTTCGGCAACAGCTACCACTAAATCCACTGAAGCACCTGTTGAAGATCTGAATGATCCTCACTCCAATATCTCTGAAGCCTTGTGAAACTTTTGAATGAAGTCTCCTCAAAGAGAGTTGGGTTTCTGTCCAACACTCACAAATCACTCGAGGGTTTCCGTCCTGGGGTTAGGGCTGAAGTAGAGAACCACGTCTCAAACCTCTCATACAAAAAAATAATATGATCCAAAGGTATCCCTCAATGGCCTCCTCCCTTTCTTTTATAGATATTTTGGAGCTTTATAGAGCCTTATTTTATTATTGTTTTATTCATGGAGCACTTTTCCCTCTTATTAAAATATTCTTTTTTAATGTAGAAAAGAGTAAATCGGTTACCAGGTTTCCTCAGTCACTGAAACTCATGTCTAGCCATCCCATCATGGAGGTATCCTTGTTCCGATTCCAGTGAGCTATTACATTAAGGTGTTCTATCATGTATTCCTCCCAAAATGCCACCTTGAGCGTAATCAGCGGAGTTAAGCCCATAAATAACTCAAATTTCTGAAACTTGTGAGAATGCACTGGAACGAAAGCCAAACTACTTGGATGATGGAATATATCAAGCGAATGCCACCTGACCGCATAGAAACTCCTCAAAACTCCACCAAAAATCCCCTGGGCCTGTTGATGACACCACCCTGTACCTGTGACTGGTCTGCTCCTAACTCTAGAAGCCCATCTTAGCCCTGTCATAGGTGACACCAAAAAAGGGAATATTATAGACCTTCCGCCCCAAGATTGCATGCCCTCAAGCAATCCAAATATGTGGGCCACCCTGTTGGCCCGATGCAACTGAGACCCAATGCCTGGATCCCATACAAACCCCTGGGTGCTGGTATGCACCTGTGTCAAGCCACTCAGAATAAACCCCTCAAAGCCAGGATCCCAAACTGATCTCTCACTGTACCTGTCAACAAACAATCCTCCCGACCCCAACGCCACCATGGCCAATCATTGCCCAAGTCCCACCCGCCGACTACACCGCCCTGCTATAGATGATGCCCCATGAAGTGAAGTCCGCCAACAAACATCAATGCTCCCCCGGCCCCCGTTGTGTCACACTTCTAACCGTATAAATCGGCCTTCCTAATTAACCGCGTACCAACTCATCACCTCTCTCCAATCCAAGTCCCGACTCAATCCTGCATGTTGATCTTGCTCTCCCCGAAATCGGGATGGGAGTGGCCAAGGAATGACGACTCCGTGCCTCATTGCCACCGAATCTCGCAACATTTAAGTTAGTGTCTAAGGGCCCTTGCTCCGCTGTGCTCCCTACGAAGAAGACCGTACCATCAAGAGGGTGCCAACTCATGATCTCCTGCCAATATATCCTGGAAGAAGAATCCAATGTAGTGACATCTGTATATGGAACATGCCTGGAGCGCTGTCGCTAGTCCGTAATCAACTCACGCTGCTCTGTCCCGTCTGCCGATGAGATTTGCCGGCAAAAGAAGGCCCCTCCCTCTACAATGGGCCAAAGTGGGCAAGATATGCTGCAAGCCCCATCAATGTACTCCTGGAGAGTGCTACTCCCTGAAAGTACTACAGCTCTGCTGACTGCATGTGCATCTATCTGCACCTCATCAGTGTTTCGGCCCAAAGATGGATGCTCCACCATCTCCAACAGCTCATCCCTCTCCTGATCGGGAATGTAATGCTCCTGCTATATACTAGCCTCATGCAGAACTATCCCATTAACCTCCAACATATCCAATGGATATGGATCTGCAACTGCTGTCACCGTACTCAATGTCTGTGCATTTGACTGCTCTGCCTCAATGGGTGACCCCAGTGTTAGCCGCATATCCATCATAGACTCAATGTGAGCCTCCATCTGGCTCTCCCTCAAAGGACTATCATGCATGTTGTGGATAGTATCCTTCTCTGTTGACTCAGGCTCCATCATATGCTGCTCTGGCTGAATCGTCACAAGTGACTAATCACCCAGAGTATCTCCCGTAGAGTCGCTCACCCTACACACTAGAATGCAGCTTCGGCCTACTGCCATCAACTTCGCATGACTGCTATCGCTCCCCAGAAGCATCCTTAACTGATCCCATGGACTCATCTGAAGAAGATTCCTCACCCTGGCATACAGAAGGAATGCCCTTTTGTTCTACCTCTGCTGCACCATCTGCATCACTCAAGCATGAGTGATCAGGCCCCCAAGGTTCTTTGCAGATGAAGCAAAGTCCCTTCCTCCTCAGCTCATTTCTGCTGCCAGATCCACCAAACTGGAGCAACTCCTCCCTGGTCAAATTTCTCTTGAATAGCCCAATATTCTGCTCAACTAGCCCTTGGGCTAGCTCATAAGCAGCAGGTGAGACCAATTGCTCTCTCCTCCAAATGCTCAACAACCTGGCCCACAACTCTTGGCAAATGGTCTCACAGTGTCTCATACATGACAGGATGGACTGCATCTGTGCTATGACGATGTCAGGTTGATGTCTCCTAATGCCGAAGAAGCATTGGAACATCTGCAGAATCAAGTCATCACACTCAAGATCAAACATGATGACATACATCTCGAATGTGGCCATACTCCATAAAATCTCAAGCTTCTTCTGGAAGGTAGAGCCTGCGTTGTTGTCCAAGTCCTGAAATGTCTCTACTATCAATGCCCTAATCCTCCTCATAACATCATCATTGTATGGAGCTATAGGTGCGGTCAACTTCATGATGTTGTTGAGGCCTGATGCAACTGGAAGGTTAACCTCCTCACACGATTCTTCCAAGAATTTGGGCTGTATAAGAGCAAGCATAGCAGGTTTTAAAGCCCAAATCAGTTTCGTCCCCTCTTCTTGGCTTATTTTGGACATAAGTTCATTAAGCTCATTGAGTTTGGACAAAACTCTGCATGACATCTTCATGTGTTTCAAATCTGTCCCAAGTGTGAAAATTCTGTGACCAATCTCTTGCCCCCTCTGCACATCCTCTAACTATCTTTACTCAAGAACGACATAGATCCCTCTTGAAAGAGGTTTGTTGTTTTGCTTAGTTTTTGGGTGTGTGTCATGGTCCAAGGGATCAATTTCTGTGTTCAACCCTCTCAAGCTATTTAGGAATCCCTCCATGGTTCAACCAATGATGTGGTCATTGTTTTTCTGAGTTGTTATAGTGTTGTAGATGCAATTTTCAGTGATATAAGTGTGCCGCTAACTTAACCAACACTTATTACACCATACAATATTCAAAAGCGCACTCTTTGTTGATAAATGTTTACACTGCCATCGGGCTGCAAATGTAGAGTCTTCACATAGATCCAGTAAGCAAGATACTTAGCAGAGGAACAATTTCCTAGTCAACAACTTTTGCCACATAATTGTATAAGCTAGACGAAGCTCATTTGTGGACTTGCTTATGACGTTGTCCTTATAGACGGAGAAATTCAGATTGAAAATGACGCTAAAAATGTTGAGTCTTAAGTGAATGTTTCAACTAGGCATTTAGTCACACAATTTGGTTCCATATTGCTGTAGGTGTTATTTCACAATTTTAATCCACGCAGCTCGCACAGTGCCAATTCCCCATATGGAAAACACCTTATAACTACCAAATTTGATTTGCATGGAATACAATTCCAACAGTGATGAAATAATAGGCACTAGCAGCTATATTATCAATTTCAAGGCATAGGGATTAGAATGAGGAAACCTGGTTCGTATACAGCACCAAATATTTGGCACAATGTTAAACGATTGTTTGTATCACCATCATGCTGCCTCCGCAACTAAGTCACACACCCTCACCCAACTGAGATTTGCTAGAACAACCAATTAATCACTGTGTTTCCCATGAAAGTTGAGCTTTTGCTATAGGTAAGACCACACGACCAGCAAGCATGAAAAGCACTCTCCCCCGCATCCTCGAATTCCTTGGGACTCCTGGAATTAATCAAAATCTTGGAATGTGTCTCCGACAACTCATATCAGTCCCCACAGTCTTCCGTAACTTCCAGCAACGACTATGCTTGTTCTCCGGTTGATGCTCTACATGTTACAGATGGCAAAAAAAAAAGAAAATACTTCTGTGTCGATTCTCGCACGATGACTTGCATTGCTCAGCCGATTTATATGTTGATTTGTGGGGCTTCCACCATCGACCACGAATTTACAGTGCACACATAATCCGCTTGCATCCACACACATTGATCTTTGCAATGTTCGCTTGGCTCGTGGCTTGGTTCCATTCGGCCGGCTCTTTTAATTTTTTTCTCTTAATGCACAACGATCCGTCTTGGGTAGGGCGGCTACCTTTGAGCGATGTCTGCGTGTTTTGACTCCCTTGCCGCTACTGTCAGTCACCAATCATTATTCTGTCGCCCACACAGTGAATTCGACCCTCTTGGCGGCTCACCCGACCACACAACTTGTCCGCACGATCTGCAATGAAACTTCACCTTGGCTATGGCTCGTGGTCAGAGGATGACCAACTTGGATCGATTTCAGATATCCCGCTGCCTCAGATCATCCAATTGCGTTGCTACACTCATCCCCGGCAGCGTCATGCTTGGAACCTCACGCGGTCATGAAGCACGTAATTTGGCCATTTCAAGCTATCTTGACCCTCTTTTGATGGCTTCAACTTTAAATATTTTACGGCTTCCACTGACACGCAGCTTTTCCGACTCAATTTTTCTTGCGACTCCTTTTAACCAAAATAGTTTTGGACAATAAAAGTTTGAGCTTAGTGTTTTGTAGGATATTTGATACCTGGAACAAGTCTTTCTCCACAACGAAGGCGTTGACACCTTCCTTCAACAATCTGAAATTTAAACCCTCAACCTTGTTCCGAATTTGATCTGCGGTAAAGCCCTCGAACTTGGCTTTACTGGTAATCTAATAGGTAAATCCTTAGGCTGGAAAGATCACCAGCTCTGATACCATTGTAATATCCCGAATGGGATATTTTAACTAAAAATGCAGAAAAATAATTGAACTCCACATTATGCCGTAAAATCAACATTTACTCAACAGAAGATTGCCATGTAAAATAAAAACACATTAAACACTGCAATCTAATACCACATGGAACAGGGAAAATATCAGCTTTTATTACAAATAATAATGGTTGTTACATATAGATCTGACCCAAAAAGAGCTGAGATGGAGAACTGGCCATCAAGATAATCTGCTGCACTGCTACACTGCGATGGCCTCCAAAACTGCACTGCTGCACTCTCCCTCCGGCTACAACTACCACTGAATCCACTGAAGCACCTGTTGAAGATCTGAATGATCTTCACTCCAATATCTCTGAAGCTTTGCGAAACTTCTGAATGAAGTCTCCATAAAGATAGTTGGGTTTCCGTCCAACACTCACAAATCACCCGAGGGTTTCCATCCTAAGCTATAGCTGAAGTAGAGAACCACGTCTCAAACCTGTCATGCAAAAAAATAATATGATCCAAAGATATCCCTCAATGGCCTCCTCCCTTTCTTTTATAGATCTTTTGAAGCCTTCTAGAGCCTTATTTTATTATTATTTTATTCATGGAGCACTTTTCCCTCTTATTATATTCCTTTTTAATGCAGAAAAGAGTAAATCGGCTACCACATCTTCTCAGTCACTGAAAATCATGTCCAACCGTCCCATCATGGAGGTATCCTCGTCCTGGTTCCAATGAGCTATTACACTAAGGTGTTCTATCATGTATTCCTCCCAGAATGCTACCTTGAGCGTAATCAGCTGAGTTAAGCCCATAAATTACTCAAATTTCTAAAACTTGTCAGAATGCACCGGAACGAAAGCCAAACTACTCGGATGATGGAATATATCAAGCGAATGCCATTCGACCGCATAGAGACTCCTCAAAACTCCTCCAAAAAGCCCCTGGGCCCACTGATGACACCAACCTGTACTTGTGACCGATCTGCTCCTAACTATGGAAGCCCATCCTAGCCTTGTCATAGGTGACACCAAAAAAGGGAATATTACAGACCTTCTGGTCCCAAGATTGCTTGCCCTCAAGCAATCCAAATCTGTGGGCCACCCTGTTGGCCCAATGCAATTGAGACCCAATGCCCAGATCCCATACAAACCCCTGGGTGCTGCTATGCACCTGTGTCAAGCCACTTGGAATAAACCCCGCAATGCCGGGATCCCAAACTGATCTCTCACTGTACCTGTCAACAAACAATCCTCCCGGATCCCAACGCCACCATGGCCAATCATCGCCCAAGTCCCACGGCTTGGACTGCGCACTGCCTCTTGCTATAGCTAATGCCCCATGAAGTGAAGTCCGCCAACAAGCATCAATGCTCCCTGGCTCCTGCTGTGCTGTACCTCTAACTGTATACGCTGTCCCACCAACTGCGTACCAACTCATCACCTCTCTCCAATCCAAGTCCTGACTCAATCCCATGTTGATCCTGCTCTTCTGAAATCGAGATGGAGTGCTGAAGGAATGACGACCTGTGCCCCACTGCCAGTTGGAATTTGTAACATCTGCTATGTGTAAGGGCCTTTGCTCTGTCATGCTCCCTACGAAGAAAATCATACCATCAAGAGGGTACCGGCTCATGATCTCTCGCCAATCTATCATGGAAGAAGAATCCAATGTAGTGTCAACTGCGTACGGAACATGCCTAGAGAGCTGTCACCAGCTCATAATCAACTCATGCTGCTCTGTCCTGTCGGTTGACGAAATCCGCCTATAGAAAAAGGCCCCTCCCTCTATAATGGGCCAAAGTGGGAAAGATATGCTGCAAGCCCCATCGATGTACTCTTGGAGAGTGCTACTCCTTGAAAGTACTGCAGCTCTGCTGAATGCATGTGCATCTATCTGTACCTCATCAGTGTGTCGGCCCAACGATGGATGCTCCACCATCTCCAACAGCTCATCCCTCTCCTGATCAGGAATGTCATGCTCCTGTTGTATACTAGCCTCATTCAGAACTATCCCATTAACCTCCAACATCTCCAAAGGATATGGATCTGCAACTGCTGTCACCGTACTCAATGTCTGTGCATTTGACTGCTCCGCCTCAATGGTTGACCCACTCAATGTGAGCCTCCATCTGGCTCTCCCTCAAAGGACTATCATGCATGATGTGCATAGTATCCTCCTCTGTCGACTCAGGCTCCATCATATGCTGCTCTGGCTGAATCGTCACAAGTGATTCATCACCCAGAGTATCTCTCGTAGAGTCCCCTGACTGCTCACCCTGCACACTGGAATGCAACTCCGACCTACTGCTATCAACTCTGCATGACTGCTCTCTCTCCCCAAAAGCATCCTTAACTGATCCCATGGACTCGTCTGAAGAAGATTCCTTACCCTGGCATACAGAAGGAATGCCCTTTTGTTCTACCTCCGCTGCACAATTTGCATCTCTCAGGCATGAGCGATCAGGCCCCCAAGGTTCTTTGCAGATGAAGCAAAGTCCCTTCCTGCTCAGCTCATTTCTATTGCCAGGTCCACCAAACTGGAGCAACTCCTCCCTGGTCAACTATCTCCTGAATAGTCCAATATTCTGCTCAACCAACCCTTGGGCTAGTTCATAAGCAGCAGGTGAGACCAATTGCTCTCTCCTCCAAATGCTCAACCCTGGCCGCAACTCTCGGCAAATGGTCTCACAGTCTCTCATACATGATAGGATGGACTGCATCTGTGCTATGACGGTGTCAGGTTGATGTCTCCTAATGCTGAAGAAGCATTGGAACATCTGCAGAATCAAGTCATCATACTCAAGATCAAACATGATGACATACGTCTCGAATGTGGTCATACTCCATAAAATCTCAAGCTTCTTCTCGAAGGTAGAGCCTGCGCTTTTGTCCAAGTCCTGAAATGTCTCCATTATCAATCTCCTAATCCTCCTCATAACATCATCATTGTATGGAGCTATAGGTGCGGTCAACTTGATGACGTTGCTGAGGCTTGATGCAACTAGAAGGCTAACCCCCTCACACGGTTCCTCCAAGAATTTGGGCTATATAAGAGCAAGCATAGCAGGTTTTAGAGCCCAAATCAGTTTTGTCCGCTCTTCTTGGCTTATTTTGGACATAAGTTCATTAAGCTCATTGAGTTTGGACAAAACTCTCCATGACATCTTCATGTGTATCAAATCTGTCCCAAGTGCGAAAATTCTGTGACCAATCTCTTGCCCCCTCTGCACATCCTCTGACTATCTTTTCTCAAGAACAACATAGATCCCTCTTGAAAGAGGTTTTCTGTTCTGCTTAGTTTCTGGGTGTGTGTCATGGTCCAAGGGATCAATTTCTGTGTTCAACCCTCTCAAGCTATTTAGGAATCCCTCCATGGTTCAATCAATGATGTGGTCACTATTTTTTTGAGTTGTTTTAGTGTTGTAGGTGCAATTTTCAGTGATAAAAGTGTGCTGCTAACTTAACCAACACTTATTATACTATACAATATTCAAAAGGGCACTCTTTGTTGATAAATGTGTACACTACCATCAGGCTGGAAATGTAGAGTCTTCACATAGATCCAGTAAGCAAGATACTCAACAGAGGAACAATTTCCTAGTCAACAACTTTTGCCACAGACTTGTATAAGCTACATGAAGCTCATTTGCTGACTTGCTTATGACGATGTCCTTATAGTCGGAGAAATTTAGACTGAAAATGACGCTAAAAATGTAGAGTCTTCAGTGAATGTTTCAACTAGGCATTTAGTCACACAATTTGGTTCCATACTGTTGTAGGTGGTTATTTCACAATTTTAATCCACGCAGCTCGCACAGTGCCAATTCCCCATATGGAAAACACCTTATAACTACCAAATCTGATTTGCATGGAATACAATTCCAACAGTGATGAAATAATAGGCACTCGCAGCTATATTATCAATTTCAAGGCATAGGGATTAGAATGAGGAAACCTGGTTCGTATACAACACCGAATCTTTGGCACAATGCTCAATGATTGTTTGTATCTCCATCATGTTGCCTCCACAACTAAGTCACACGCCCTCACCCAATTGAGATTTTCTAGAACAACCAATTATATCACTGTGTTTCCCCATGAAAGTTGAGCTTCTGCTATAGGTAAGACCACACGGATAGCAAGCATGAAAAACACTCTCCCCTGCGTCCTCGAATTCCTTGTGCCTCCTGGAATTAATCAAACAATTGGAATGTGTCCGTAGCAACTTATATTAGTCCCCACAGTCCGTCCGAAACTTCCAACAAAAACTATGCTTGTTCTCCGGTTGATGCTCTACATGTTACAGATGGCAAAAAAAAGAAAATACTTCTGCGTCGATGCTCGCACGATGACTTGCATCGCTCAGCGGATTTATATGCTGATTTGTGGGGCTTCCACTGTTGACCACAGATTTACAATGCTGCCATAATCCGCTTGCATCACGCACACTTATGTTTGCAATGTTCGCTTGGCTCCTGGCTTGGCTCCGTTCGACCGGCTCTTTTAATTTTTTTTTCTTAATGCACAGCGATTCGTCTTGGGTAAGGCAGCTACCTCCAAGCGACGTCTACGTGTTTTGACTCCCTTGCTGCTACCGTCAGTTACCAACCATTATTCTGTCGCCCACACAACGAACTCTTTCTCCACAACAAAGGCGTTGAAACCTTCCTTCAACAATCTGCAATTTAAACCCTCAACCTTGTTCTGAATTTGATCTGTGGTAAAGCCCTCGAACTTGGCTTTACTGGTAATCTGACAGGTAAATCCTCAGGCTGGCAAGATTACCAGCTTTGATACCACTGTAATATCCCGGATGGGATATTTTAACTAAAAATGCGAAAAAATAATTGAACTCCACATTATGCATTAAAATCAACAATACTCAACAAAAGATTGCCATGTAAAATAAAAACATATGAAACACTGCAATCCAATACCACATGGAACAGGGAGAATCTCAACTTTTATTATAAATAATAACGGGGGGTTACATATAGATCTAACCCAAAAAGAGCTAAGATGGAGAACTGACCATCAATATAATCTGTTGCACTCCCACACTGCGATGGCCTCCAAAACTGAACTGCTGCACTCTCCCTCCGGTAACAACTACCACTGAATCCACTGAAGCACCTGTTGAAGATCTGAATGATCCTCACTCCAATATCTCTGCGAAACTTCTGAGTGAATTCTCCTCAAAGAGACTTGGGTTTCCATCCAACACTCACAAATCCCCTGAGGGTTTCCGTCCTGGGGCTACGGCTGAAGTAGATAACCACGTCTCAAACCTCTCATACAAAAAAATGATATGATCCAAAGATATCCCTCAATGGCCTCCTCCCTTTCTTTTATAGATCTTTTGGTGCCTTCTAGAGCCTTATTTTATTATTATTTTATTCATGGAGCACTTTTCCCTCTTATTAAAATATTCCTTTTTAATGCAGAAAAGAGTAAATCGGCTATCACGTCTCCTCCGGTCATTGAAACTCATGTCCAACCGTCCCATCATGGAGGTATCGTCGTCCCGGTTCCAATGAGCTATTTTACTAAGGTGTTTTATCATGTATTCCTCCTAGAATGCCACCTTGAGCGTAATCAGCTGAGTTAAGCCCATAAATAACTCAAATTTCCGAAAGTTGTCGGAATGCACTGGAACGAAAACCAAACTGCTTGGATGATGGAATATATCAAGCGAATGCCACCCGACCACATAGAAACTCCTCAAAACCCCGCCAAAAAGCCCTTGGGCCCGCTGAAGACACCAACCTATACTTGTCACCGATCTGCTCCTAACTCTGGAAGCCCATCCTAGCCTTGTCATAGGTGACACCAAAAAAGGGAATATTATAGAGCCGAAGAATGTGATAGAACTCCGGGGATTTGTAGGCATCTGCACCCACTACCGGAAGTTTGTCAAGGGATTTTCCCAGCTTGCTGCACCCCTCACAGACCTCACCAAAAAGGGGGCATTTAGTTGGACGGATACAGCGCAGAGAGCCTTTGACAGGCTCAAGGAGGTGATGAGTAGTTGCACAGTATTGGCTTTGCCGGATTTCACGCAGCCCTTCATCTCGGAGTGTGATGCTTCATTAGAGGGAGTGGGCGCAGTTTTGATGTAGGGAGGCCACCCCATAGCTTTCGAGAGCATAAAACTGTTGCCGCATTAGAGGTTGTTTCCTATATACGACAAGGAGATGCTGGCCATTATGCATGCACTGGCCAAGTTTCGACAATACCTGGTGGAAAATAGGTTTTGGGTGAGGACTGACCACAACAGCCTCCGGTTTTTCCTAGAGCAGAAGCAGTTGCAGGAGAGGCAACAAAAGTGGGTCAGTAAGATCCAAACATATGACTTTGACATTGAGCATGTCAAAGGGAAGAAAAATGTGGTGGCCGATGCTTTATCACGCAGACTGACAACATTATCCCCTATGAGCATAAACACGGACTAGAGGGCTCAGCTACTGGTGGAGTACTCCAAGGACCGTTTTTCCTGTGAGGTGCTAGATGGCCAGGTCACAGATGACAGGTACAGAGTGATGGACGAGGTTATTTACTTTAGGGACATGATCTTCTTGACTGAGGGTTCTCAGCTCAAGGGGAAGATACTGCGTGCCTCCCAAGACTCACCATTGCCGGGCCATGAGGGATTCACGAATACCTATAGGGCTATCAGGGAGAGGTTCTCTTGGAGAGGCCTCAAGGAGGACGTACTCCGGCATGTCAGGGAGTGCGAGGTATGTTAGAGGAACAAGGGGGAGATGAGCCACCCAACCGGATTACTATAGACGCTTCCCATTCCGGAAGGAAAGTGGGAAAGCATCTCGATGGACTTCATCACTGGGTTGCACGTAGTGCAGGGCAAGGACTGCATCCTTGTAGTCGTTGATCGACTGACAAAGTATGCTCACTTCTTCGCCATATTTGCACGGTACACAACCGCACAGGTGGCAGAGCTGTTCTTCCATGATATTTTCAGATTGCATGGTCTTCCGAAGACCATCGTTAGTGACAGGGACAGCCGTTTCATGGGTGAGTTTCGACAGGAGCTCTTTCGTTTGGTGGGTACAGATTTGACCTCGAGTACCAGCTATCACCCTCAGATGGACGAGCAGACAAAGATACTTGCAAAACTATGTTTCAAGGCAACAGAAGGCCTGGCTGCATTGGTTGCATTTGGGAGAATACTGCTACAACACCACTTTCCACATGTCTATCGGTATGTCTCCGTTTTATGCTTTGTATGGTAATCATGCTCTTACTTTTGCTGATGTTATGTTTGGAGCTAGCAAGGCCCCCAGGGCCAAGGATTGGATCCAAGAGAGTCAGGATATACTCTGGGCTCTTAAGGATAACTTAGCCACAACACAGAATCAACAGAAGCTATATGCCGACAAAGGATGGGTAGAGAGGCAATTTGAGGTAGGAGACTTCGTCTACTTACGACTTTAGCCATACTTGCAGTCCACGATAAAACAAAAGGGGGCCGAGAAGCTCAAGCCTCGCTTCTATGGACTTTACAGGGTGATCCGCAGGATATGAGAGGTTGCGTATGAGTTGGAGCTGCCCACAGGTAGCAGGATACACAACATCTTCCATGTATCATTCCTGAAAAAGGCATTGGGGCAGCAAGTGACTGCAAGAGAGGAACTTCCGCCTACAGATGATGAGGGGCATTTGGTGTTACAACCAGAAGCCATCATAGACTCCAGGGAGAGAAAACTATGGAGTAGGACAGTCAGGGAGTACTTGGTGAGGTGAAGGAATTTTCCGGATGAGGATGCCACTTGGGAGAGTGAGAATATTTTGCAGCATCCGTCCTTGCCTTTGCTTGAGGACAAGCAACATTTTGGCGGGGAGGACTCTAATAATCCCAATTAGTAGCAGCTAATTGGTAATATTAATTTTGTTCAAATTTTGCCTTTCTAATGTTAGTCAGTAAATAAAGGGGGTGATGGGACCCATAACCCACACTTAGGAGGAAATAATTCCCTAAAGCATGGTTTTGAAAATCGCGATAAATTGAAAAAATCGCGATTTTTTGAACAAAAAGATATTATCGACGATTTTTTGGATTTGAAAAAATAGCCAAAAAATTGCGATTTTTTCGGTGAAAATCGTGGGCCCATCAAACAGCAACCCTATAAGTTCAAAAATCGATTTTTTTTTTGTCATTTTTGCAGCCCTCTCATTTTCCTGACACACCCTGTTGGCAGTGAATGGTAATGTTAAATTCTTAAAGTAAAAGGATGAAAATGAAAAATAAAGGAAATATCACTATGAAATGACTCAGGGTGTTTAAGAGTGGTTTCGACCTCATTGGATTTCATATGGAGAAACTGGAATTTTAGATTTCACTCAAAATTCAGTAGACTTAATGGTTTTCAGGGTTTCATGGTTTGGGGATTTGCATTGTTTCCATTTGATTCTACTATGTGTAAGGGTATTAGATTGGCATTTAATCAAGAGCATGAAGTCCTTTAAGAACCTTGATGTTGGTGGCATTGATTGTTGAACTTTGTTGATGTTGGTGGTATTGATTGTTGAACTCCCCTACCGTGGCCTTAACAAGAATGTACCCTTCACTCAAAGGAAAACAACTGGTTAGGCATGTTAATTTTTTTCTACCGCATTTTAAGGTTGAGGAGATGAACCCTTCACTCAAACCAAAATCATTGGTTAGGCATGTTAAACTTTTTCAATTTCTATCATGTTATAAGGTTGAGCAATCCAAGTCTGAAGACTTTGAGCTAGATGATGTTTATGTATCTCTTGTTGATGATCCCATTTCTAGTAGCAATGAATCAATGATGAGTTTCATGAGGAGGAGGAGGAGGAGCAACAATAGGAGGAGGAGGTGACACCACCTACCCCTGCTACCGGTAGAGGACGTGGTCTACCTCCTTTAGCTCCTAGTGCTTCAGGATCTGGAGCACAACAGAGTCCATTGCCAGCCCCGCCAACTTCTTTGTCTAGAGGGAACGCTGTTACATTTTCTCGCAAGAGGGGCAGAGGAAATCAATAGTATAGGTTATTTGGTGCATTCCTTTGTATATAACATTATGACTCATGATATGAGATACATTATTATATTTTTTGTTGATATTTTGAGGTTGAGTTGAGACTCAGGACTTAGTATTTAGGACATGATTCACTATTATGTGTGATGTAGCACTAGACATGATATTACACATCTTATATATTAGTTTTTTTTCATATTTATGTGTCAATGCATTTATTTTATGTTGTGGGTGCTTTAGATATTAAAAAAATTGAAAAAAATTGAATATTTTTGTATGTGACGATTTTTTCTCGATTTTTACCGATTTTTTCCCGATTTTTACGATTTTTTTCCAATTTTTTCCCTTCACTGATTTAATCCCGATCGCGATTTTCAAAACATTGCCCTAAAGTCACGCAAATTCAGGTTGCAGCGTGGGGCCCATGGGAGCCAAGTGACAGCGGAGGGAGAGGGACAGAGTGAAGGTAGTGTGGGCCAGGAAGTGCAGTTGCAGCGTGGGCCAGGACAATGCAGTGGTAGGGACAACATGGCCAAGGAGGGACAACGCGGTTGAGTGGGGCCCAAGAGAGAGCTAGGCTCTCAAGCATAAAAGGAAGGGGATGCTCACCATTCAGTCATTCTATTATGCATCTTCTGATTTTCTGTCTTTTAGACATTGAGCACGCTTACACTGTTTAGCGAAGTTTGCAAGTATTGTTCAGCACGCGGGTGTCTCCGAGCAGAGATCCCACCTCAGCCATCGGGGGACTTCGAGTGCCGGCTTAGGTGAGGAGATCCACCATTGTTTTTCAGAGCAGAGCACACAACACTCTTCAGCCAAGAGCACGTAGTCACTATGGCAGCGCAGTCACACTCAGGGATTACACAGTCTTGGGAGGAGGCAGCATCGAGAGAGAAGGGAGATCAGGGATTTCAGCCCTGTAGTATTGTGAAGGGATCAACCCTTCACAAATCATCTTTTGCAGTAGGAGGAGGCCATCATTTGCAGTTTATCAGTTCACTGCCAGCGCATGCACTTGGAGTGCGTGATTCCAAGGGAGGTCAAATTCTGGGGTCAACCATTCCTGGGTTTTTCCGGGTTATTGGTGGAGAGCTTATATCCAGAGTTTCAAATTTTTCTGAGCAGGGGAACAACCCCAAAGAGCAGCTCCATTCTAGCAGTAGCAGTAGTTTCGGCAGCAACAACAGCAACATCAAGGAGTTACGCAGTCATAGAGAGAGAAGCCATTCACTGGGAGTTTCTGAGAGTTTTCTCAGCTTGCCTTGAGCAAACCAAGGTGCCATCATTCTGATAACCTTTGTACACGTTTTTTTATAATAAAATGGCTCAGCGTTTCTCCATGTTTGCAGTGTTTTCATGATGTCTCTCTATTTGCTGTACTTATTGTTTTATGTTGCTTTATATTGTTGTTTATTTCCTATTCGGAATATTACAAGTTCCCACCTTTGGATTTACTTCAAATTTGGAGGGCCTCTAGAGCAAACTCCAGCATAGTTGTGGACCAAAAATCGAAGTATTTGATTGGCTAGATTGTGAGATAAGTGATGCCCTAGGTGACCTATGTAGGCTAGGCCTAGAAAGAAAGAGAGAAGTTGAGGAAAATATGCTTTAAGGTGATCACTTATGGAGGACCAGTGCCTAATTCTTTGGGGGAAATGGATTCAAGGATATTTCAATGATTGGAAAAGATTTAGTTAGTTAAGGAGGTCTATAAAACAATTTTGCATGGCAATTAAGGCATGGACAATTGCTTCAAGGTCTTTATACTTCAATATGCAATATGTGATGACTTATCAAGATAAAATTTCAACAAAATATCTCTAGGAGCATTCACTTATTCAAACATGGCTCATGGCATGATGCAATGCTATAAAGAGACAAATTCCCACCGTTTCACCCAAGAAAAGCAACAAATTTCAGCCTAGTATAGCGAAAATCCCCAACAACATGCATGTGATATAAAAAGAGAGACAAAATAGCATTAAAAAGCACTTACATCATATGCCAATATAGAAGCTCCAAGACAAAAATGAAGAGATCCAAACATCAAAATTCATCCATCCATCCAATTTCGTCCTCCAAAAAGAATAGTGAAAATATCACAAGAGAGAATGATCCAATACAAGTGATGATGATAGAATGAATCAACTCATCATCTATTTATACGATGTCAAATGAATTCGATTTAGCTAATTTTGGCCTAATTTAGCCCCTAGAATTAAATAATGTGCAAAATTACAATAACATTTGGTGACAAGCCTACCAAATAGCTGAATAATACATGAATACGCCTATCAAGAAGATCAAATGATCAATAAAGTGAGTTTTTGGGCTTTTAAGGAGGCCTAATGAAGTCCAAAGGGTGGCATAATGTAGAAATGTACTGCCATCATAATAGACAAGGGGGCGGCCCCTTGTTTTCCAAGCAAAAACCTGTGGTGCTCCCAAGTGGGTGTGGGGGCACAAGGTCATCCTCATGGGTCTCCAAATGGATCGGAAGTGCATGTAAACCATCTATAAGGGTTGGAATGATGACATAAGCCCTGCCTCTGCAGTGGGGAACAATCCTTTGGACCGCCTGTAACATCTATCAAGTGTATGGTGCATTTTTGGAGTTGGTTGGTGTTAAAATTGAAAACTAGGGCCAAATTCCACCTTGGGACAACTCATTTGATGGAGATGATGATTGCATTAAATTCCTCTTTTCAAGAGGACTAAATAGATGTAAAGATCATTTCATTTAGACAAGCAGAGGTGTGATTTTGAATTTATGCTCAGACATGAGCAAATTGTTCAGGTCGGCCACATCAACATGTAGGCTCATGAAGCCCAATGGACGTGACTATTCACCCACAACAATTTGTATAAATACAAGTGACCTCTCGCCTCATTTGGCATCATCATCACTCACACATTCTTCTCTCTCCTTCTCTCATTGGTTTGTACAACTATTGGGCAACTCCTTTCTCTCACATGTGTGGCAAGAAGGACAAGTTTTCTAAGCTGAGTTGCAGGGCCGGAAATTACAGGCAAGAAACCAAGTTTGACTAGCGTTGACCAACTTTGACAACGATTTTTGGAGCATATTTTTTATCTCTTTAGGCCACATTTATGGGCACAAAAATCTGAGGGAATATGCGCAGTTTGTCCAATGCTGACTTCAGGGTTGACTGCAATTTGACCGCAGAAAATTACAACAATTTTCTCTCCTTTGACCGAGTTGTTTTGGGCTTACTTTGACCTCTTGATCAATCCGAGTTTGACTGGGGAAGACCGAGCTGTTTTGAGGATGATTTATTGTTGATTTGACCAGTGTTGACTTTCTGGTGAGGGCGGAAGCTTGACTGCAGAAATTGACTGGGTTGTTTTGACTTTGAATTGGGCAAGTCAATTTGACTTTTGTAGTCTCTCTCTCTGCTGAACTTTTGATATAATAATAAGAAGAATTGATCAAAGGGTTTTCCCCACAATGTGGTTTTTCCCTGGCATCTTGGCATCTGCCAAATCTGGTGTCCTCTTGTCTTGGCTTGGCTTTTACATTTTGTTTCATGTTCTATCTACTTTTACTGTCAATGTGATTAATGGTTAATGTGATTGCTACTAGAAATGTAAATTGGAAATTGCTATTGGGTTGCTTAAAGAACATTGAAGTAATTGTGTTAAGCTTAGAACATAACATTGTTAACTAAAATTAACATGGTATCAGAGCCCAGGAGAAGATAAAGCCCAAGCAAGAGAGAGAAAAGCAATCACTAAGAAAAGAGTTGTTGGACAAGAATATTGATCTAACTTCAATGACAACTACATCATACTTCAAATCTGAGGATAAGCTCAAGGACAAATCCGACTATCATGCATGGAAGATGAATTTGGATTTGACTTTGGAAGAGAATGATGCTATGGACTATGTGCAGGGAAAAGTGGTGGAGCCTCTTTCAAATGCACTTGCTGCTGCAAAGACAAAGTACAAGAAAGGTGAGGTTGATAGACATTTAGGACCACCCTTTCTCGATTTAGCTTGAGGAATTTATACCCTTTTTAGTGGTTAACACGGTGACCTTGCAGTCGTCAGAGCCACAGTCTTTGCAGTGCCAAAGGTATTAGGTGGTTGGAACACAGGGGGAGGTATGTTAATCAAGCCTTTGCTTGCTTTCCGTTGGCTTCCATCCCACAACTTACTCTAGAGTCTAATTCCAAAACAATTAAGAGGAAGGTTATAGCTATAATAGGTATATAATTAAACGTGACCAAGACCCTTGCATCACACCTAGGTCTTAGGATTTGCATAGCATAGTAAAGCATTCAAGCAACGATTGTCCATTCGGTTACTTGGAATTTATTTGGTAATAAGCAAGAAGTTGATGCCATAAGGCACTAGTCTCACAATTCAATTCAATATAATCTTTAAGTCTTGCTAAAATTAACCTAGTAGCCAGGCCACTCAATAATGTCTCCCGGACTTGTTGGCTGCCAACTTGTCCTTCGTCTCCACATTTCCATAGGGACTACCTCCCATAGCCTGCTATTGAGAGATATCTAGAACGGAGAAGTCGAGGATCAAAGTGACAATTCCCGACTTGAGTTGTTGTCACAATGCTTGTACAATATGAGCGACAACAGGAGCAAATGGTTTAAATTTGCAAAACCTTTCCATTTGTGTTCTTTCACAAGTGGCAAGCTCTTCATCAACAAAAAGGTACTGGAGCACCTATGCTTTTATTCATTTTGTGAAGTTCAATAGGTTGGGCTCATAGAAGGAAGAGGATATTATTTATGTGCACTCCAACCTTCACCTTACATCTCGTAGGGGTGTAGAATATAGCAGTGGTCCTTCTAAAGAATGGGATGTGGATCTAAAAAGTCTTGACTTGGAGCTCTCTCTTGTTGCCCTGAATATTGAGGACCGGGAGCCTAGAAGTGGAATTGGCCGATCATCTTCTTCAGCTCCACCATCCACTATTAAGCATGCTACTGCTTCTATTTTTGACGAGGATTATGATGATGAGGATGAAGTTTGAAGACTATTAGTCTTTAGTCTTTATAGTACTAGCAACCTCATATATATAATAAAGGTTGATTTTGGATATTGCTATTTTCATTATGTGATCGTTAATGAGTAAATGTGATGTAAATTTAGAGACTTATAGTTTATGCATTGACATTGGACAATTTAATCATAATGTGATAAATTATAATGTATCATGTATGCTTTATGATTTCACATAACATTTCTTAAATGTCCTATATATATATATCATGTTTCCCCATTTCCAAAGTTTGGGGGGTCACATTTTGTACCTATTTCCTCGTATCATACAACTTATATTTGATGTAAAGAAGAAAAATAAATTTATTATAGTCATTCTTGATGCATGGGTTTCATGCTCAAGGTTATTTTATTTAGGTCAAGCACCCATTGAGTGTTGAGATTTTGTGTATTTGGGGTAGCATCGAATGTGATCTAGCTCCCAACTTTTGTGGAAGGACTAGAGTACACTTGATCTACAATACCCAGAAAGGGATTTGGGAAATTTCATCTGGTTTAGGAGATATTTAATTAATTAATTATTTTAATGTTTTTCCTCAGTCTAAACATAGGAAAATTAAATAATTAAAGTTAATTAAATTAAACATGTGATGAAATTGTCTTAAGTCACGCAGATCAAGATTTCTTTTAATCCTAACCATTGATTCAAGATCTGATCATGGCCGATGGTTTCCCAACGAGAAAAGTATAAAGGAAAGGCTTGGGGTCATTTGTAAAGACACAGAGGCAGAGCACTGAAGCTAAGCTGAGATTCTAGGGCAGGGTTTGCTAAGAATTCTCAGAAGTGTTTCAGTTGTAGAGAGGGGAGTTTAAACAAAGGAGATGGTCTGATCCCAGTGTATAAAATCAACAAGAGACAGAGAGCAGCTTCAGAAAGGCAGTGCAGAGAAGCAAGAGCATCAACAACAAGAGCACAACAACTGCGCAGCGCAGGGGCAGCTTCAGTTACGCAGTCACTCCCAAGGCAGTGTAAGGCAGTTGGAAACCCTCAGAGGTTATGCAGAGACCCTTAGGGGCAGCGTAGGGACTACGTCACCCAGTTTGGGGTTAAACAGCCCTTTCCAGGCCAGCGTTGAGGGATGCAGGGGCTGCAGAGGTTGATGTAGGGGCTTCAAGGGCAGTGCTAGGGTTCTAAGGCCTAATTTTGGCTGAGTCCTGTAAATCCCGTTTGAGGGTGTGGATCAGTGAATATTTTGGCTTCAGAACAGCCGGTGAGTTGTAGATCTATATTTTCTCGGTCGGGTTTTCCAGATCTGGAACCCAGATTTGATGTATTCAAAAATACTCTTAATAATAAAACCCTCCAGCAGCCAACAGACCGGTTTTCCCGCATTGGGTTTTTTCGGGGACTATTTGTCCAGAAAATCACTGTCATTTTGTCTATGCATGCATGTACTTTTTCTAGATCTGAATTGGTGAAAGTCTGTTATATGTTTTTCTTCGTTATTAATCTGAATTTTTTCAGTTAATAACTTAATTAAGTAGGAGGAGCATAACCAGATCTAACAATAGATTGTTGCATTAGTAACATTGAGAAATTTTCACATGGTATCAGAGCAATTGTAGATCTAGGAGGGTCACCAGCAGAACCCTGAAGGATATTGCTGCAGGAAGTGCAACAACAGCAGTAGAAGGATAGATCTGAAGGAACAACACAGTTTTCAGAGAAGCAAAGTTACACAAAAGGCAGGGTGACGCAGTCTTACGTTGTCTCCCAGTAGGCCCACACACTTACTGCGCAGAGGCAGCGCTAAGACTGTCTAAAGCCAACCAGGGTAACGTAGATATGAATTTGTCTGATTTAGAAGTGCCTGAAGCAGAGATGCAGAACTTCAGAAGGTGCTGGTGGGGTTAATTTTCTGAAGTTTTCAGAATTTTAGCCTAAGCACTCGTGACAAAGAGCAGAAGGAGATCAACTTCTCAGAGGGTTTCTAGCCAAAGAAACTTGCAGATCGATCAGAGGATTGAAGAGAGCTGAATCATTGTTGATTTTGCAGATTTCGAAGGAGGGAAATCATTTGCCAGAGGGAGAAGAGGGTGCCCATTTCACAAAGACCCAAGATCCAGATCTCTAGCAGAGAGAAGAGGAGCTTCAACAGATTTCTGAGCAGATGGCTCCTCATGGACTGCGTGATCAGGACAGATTGGATGGCCTATCCAAATTTTCAGTTTGGAAGGCTAGGATCCTGATAGTCCTAGAGGCATATCATCTAAGAGACCATGCAGAACAAGTTCTGGCCACGCCGACTGATGTAGATCTCCTAAGGAAGCATAATGAAGCTGCTAAACATGCCAAGCGGCTGATCATGGATGGAGTTAAGGACCATATTGTCCCACATATAGCTGAAAAGAAGACAACTAATGAGATGTGGAAGGCCTTAACATCCCTATATGAGGGAAAATCTGTCCAAAGGAAGATGTTGGAGACTCAGATGCGATCATTCATGATGACCAAGGGAGAATACATGGAACATTTCCTCTTCAGATTATAGTCGATCAGAGATCAGTTGACTGCAATGGGTGCTAAAGTGGAAGATGAGCTGATGGTCAAGACTGCTCTCAATGCAGTCACAGATGAGTGGGAAACCTTTAACCAAAGTATCTTGGGCAGAGCGGACCTCCCAGATTGAGACAGTTTGTGGGCAATTCTGCGTCAAGAAGAACTTCGCAGAATCACCAAGTAGTATAGCTCTGGATCGAGCAAAGTGAAGAAGGAAGATGAAAAGATGCAGCCTTGGCATCAAAGAGGCAGCAGGGAAAGAAGAAGAAGGATCTATCAAAGATCAAGTGCTTCTAGAGTGGTGAATTAGGACATTTTGCCAGCAATTGTCCTCAGAAGAAAAAGGACAAGGAAGCTTCTTCTTCCAAGGCTATTGTGGCAGATGGTGGGTCAAAAGATGATGCAACCATGAGCGCTCATGAACCACGAAAGTGGGGCGACATGGATCTGTAGAGAAGCTACAGAAAGAAGGGCGGGATCCTTGAGCATCTCATCTCTTGGATCACAACCGAGCTACGGGAGCCTTAAGAGTATAGCGGGACAAGTGGAGCAGTGGGTGCATAGATCACAGATGAAGCAGAGGTAGATTTGAAAGTTGGAAGGAGTAGCGCAGTGTAGATGCAGTAGCAGCGTAGAGGTAGCAACAACGTAGGGGTTGATGTGACTTCAACAACGCAGCGAAGAGCTGTAGTAGCGTGGAGGCTTCAGGAGGATAGCGCAGCACAACAACGGCGTGAGCAATTTCAGCATAAGGGGCTGATATTACTTCAGCAAGGTAGAGTTGTTGTTGTGCATCATCCTTTAAATGTTAGCACAGATCAACAACCTATGGAGCTTCAGTGATGAGGATGCATTCAAACTGACTTTTCTATCAAAGAGTGGGCAGGAGATTCAGTTGTTTCTCTCAACAACTGAAGTTGCACTGCAACAGTTAGCAGTGGCAGTGATATGAGCAGCACAGATGCAACAAACTGAGAGGGAGCTGCAGTACAGATGTGGCAGTGGCGGTGACAGCCACATGGGCAGCAATACAGAATGGCAACATCAGTGCAAAGTTGAGTGCGAGCAGTCTAAACATCAACAAAACAGAAACCAGTGCCCAAAACCTTGTAATGCATGGTGTGATGTATTGCTAGAGCACACTCCATGCTAAGAGGGAGTGTTGAGATTTGTGTATTTGGGGTAGCATCGGATGTGCTCTAGCTCCCAAATTTTGTGGAAGGACTAGAGTACACTTGATCTACAAAACCCAGAAAGGGATTTGTTAAATTTCATTTGGTTTGGGAGATATTTAATTAATTAATTATTTTAATGTATTTCCTAAGTCTAAAATTAGGAAAATTAAATAATTAAAGTTAATTAAATTAAACATGTGATGAAATTGTCTTAAGTCACATGGATCAAGCTTTCTTTTAATCTTAGCCATTGATTCAAGATCTGATCATGGTCGTTGGTTTCCCAACGAGAAAAGTATAAAGGAAAGGGTTGGGGTCATTTGTAAAGACACTCAGAGGTAGAGCACTGAAGCTAAGCTGAGATTCTAGGGCAGGGTTTGCTAAGAATTCTCAGAAGTGTTTCAGCTGCAGAGAGGGGAGGTTAGACAAAGGGGATGGTCTGATCCCAGTGTCTAGAATCAACAAGTGACAGAAAGCAGCTTCAGAAAGGCAGCACAGAGAAGCAGGAGCTTAGTAGCAAGAGGGTAGTACCTGCGCAATGCAGGGGTAGCTTCAACTACGCAAGTGCTACGTAGTCACTCCCAGAGCAGCGTAAGGCAATTGGAAACTCTTAGAGGTTACACAGAGACCCTTAGGGGCAGCGTAGGGACTGCATCACCCAGTTTGGGGATAAGCAGCCCTTTCCAGGCTAGCACTGAGGGACGCAGGGCTGCAGAGGCTGATGCAGGGGATTCAAAGGGCAGTGCTGGGGTTCTAGGGCCTAATTTTGGCTGAGTCCTGTAAATCCCATTTGAGCGTGTGGATCAATTAATATTTTGGCTTCAGAACAGTCGGTGAGTTGCAGATCTATATTTTCTTTGTCAGGTTTTCCAGATATGGAACCCAGATTTGTTGTATTCAGAAATACTCTTAATAATAAAACCCTCCAGCAGCTAGCAGACTGGTTTTCCCGCATTGGGTTTTTCCGGGGACTATTTGTCCAGAAAATCACTGTGTCACTTTGTCTATGTGTGCATGTACTTTTTCTAGATCTGAATTGGTGAAAGTCTGTTATGTGTTTTTCTTTGATATTAATCTGAATTTTTTCAGTTAATAACATAATTAAGTAGGAGGAGCATAACTAGATTTAACAATAGATTTCTGCATTAGTAACATTCATAAATTTTCAAATTGAGTCAAAGAGGTCAAAGAAGTCATGGAAATATGTAAACACCCTCTTGGGCATCATGTAACATGTCAAGAAAAAATATTTTGTGTTATATAAAACCTCCAAGACAAGTCAACCCGCCTTTATCAAGTTGGCCTACAATGTTATGAGTGTAATGAATATGGACACTACAAAATGCCCAAATTCAAGAAGGACAACAAGAAGAGAAAGGAAAGAAATGAAGCCCATATCACTGAAGAAGTAGAATAACCTGAAAATAGGAAATCGAACGAGGAGGAAGTGAAAGATCTCTACTACAACTGAGATAATTTATTTCACTTAGTTCTTCTCAGTTATAGAAAATTGTAGGCCGAAATTGCAGACTAAGTTGCAGGTCCGAAATCTTGGTCAGAGGAAAAGGTGTCGTTGCTTCAAGGTAAGTTTGACTTGGGTTGACTTTGAGAAAATGATGTTCTTCAAGGAGGAGGTTGACTTGGTCTTGGAGGGGTCTTCGATAAGGGTCTTAGGTCTTGGAATTCGTCATTTGAATATCTATAAGAAGAGAATAGTTCTTGTGGGTTTTTCTCTCAAGAGGAGAGGATTTGGCTTAGGCATCCATTAAAAATAATTAATTATTTTAATAAAACCTTCTCTGGGTGGAATTTCCCAAAACGATTTCTGGGTATTCTGGAACACATGTGTCCTAGCCTCCCTGCAAATTTTGAGGCTTAGAGCACATTTGATGCTACCAGAAATCAACACTCCCTCTTAGCGAGGAATGTGCTCTAGTAATGAAACCCATTGAAGCATCTGTTGGAATCACGATTGTCGTTAGACCAAAACCCACAGGCATTAGTCTCCACTACAATCGCTAGAGTTAGGATCCATGAGAGGCAGTTAGTCCATGTCGCGAAACACACGGGGAGTGTTGAACCCAATGTCCAACAATCTCTCCCCCAACGCGAGCTGGGTGAGTTTCGAACTCGAGACCTGTCGCTTTGATACCACTTGTTGGAATCACGATTGCCGTTAGACCAAAACCCGCAGGCATTAGTCTCCGCTACAATCGCTAGAGTTAGGATCCACGTGAGGTGGTTAGTCCATGTCGCGAAACACACAGGGAGCGTTGAACCCAATGTCCAACAACGTCACCCTGCCCACCAACTACTGTGTAGGTGTTGCATTTGTGTTGCTCCTGACCCTGCATATTGCAACTACTAGATCTGCACTGCAACTCCCTCTTATTTGTTGCTGTTGCAACTAAGTAACCATCTGTTTTTGCTATTGAAACGGGTTCTCTATCATTCCCATCAGCTCTCTGAACTAGATGAACTTAGCTCTTCCTAGAGCCTTTGTGAGTACGTCTGCTACCTTATGTCCTGTGGGGACGTATTTCAGTTGTACTGCCCCATGCTGAACACAGTCTCTAATAAAGTGACATCTGATATCTATGTGTTTCGACCTATCATGAAATACTGGATTCTTAGAGAGTTTGATACAACTTTGATTATCACAGTAAACACTGGTCGCTTCCATCCTCTTCCTGAAGAAACTCACACGCAACTTTCTAATCCATATAGCTTTGCACGTTGTTGCGTTGGCTGCCATATATTCTGCTTCCGCTGAGCTCAGAGCTATCAAATTTTGCTTCTGGTTGCACCAAGAGATCATTCCTGATCCAACTTTGAAGCAGTAGCCGAAGGTACTTTTCCGATTTGCTGAACTACCTACCAAATCTGCATCTGTGAATCTGCTCAATCTGACATAATCTCTTCGGGTGTATTTCAAGCCATATCCGACTATTCCTCACATATATTTGACAATGTGCCTAGCTGCTGCCCAATGTACTCTTTTTGGTTCCACCATGAACTGACTAAGGGTGTTGACAACAAAACAAATCGCTGGCTTAGTGTTGACTAGATACATGAGTGACCACTTCCTTGTCTCCTGATGCATCTATTTTCTTCCAGTTGGTGATCATAGGCATCGCCATGGGTTGGCAATCCTGCATTCTGAATCTCTTCAGAATCTCTATAGCATATCTTCCTTGCCCAAGGAAGATCTCCCCATTCTTTTGCCACACTTCCAAACCTAGAAAATAATGCATCAACCCCATATCCTTCATGTCGAATTATGCTTCGAGGTTCTTCATGCAATCCTTTATGAGCCCAGATGACCTTGTTAGAAATAAGTTATCTATGTATAATACTTGAATAAGTGGCTCATTCTCCACCATTAGATAGTAAAGATTGGGATCAACATCACTCTTGATGAATCCCAACTACTGCAAGTAACTATCAATCCAACCATACCATGCTCTGGGTGCCTTCTTGAGCCCATATAAGGATTTCTTTAACTTGCATACACGAGTTCTCTTCTCACGAGTCTTGAACCCTTCAGGCTGTTCTATATACACCTCCTCTTCTATCACCCCATTCAAGAATGTTGTCTTGACATCCATCTGGTGAATCTCCCATCCCATCTGAGCTGCTAGGGATATAATAGATCTGATAGAGGTATATCTAGCTACAGGGGCGAAGGTCTGCTCATAGTCTATTCCTTCCTTTTATGCGTACCCCTTTGCCACGAACCTAGCCTTATACTTCTCTACACTGCCATCTGTAGCCTACTTGATCTTGTAGATCCACCTTGATCCTACAACTGATCTATCCTCTGGTCTAGATACTACTTCCAGGACATCATTCGTTATGATAGAATTGTATTCTTCTACCATGGCATCCAACCATACTTGGTGCTGTACGACTTCTTGAAAACTAGAAGGTTCTTCAACCTGTGCTACCAAGTATGTTGCCTTTTGTCGGTTCTAGGAGCTCCAACAAACTCCTCTGCTTCCCTTAGTGTCTGTCGTACTTCCCTAATGGTTCTAGCATTGGTGGTAGGAGGCTCAATCAAATCCTCATCCTGTTTCTGCTGTTCCATATGCTAAGAACTGCCAGGATCTCCTACTCCTGAGGAAATACTGGTACTGGTCATTGTACTCGATCCTGGTGTCTGTCCTCCTGCTTGTCCTCCCTGCTGTTGTTGGACTAATGGAACATCCACCAACTGATCTTTTGCTGGCATCTCTTGAGATTTCCTAAAAGCTCTATCTTCCATGAACTTTGCATCTTGTCTTACTACAATTTTCCTGCTGCTAGGAATGTAGATTCTGTATGCTTTTGAGGTCTCGCTATACCCTATGAGTTACCCCTTTTCTGTAGTCTGATCCAATTTACTACGCTTCTCATCAGGAATGTGACAATATGCCACACTTCCGAATATCCTGAGATGGCTCACTTCCGACTTTCTCCTTGTGAAGACCCCTTCAAGCGTTTTCTTCCCCAATGTTTTGTGAGGAGTTCTATTCTGAACATACACCGTTGTGTTGCATGCCTCTGCCCATAAGTATCTAGGCAAGTCTTGGTCATATAACATAGTGTTTTCCGCCCCAACAATAGTTCTATTATTTTGCTCCACTACTCCATTCTGCTGTGGATTATATGGATTATAAAGCTTTGATGATCTGTTAGTGTGGGTTGAAGTTTGCAGTATGTTTTCAGTTTCAGTTTACAGATTGGACAACATTGCCCAATGGATAAGGCACTGATCAATGAGTTCCCAGAGGTCTGCGGTTCTAGACACCTCCTTCAGAGCTATCTTCCCCAGCTAGAGTCAATGTTAGCACTAGTATTTTCATCCCACCCATCCCGCCTTATTTTACTTTTCTTTCACCTCATCTTCGTCATTATCTTTGACCTTGTTTCATTTTTTTAACCAATTTTCCCAAGGGTGCCCAAGTCATCATTGTTCACAAGCACCAAACCCTAATTTCCTCTCCCACTGAGCTATTGTTTGCTATGGAAACGATACATTTGAGTAGAGGAGGCATAAGGTAGGTCATATCAGTAAGTATGAGGCCATTCCAACTCATAAGATCATGTCTCCATCATTTTTTAAGAAATCATTCTAATGGGCAAGTCATTTGCCACTAATAGGGTTGGTTTTTCTTCCAACTGTGTTTCTGACCAAACAAAGATGAATTTGAAAAAAGTGAGAGAGGTTTTTGTTCATCATAGGCCAAGGAAGAAAAACCTCCATATTTTACACAGGTGTCATGGTTTTAGAGAAATGTCAAAAATACAGGTGCCAGAGGAGAGTTGCTGAACTTCTGGAGTGACCTTGGGAAAATCAATTTTTCTCCTAGCTGGAATGTCCAAATGACTTTCTTGATAAGTCAAATGACAACTAGATTGGAAGCTCTTTCCAATGAGCTATCATGAGCTCAATTTGGAGTTGAGGAAGGCCTCCAAAAGTTTCCTGCAACAGCACTCTGCATTTCTGCACCCTCATTCTACATTTTTTGACCAGTCTTGGGAGAAATGAATTTTGATAGGGCAAATGACCTTCATTTTGCAAACTGAAAGTAGTTCTGGAAACTAGACTTGAATGGATTTCCAACAAGATATCTTGGAGACAATTTGGACACCTGCAACCCAGTCAAAAACAGCCTTCAAGTTGGGGTAAAATGGCGCTACGCATTTAACAATTGATTGATTTTTTCTCAGTTTTTCTACAAATTTGAATTTTACCTTGGGGAATCATGTTTTGACCTCATGTAAATGATGAACATGAATGTAATTATCATTTTTTTACTATTTATTAGGGTAAATACATTAGGTTAAAAATCACGATGAGGTGTAATGAATCAGTTTGAAAAAAGTTAGGGATGAGTCACTTTGACCACCCTACACTTTAGGTTTCAGTTTAGATTTTAGTGGATCAGATCCTCCTCTCATGGATTCGATTCCTGAGGTTGGGAGAGGTTGTTTGAGGCCCATATCATGTCATTTTTGACTCATTTTCAAGAGTCAGAATAGTTGGAATGAGTTTCATTTTGCTAGTTGATCAAGGGAACTTATACTCAGTTTTGGCCAAGCTAATAAAGAGGAATTGCAACTATATTTATGGGATACCTGTGGTATTGAATGTCTTTCATTGTTTCTTCTTCAGTCACATATGTTTTGAATGTATTGTTCATCTTCATTTTCATGTCTATGTTATGATCTTTTATAAGTTTGAAATTCAGAATACATGCTTGCACATGCTCTGTTTTGGGTAACTGATCATATTTTGTTTCATTACCTTCTGTTTCAGAGAAATACATCTCTTATGCTTTTCATAGCCTTCTTACAGTTTCAAAACCATTCCACAACCATTTCCTTCAAGTGATTGGCATTGCACCGACCTTGCCCCATTGATCCCTGCAATGCTAACTCCATTTGCCCTGACCTAGCTTTCCTTGACCTAATTCCTTTATTGTTAATTTTGGATAACTAGGACCAAACTCCATGTTGTGATGCTCAGATGAAGATGCCAATATTTTTATTGGATTCCTCTTTCGGAGAGGTGCAAGATCGATCTAAAGATCATCTTGATCCGATGAGCAGAACATTTATTTTGAATTTATTCAAAATATGTGCAGGTCGGCCTGAAATGAAATGTAGGCTCGAAGCCCCAACAGGTCATTTTAATTCACACCCCCTCACTGATGGATATAAATAGGTCAACGTTGGAGGTCATTTTCACTCATCCATCCTATCACATTCTCTCTCATCATCTGATTGGTTCGATCACTTAAAGGCTCTTCTTCATCCACACGTGGGAAAACGCAGCAAGAAGAAATTTATGTTTTCGACCTAGGGTTTCAGCGCAGATTGACCAGTGTTGACTTTGGTCAACGCTTGGTCAAATTGACCCAAATCTGTCCCATAATTCCAATTTCTGCAGTCCACATATATTGGCACAGAAATTGAGGCTGGTCGTTGACTTTTGACTGGGCTGTGTTGACTTTTCACTGGGATGCATTGACTTTTGACTAGGCTACGTTGACTTTTTGTTGTTGCTGTTTGCGTTGACCGTTGACTGTGACAACGTTGGCTTTTGTTGACTTTTGGTTGGCTGATCTTGCTGTCCGAGAGGGTTGTGTGACACTTCTAATTGGCTGACCGTATTGAGACTTTGCTGGTTGAAGCATCTTGTTGACCTCTGTAACGCACCAACAGACATATATATTTTTGGCTTGTCTTCTATCGATCTACTGGTATGTTCTATCTGCATTTTACTTTCTTGTTTATGTGATTGTTGGTTGATATTGGGGATAAAAAGTAAATTTGCATCAAGCATAGAACATCTTCAAAAATTTACATGGGATCAGAGCTGGGTTGAAGACAAAGCCCAAGTTTGTAGCAATCACCAAAGAAGAGCATGGGTATCTCAAACTATAATGGCTTTAAAGCTGATGACAAATTGACTGGGAAGGAAGACTTCCATGCCTCGAAGATGACATTGGATCTTATGTAGGAAGACCAAGATGTCATGGACTATGTGCAGGGTAAAATCCAAGAGCCTCCATCCATTGCACCTGCTGCCACCAAGTCTAAGGATAATAAGGGGGAAATCAAAGCAAAGCTGATGATCCGAGATTCAATTCATAAGAGTCTGGTAGCCTACATCTCTGAGCTGGGTACATCCAAGGAGATGTATGATAAGTTGGTCAACATGTTCAAGGCCAACAATGCAAATCAAGTCCTATTCTTTAAGAATCAATTGAAGAATCTGAAGAAAGGCAGGGATGAGTCCGTCCAATCATATTTTCTAAAGCTCACTGAAATTAGGAATAATCTTCTGGCTATTGGGGAGACAATAGTTGATCGAGAGATGGTTCTCACCGCACTTGGAGGTCTCTCATCTGAATGGCATGTATTCAACACTGCCATTCTCAATAACAATGTGATACATGATTTTGACAGAGTACTATCGAGATGCGTACAAGAAGAGACAAGGATGAAGGAATATGAAAACGAAGGAAATGTTGCCTTCACTGCTCGTGCTAAGAAGGAGAATTTTGGTGGTCCAATGAACAAAGGAAGAGCAGGGGTCCAAGGGAAGAAAGGAAAATGTTACACATGTCACAAGACCGGCCACTATGCTAGAGAATGCCCTTTCAAGAAGGATTCTCTCGATGATGATGGCAACAACAACAACCGGAGGAATGGAAATGAAAGGAACAACAGGTTCAAAGGAAAGAGGAAGGCTCCCTTTGGTGGAAATGGGCAACCTTACAAAAGGTCGAGAAATTCCAAGTATGAGGAATCAAATGTTATTGATGATAAAAGAAATGAATTCATTCTTGTATCTGCCCTCTTTGCTGCATCTCCACTCGACACTATGGATGTATGGTTGATAGATAGTGGTGCCTCAAGGCACATCATTGGGTTCAAGGAAGCACTTTCTGACATGGTTGAGAAGGATGTTAATCTGAAAATTATCCTTGGAGATAATGCCACATGTCCCCTAAAAGGGACAGGACTGTGACCCTCCACTTGTCTCAAGGTCAAGTCCTCCGCTTGCAAGATGTACTATATGTACGTGATTTGAAGAAGAACCTTGTGTCTATTTCGGCCATGGAAGACAAAGGTTTCAATGTGGCATTCGTTGATGGGAAGGTGCGTATCTGGAAGAAGAGTTTCAAGGAAGCTATCATGATTGGGTTTAGAGTTGATACACTCTACCAGGTTGGAGGAAGTCCACTAGGAGCGATGACATGTGATACTATCCCACAGACTGAACTATGGCACCGGAGGTTTGGACACCTTCACTACAAAGCCCTTCCTGAGGCAAGGAAGGTGGTGATGGGGATGCCCGAGTTCACAAATGATTATGAAGGTGTATGTCAGGGCTGTGCCGAAGGAAAACATATAAGGGGACCTTTCCCCTCAAGTGTCACAAAGACATCTGATGTCTTGCAACTGATACATTCTGATCTATCTGGTATGCTTCCTGTGACATCCTTGGGAGGATGTTCTGATTATATGACGTTCATAGATGACTTCTCTCGCAAAGCCTGAATATACTTCTTGAAGAAGAAGGATGAGGCTTTCATGTGGTTTCGTACCTTCAAAGCCTTGGCGGAAAATTCAACAAGGAAGAAGATCAATATATTGAGGACCGATAATGGCACTAAATATGAGATGAACGAGTTCAAGAACTTTTGCAGAGAAGTTGGCATCAAGAGGGAGACCACAACTATCTATACTCCTGAGCAGAATGGCGTTGCTGAAAGAAAGAACAGGTGACGCAACAAAACTGAATTCGGACCCCTAAGGAGAGCTGGTTTACTACAATTGCTCTGTCAGCATTTCCCTTAGTTTATTTTCTTGGCAATTTTATTTATCAATTTTGGAGAAAATTGATAAATAAATACATTCAGCAGCTTTTGATATGATGAATTGTGTCTCTCGGCTTATATATTTATCTCCGAACCTTTATAATCAAAGTTTAACCCTTCGAACGTGTATTAATGCCGACGCTCCGTTTTGACTGTATAATAACCCTGTGGCCCCGGGCCCACATATATATCAATGGTCCAATCAAATGTTCGTATCGTACCTGGCTATCCTCCGCGCACCTTTAGCCAACGACCACCGTCTGATGGCCCCTTCCCAGATCAACGGCTCTCGACAATATCGCTAGGCTTCCAACGTCGAACTTTAATGTGCAATGGCGCGCTTTGAACGACGGTTTTGGGACTTCGCCTGAGCCACGTGTCGAACCCCGAATGGAATCGCTCGCGTTTGAAAAAATACCGCCTGCTTCGCAAAAGCGGTGCGATATGGGTAACCCGCCTTTGTAAATCCACTCGTGGTTTTTGAACAGTGACCAACCCACGGTTGAGTTGGGTTCCGCTATTCCTCTTGGTTCTTTAACTCACGTCTAATCCTCGGGTCAGGTTCCGGAAGCAACAACTCGGTCTCGGGAGTTTTACTATTTAAACTGCGTTCACGACCGTGGATCCTCTACACAGGCCTCGCCTGTGCGGGTTAATTCATAGGGTTGTTTGGGTAAATTTTGAGAAAACAATAGACAGAGATATGTGGAAATTACAGTAGTTCAATTATACATGCACAAAGCTCAATCACCTCGCAATCAAACAATTTCTCCTCAATTAAGGACTCAAAACGACTCTATGGCAACGTGCACTGAAATTATTTAACTGGAAGCAATTGTGAACACACAGATTTGATTGCAGAAATCTCTCCTCTCTTCTTCTCTTCTCCCTCTATATACATCCGAGGGATTACATTTATATACATGAACATTTGTCTGTTCGGTTCCTCTGTGAGGACCGTTTTAGAAAATCAACAGCCTAATTAAAATAATTCAACTAACTGAAATATGACAGATAGACTAACTGAACTATTTGACTTCTACGACTCTAACTGATCTAAATGATACAGTCAGCTGAGGTATTGACACCTAGCTGTTACAATTCAAATATTTTCGAACCCTCCCAGCCACAACATGTGGACAAAACCTCCTACATTGCTGGCTAGAGTCTAATGCCCCTGCATGAACAGGACCATTGTGGAAGCTACCCGTGCCATGCTATGTGACCAAGGTTTTTCGAATTTTCTGTGGGGAGAAGCTGCGAACACTGCTGTGTACATACAAAACCGATGCCCGCATTCCTCTCTGGACTCCAAAACTCCCGAATAGGTTTTCTCTGGTAAGAAACCTGACGTCTCACATTTTAGAGTTTTTGGATGTCCAATTTATTTTCATGTACCGAAGGAGAAGAGGAGCAAGCTAGATGCTTCTAGAAAGAAGGGAATGTTTGTGGGCTACAACGAAACTTCGAAGGCCTATAGAGTTTGTGTGCCTGGTCAAAGAGAAGCGGAGATATGCCACGATGTTACCTTTGACGAAGATGCTTCCCTGCAGAAAGTAATCAATCTTCCGAGATCTGAGGAAGATCATGAAGCAAGGCCTGGAAATCAAGAAGAACCGAAGGATGAGATGATGCCCGATGTTGAAGGACCGATGGACCTTATTGATCCACCTCCTTCAATGAAGAGAAAACCATCATGGCTCAAGGACACTCTCGATGATGCCGAGAGAGATATGGCCCCAAGGGGGACATTCTGTGAAAGCAAGAAGCCGAATAGATACCAAGGGTATCTAGCAGCCATGAGTACAATCATACAATCTAAGCCTGGATCTTTTGAGGAAGCCATAAAGCATCAAGTCTGGAAGGATGCTATGCACGAAGAATATGAGTCCATTATGAAAAATGATGTCTGGGATGTGGTTCCAAGAGTGGAGGACAAAGCAGTTGTCACCTAGAAATGGCTCTATAAGATCAAGCATGGATCTGATGGTAGTGATGAAAAGTTCAAGGCAAGATTCATTGCCTGTGGCTTCTCTCAAAAGGAAGGCATAGACTATGATGATATATTTGCACTTGTGGCCCGATATACCACCATCCGATCTATCACAGCCCTTGTTGCTATGCAAGGATGGAATCTTCATTAGATGGATGTGAATACCGCATTTCTGCATGGTGCGATAAAGGAAGAGGTGTATGTGGAGCAACCTCTGGGGTTCGAAGTCCAGGATCGGGACACGCATGTTTGCAGGGTGAAGAAAGCCCTCTATGGGTTGAGGCAAGCACCTAGAGCTTGGTACGAGAGGATAGATAACTACCTAATGAAGTTGGGCTTCACTCGTAGTAATGTTTATTTGAACCTTTACTTCAAGGTTGATAGAGAAAAGCCTCTCATTCTGGTGTTGTATGTGGACAACCTCTTCTTGACAGGTGCTGACCCTCTCATTCATCAGTGTAAGAGGGAGCTCGCTGTTGAGTTCGAGATGAAGGACCTGCGATTGATGCATTACTTCCTAGGCCTGGTGGTTTGGCGGAGACCTGGCGAGATTTTCCTTTCTCAAGGAAAATATATTGTGAAGCTTCTGGAAAGATTTGGAATGGTGGACTGTAAGTCCGTGTCGACACCGATGGAGCTCAACATTAAAAAGTTGAGTGGTAACGCTGCTGGGCCTGTGCTAGCAAATCCTACTGAGTATCGTCAACTCATAGGGGCCCTAATGTTCTTAGTGAACACCCGTTCGGACGTATGTTTTGCAGTGAACACTTTGAGTCAACATATGGTTGAACCTCATCACATTCACTGGGTTGGTGCCAAGAATATGTTGAGATATCTTTGGGGCACGATAAAGCATGGGATGAGATACACTGCCAGGAGCGTGAAACTCCATGGATATACTGATGCTGATTAAGCTGACAGTGTGGTGGATTGTAAGAGCACATCGAGATGTTGCTTCACACTTGGATCTGCTTTGATATCATGGATGAGCAGGAAGCAAAAGTTGGTGGATTTGAGCATCGCGAAGGTCGAATACCTTGCAGCGAGTATGGCCTGTTATGAAGCAGTTTGGTTGCAAAAGCTCTTTAGTGAGCTGTTTGGGCATGTGCTAGATACCACCGTGATACTCTGTGATAACAAGAGTGGGATTCAGTTGTCCGAAAATCTTGTGTTCCACGATCGATCCAAGAATATTGATATCAAGTACCACTATATCCGGGATATGGTACTGCGAGGCACCGTAAGGCTTGATCATATAGGAATTGATGAGCAGGTCGAGAATATTCTCACAAAGCCCTTGGGGAAGGTCAAGTTCCTAACCTTCCGTGAGAATCTTAGTATCGTGGAACGACCCTATGCCGAGGGTCCTGTTGGACGATGAGCTATGGAGGGCTTTGGTGATAGCTTCTCGGAGCTATAAGCACACATGGGGCTAGGCTTGCTGAACCTTGTGTTGCTTCTGCCCCACTGTTATGATGTTTAGTTGGTTCAACTCTCATGATGTGTGCCTCGTATGCATCCTACCCATTGAGTCCCGGACTCATGGGAAGTACCTCTCATTTGTCTAGTGAGGTGGGAAAAGCTAGAGACCAGTAGCAAAGACTGATGGATGCATTAGAGATTTCTGTACTCTCTATGTCTAGGATGGCATGTGTCCAACCACTTGATCTGGGTTCAAGTCTAGTGAGGTTTTGGACCTCCAACTGACTTCTGGTCAGGTAAACCAACTTCGGGTTGGTATGAGATTCTTTTTGAGCCCTATAGAAGTTTCAGACCTCTGGGTTGAATCTGTCAGCCGGGAATGATGCCTTTTTGACTGACCCACCTTTGTTCTGAAATAAAGAAGCCAGCAAAGCAAGTTACAGTGGGATGACGCACGATGTTTGGATGGCACAGGTGGATGGAGTTCTCCCTAGTTGGGAGGGAGTGTTAATTTTGGACAACTAGGTCCAAAATCCGTGTTGTGATGCTCAGATGAAATGCCAATTTTTTTATTGGATTCCTCTTTCGGAGAGGTGCAAGAGCGATCTAAATATCATCTTGACCCGATGAGCATAACATTTATTTTGAATTTATTCAAAATATGTGCAGGTCGGCCTAAAATGAAATGTAGGTTTGAAGCCCCAACATTTGTGTCACACACCCTCATTGATGGATATAAATAGGTCAACGTTGGAGGTCATTTTCACTCATCCATCCTCTCACATTCTCTCTCATCATCTAATTGGTTCGATCACTTGGAGGCTCTTCTTCATCCACATGTGGGAAAACGCAGCAAGAAGAAATTTATGTTTTCGACCTAGGGTTTCAGCGCAGAGTTGACCAGCGTTGACTTTGGTCAACGCTTGGTCAAACTAACCCAGATCTGTCCCAGAATTTCGATTTCTGCAGTCCACATATATTGGCACAAAAATTGAGGCTGGAAGTTGACTTTTGACTGGGCTACATTGACTTTTTGTTGCTGCTGTTTGTGTTGACCGTTGACTGTGACAACATTGACTTTCATTGACTTTTGGTTGACTGATCTTGCTGTCCGAGAGGGTTGTGTGACACTTTTGGTTGGCTGACCGTATTGAGACTTTGCTGGTTGAAGTATCTTGTTGACTGTCTTAACGCACCAACACATATATATTTTTGGCTTGTCTTATGTCGATCTGCTGGTATGTTCTATCTGCATTTTACTTTCTTGTTTATGTGATTGCTGGTAGATATTGGGGATAAAAAGTAAAGTTGCATCAAGCATAGAACATCTACAAAAATTTACATTTATCCACTGATTTCCCCAACCAAATCAATTCAAAACAACCCCTGCATATGATATCTAGCCTAAAACCCTAATTGCTCCAGCCCTCCTGGCTGTGACCTTTTTGGAGAGAGTCCTCTCCGGCTTGATAGGGCTAGCTATCAAGTCAAAAGCTTCATTTGTGGTTACCTCTATTGGGATTACTTCCTCAGCCTTGGGAATCTGGTGGATTGATAACAGGCTACAGCTGCGAAGATAGAGGAGGAATTCATGATGATTGCCCAGATATCGCCAGGGGAGCATTGGGGTGATCTAGAGCTGTAGTTCAGTATAACTGTAGATTGGGCAGGATCCTCGAGGAGTCCACCTCTGGGATAATCACCTTGCTACGGGAGCCCAAATCAGAGGTAATAGGATGGACAAGTTTCAGTTGGTGCAGAGGAGTGCAGAAATGACAACGCAGTGGCTAGAGAGTGCCAGAGACTGAGAAGCGCAGAGCAGAGTTGTTAGCAGTGCAGGAAGGCACAGTGTAGAGTCAGCGTCAGCGCAATGGTTTCAGAGGGACAACGCAGAGACTAGCAGCAGTCAGATCTTCAACATGAGATGTATCCTACTGAACACTTAGTTCAATTTTGGATGTTTTTCTGTCGCAGTAAGGAATAGAGTTGCATTGCAGTAGTAGTTGGCAGCATCGTGCAGGGTCAACAGCAGCACGAATGCAACAACGCAGTGTTGATTGAAAACAATGTCAGACTTCAACATCGAAGAGGGGGATGTGGCAGAATCAGAGCAATACTTCAGCCGGTTATATTTCTATAGCACATTCCTCGCTAAGAGGGAGTGTTGATTTGGGTAGCATCGTATGTGCTCTTAGTCTCAAAATTTGTAGGGAGGCTTAGGCACATGTATTCCAAAGAACCCAAAAATTGTTTTTGAAAATTCCACTCAGAGTGTGTTTTATTAAAATAACTAATTATTATTAATGGGTCCCTAAGTCTAAACTTGGAAAATAAAATTATTAAAGGGTATTAATAAAACAGAGTGTGAATCTTCTAGAGAAGACAACGATCAAGTCAAAATTTAATCTTAGTCGTTGATTAACGATTTAATCTCGGTCGTTGAAGTCTCAACGAGAAGATTATAAGGACTTGATGGATCATTTGGAAAGTACATCAACATAGTCTAGAGATCAAAATTCTGAAGTGAGTAGCGCTCAGATAGAATATCGATTGAGTGATTCTTGCAGAGAGGGGTAGAGATAATTGTCGGTTTGAGGTACGCAGAGGGGTAGCGTAGCAGCTATGCAGACCCAACAGAGGCAACGTAGTAGCCTTGAGGAAGTCAGTGATTCAGCTGAGGATCAGTCAGATCTAGTGTCGGAGAGCTGGGGTGTGAGACCGGGAGAGGCCAGAGGATCAGATCCAGCCAGTAGAAGAGCCACCAAACAGCAGTGACGCAGTCCTCACGTAGAGTGACACAGAGACTGCGCAGAGGCAGTGGAGGGCTTCTCATTCCGGGGATTGGCCAGTTTGGGCTTCCAGTGTCAATGTGTGAGGTAATCTCACTATCTCTTTGTCAGTTAGATTCTCTGTGAGGATAGAAAACAAGGTATATGCCATATTGTATCCAGAAAATTACTGCATAATAAACAAAGCCTCAGCGGTTGCACCGGTTTTCCCGCATTGGTTTTTTCCGGGGACATTGGTCCAAAAACAACGGTGTCATGTGTTGATGATTTTTTGTTGCTCAAATTTTGTTTCTGCACATTTTATTTTCCCCAATTTAATTTTGTGAAGGATGTAGTGTATGGGTTTCAGTATTTACAGTATTTACTGTAGAAAACAGTAAATAACTTGTTCAAGTAATTAACAAGTAGAATATTTCTCATCAGTAGTTGCAGTAGGATTCCATATCTAGGAATTTTCACAGTATCTTTGCTAGATATATGTGAGATTATATGATCTCGGACTCCATCCAGGATCAACCACTTCACTCGCGCTATTTCCTTCCTATATTCTTTTAGTTGAACTGCATCCTGAGGAACCGCTACTACATTGTCAATGTAGGCTTTCAGGACAAATTCATCTAGAAGGAAGGACATCCTTTTCTTCCAGATGACGTAGTTGGAAGCTCCATCCAACCTGTCCTGATCACGAAGCCCAGCAATGGCCATCTCAACGAATTGTCGAAAACTTCCTATTTCCTTTTGCTCGGCTGCTGCTTTGCTACTTGCACTCTCGTTTGGAGTGAGAAGATCTGCTCATAACTACTGCCATTTTGCAAGGAAAAACGAACTTCTTGAGACTAGAAGTTCCCTGAGGAAAATTTTCCCTATGTGTATGCTCTTCTCTCTTCCACCTCGATGTTGGTTTGCACTAGCGAACTGTTGCAAAACCCTCTGCATCTGGCTAGAGATTTTCCCAACGAAATAACTGAGCTTCTCCCTTCGCCTTTGGAATCACTCGATATGGAAAGATCGAATTTTTCTGCCCCTCTGTTAGAAAAATTGAACTTCCTCAAGCAACTCAACCCCCTGCCAAAAAGACTGCGCTGCTCCTGGGAATTTCGGTCTTCTGCCCACATTGGGTAACAAAATTCCTTCCTTCTTCTTCTGAGCTCTCCGGTTGATCAACTGTGCTCTAATACCATGTGAAAATTTCACTATTGAAATGACATTGTAGTAACTGGTATTATTTCTCCTAAATGTCAATTAAATTTAACAATTTATCTGGAAAATATCAAAATAAATAAACTGCAACCTTCATAAATAAATTTCTGCAGAAATTTAAAATGCTAGAAGTTGAGAAATGCTAGCACACACACATAAAATTAACACAATTATTTTTGGACAATAGTCCTTGAAAAAACCTAATGCGGGAAAATCGGTGCAAGAACTGAGGGTTTTATTATTATGTAACAGTAAGAAATTCTGAGTACAACTGGATGTTGAAATCTGGCAATCCTACAGAGAAAAATACTGGCAAAAATCTAGTGAGGAATTTCCTGACCCCACAGGAAAACCCCAGAACAACTTAACTTTAGAAAACTTGTCTCTCTGACCCTCTGCGTTAGCCTCTGCATTGCACGGTGCAGTCTACTTGACGTCAAGCCTTTGACTGGTCTCTGATGAATTCGTTCTGCCTTCTGTTGCCTGGGAAAATTCTTCTCCGACACTCTAGGACTCCTTCCCAACCCCTGGAACTGAAGACATCTTTCCCTCTCAACAAATTGAACTTGCCTCTAGAAGCTATTGTGCAGTCCCTGCGTCAGCTTCTCTGTGGCTCTTCTGCCTCTCTGCAAATGCACTCACTGGATTTGGAAAACATTTCTCCAGTCTCACTATCTTTGCCCCTCTCTCACTGCTTCGATCTCTAACTCTCTTCGAAAGCTGACTGTTGCTACTCTTGGAAATCGATTCTGCCAAGAAATCGAACTACACAAGTATTTTTCTCCATCACCACATCAAATTCCTCTTATAATCCACTATTGGAGCACTAACGACCAAGATTAAAACTTAATTGATGGCTAGGATCATCTCTAGATCGATCTGTGTGAGTTTCTAAATGATTCTCACCTTGAATTAATTAATACTGATTCATTAACCAGTTTTCCTAAGTTTAGATTTAGAAAACATTAAAAAAATTGGTTAGTAATCTAATTAAGTCACTTCTAGGCGGAATTTCGAGAAACGATTTCTAGGTTCTGGAGATCTCATGTATTCTAGCCTCTCCACAAAGTTTTGTGGCTAGAACACATTTGATGCTACAAAAACTAACAAAAACATCATCTCCAAGAGGGAGGCCAATTTCAAAGTGTACACAACAGAAAACTAGCAGTAAAATCTTGTCGGTGCTAGAAGGAATTAGGACACTGCAAATTTTTTGTTCATATTTAGAAATTTTTTATTTTTGTAGCATCGGAAAGTGCTCTAAGCCCCAAATTTGGTGGAGAGGCTTAGACACGAGTATTCAAAAGAACCCAAAAACCGTTTGTGAAAATTCAACTTGGTTCATGTTTTATTATAAAAAATAATTATTTTAGTGGAGAACCTAAGTCTAACTTATGGAAATTAAATAATTAAAAGGTATTAATAAAACAGAGTGAGAATAATCTAGAAAAGGCGGAGATCAAGTCTAATATAATCTTATCCGTTGATTAGAGATCTAATCTCGGTCGCTGATTTCTCAACGAGAAGATTATAAAGGAAGGCTTGAGGGTCATTTGGAAAGATACACACAGAGTGAATCTTGAGATCGAATTCTTCTGACGGAGCAGTGCTCGGACGAAGATCAGATCTAAGTGATTCAGTGCAGTGAGGAGCAAATTAGCTTCCAGATAGAAATATTTTCTTAGCCGGAGAATCATGAGTAGAGAGAGGAAGGAAGACGTCCAACAGAGCCAATCAAGCTGACGTAGAGCCAGCGCGGAGCCTCGCAGGGCTACGTAAAGGTTCAGAGGGTTTCCGAGATTCACCTGTCGGATCAGATCCCAAAGCTGGAAGCCGGGGTGTGAGACCGGGAGGCCCAGATCTAAGATTCCGAGAGTCAGATTGATCCTTTGCTAGGGTGACATAGTCCTTAGAGGAGGTGACGTAGTGACTGAATCTTGAGATCGAATTCTTCTGACGGAGCAGTGCTCGGACGAAGATTAGATCTAAGTGATTAAGTGCAGTGATGGGCAAATTAGCTTCCAGATAGAAAGATTTTCTCAGCCGGAGAATCATGAGCAGAGAGAGGAAGGAAGACGTCCAACGGAGCCAGCGCAGAGCTGCGCAGGGCTACACAAAGGTTCAGAGGGTTTCCGAGATTCACTTGTCGGATCAGATCTCGAAGCTGGAAGTCGGGGTGTGAGACCGGGAGGCCCAGATCTGAGATTCCGGGAGTCATATTGATCCTTTGCTGGGGTGACATAGTCCTTAGAGGAGGTGACGCAGTGACTGTGCAAAGACCTAGTGGAAGTTCTTCCAGTGTTTGAATCAGTCGGATTCTCCAGTGATTGTGTGAGGTAAAAAATCACAATTTCTTTCTACCAATATTTCTCTCCGTAACTGAATAGCCCTTGAGGTATTCAGAGATGTATTCAAAAATTGCTATTGCTTAATATTACAAAGCCTCATATATGCTACACCGGTTTTCCCGCATTGGGTTTTTCCTAGGACTTGTGTCCAAAAATAATTGTCCTATGTGTGATTGATTTCTTGCTCAGTTTCCTTGTTTTGGAATCATATTTTATTCAGTGTAGGTTGCTTCAGTGGTTACTTCAATAATTCAGATTTGAATTAATTCTGTAAAAGTAATTTACGTAATAGGAGAAGTACACTCAGTTGTTGCAGTAGGATTCTTAAGATTGTTAGATCTAGGAATTTTCACAGAAATCACAGAAATAAGTATCAAGTTTGAGAATAGGTTGCATGGGGTTTTAAACTTTCTACCTTGGAAGGCAAGGGTTTCTTTGTTGCTGAAAGAAAATGACCTTTAGGAGAGTTGATTAGGAAATTCAACCACCAATAGATGCAACACAATTGGCAACCCATGAATGGAAGGAAATTAAAGCTCAACGAGTCATTATGGATGCAGTGAAGGATCATTTGATCTTTTAGCAGTAAATTCTCGTGGATGCTAGAAGGAATTAGCACTCTGCATATTTTTTGTTCATATTTAGAATTCACAAAAACAAGTCTTAAGTTTGAAGATAGGTTGGATGGGGTTACAAACTTCCTACTTTGAAGGCAAAGGATTTCTTTGCTTCTAAAAGAAAATGACCTCTGGGAGATAGTGAATAAGGAAATACAATGATTAATAGATGCAACACAATTGATAGTCCATGAAAAGGACATTAAAGTTCAACGAGTCATGTGGATGCAATGAAGGATCACAGGATCCTTCACTTGGAGGAGAAGACATCGAATGGGATATTCAAGGCTCTAGTGGATTTGTTCTAGAGCGATAATGTGAATAGGGAGATGATTGTAAAGAACAAGCTCAGAACCATCCAGATGTTAAGATTTAAAAAAGTTACTAGCTACCTCATGAAGATCACCTAGATATGTGATCAACTTGCAATCGTTGGGGAGATAGTGGACATAGAATTAGTAAATGTTGCACTAAATGGGTTCACCAAGTCATGGGAACCATTTGTCAAGGGAATCTACGCTTGGGGGAATCTTCCCAAGTGGGATAGGCTTTGGGATGATTTCATCAAAGAAGAGGTTCGAGAAGAGCCTAAGGCTAATAGGCAAGGACGCGGAGAGGAGAACTTGGCCTTGATCAGTTAGGCCAAGAAAGGAAAAGGAAAGGTTTCTGGCAAGAAAGGTAACCTCACAGCTAGAAAAGATGGACTTGAGTAAAATCAAGTGCTTCATTTTCCACAAGAATGGGCACTATCCATCACAGTGTTGAGAGAAGAAAAAGGGGAAGGGGAAGTCACCGCAAACGACATCATCAACAAAAACACATCTTGATGAGTTTGCAACAAAGTTCGAGAAGGACTTCTCATTGGTATCTTGTCTATCTAATAGCACCATCACTAGGAGTGCTTGGTAGTTGGACAATGGTGCATCATGCCATATGACAGAAGCATGGGAATTGTTTAAGAATTTGATGAAGAAAGCCTCAGGGGTCCATGTGATGCATGGTGATGATGCCAATGAATGTTTACCTCATAGACTGCTATGGCTTTAACTCAATCTCAAAAATTTTGTTAGCTTGTAAGGAATCACCTTTGCCTCCTTGCATGTCTGTTAACTTTTTCTTCCATTTTACCTACTTTGTAGGCTGCAAGATTGCAAAACTTGTCTCTTCTCTCTCTTTTTCTACCCAACAAAGTGGTGGGTAACAAGGCCCATTAGTGGGTTACTTTGTGCCTGGTAGATGTTTTACTTATTGTAATTTGACCAAGTGGCTTTCTCCCATTTGTTGACTTCAACTCATTTTTTAGTGGGAGGAATGTACATGATAGGTGGCCTACAAGTTGTGGTTGCAGATGGGCATGTATGGTAGGTACTTATTACAACAAATTAATCAAGGAAGCATACATTTGACTCAACTGTTCAGTGGATAGGCATAGTGGTCTATAGGCGAAATTTTTTTCTGATCAGTTAAAGTGCTATGTATAGAGATCTCAAGGTTCTTGACATCCCACAAGGTGATCCCGTACCCTTGAGTCACCAACTAGAGGGTTAAGATCCAACAAGCTTTTAGCAGGCTGGTATCCAGTGACAGGTGCATTAGTTTTTGCAGTAGTTAGAGTTGATTTTAAAGGCATTTTAGAGGCATATTCAGTAGTTTTGGGGAAACTGCTATTTTTAGTAGCTTTTATATTTTCTAGGAGATCAAATTATGAGGTCCATAAGTTAGAGGCGATTACATATTTTATTCCTTGCAAGCTCACGAAGTCAATGAGCTTTGCCTGGGTGACATGTGGGACACTGCTGTTTTTTGCAGTTAGGGTTTTAACTTTTAGGGGTGATTTTGAGCATATATTTGAAGCCCTTGTAGAAAATTGAATATGATGAGATTGATTTCACTTACATGCAATGTGTTGTTATTTTTAGCGGTGTCTATTTTTAGGCGTGCTATATTTGCAGTGATCGCATAATAATTCCCTTCATTTTTCAACTTTTCTATCTTTTAGGAGTCAGATAATTATTTTTAGCAATGTTTTATTTAGCAATGATAATTTCAGCAGAGGTGGGCGCCAAACTCTTGGTTCTAGTGAATAGCTGGGAACTGGTGTGAACTAAGCAAGTGGAATTCTCTTGTGTGTCAGATGGTGACCATTCCAACGTTATCTCATCAAGCAAACCCTAGGTTCCCCTCCTTTGGTGTATTTGATGGTTTTTTTTAAATTGGTTTTTTATAACTCTAGTTTTATTTTGAGTGAGTGACTTGTCAGTATTTTTGGAAAAGAAGGGTACCTGGCCTAACTTATTATTACTCTTTGCTAACTTTGTAAAATTGGGAGTTTGGGGAGATTTTTATTTTTGATCAAGGGAACCCAATTAGTTTGCATGGGAAATGGAAATTTATCATCCGAGAGATGTCTGGTTTTAGAATTCTTATTTGTGCAGGCAGCCTCTCGTGAGTTATTTATGGACTTCAGCATGATTGCATGAGTGGTGGTTTATTTATTGAGAGGTTGACCTCCTTTACTAGTGGGAGTTTGAGCCATATTATGGCTATGTAGCAGGTTTGTAGCGATTTTCGTTATTTAAAATGGCCACGTGTCACAGCAGCTAGATTTGCATGACCAGGCTACCCAGTTTTGGGAATTTGGAGAGTTATAAGAGAGGCGTGAATGGCATGATTTTGGTGGAGTTTTCTTGTTAAGCAACAGACGTCCTTCACTTCCATCATTTTTTTCCTTCATTGCTGCCTACGGTTTGTGAAGTTGTGATGAATATTAAAATATAAATGATATTAATTAATAATTAATAAATAATATTAGTATAATGGAAGGACGACTATCAATGAAAGGGAACTTCACTTTTATATATATATATATATATGAGAGCCCCTGTTATAGATCGCTTTGCTGGGTAAAGTGATGAACGATGCCATGTTTTCCATGTAATGGTGTATCCAAATTGACGCTATTCAGGTCAAGCTCTTTACTGAATTGAAGATTCAGGAACAATCACAGTTTTGATAAATTGTCTAGCAAGGAAAGTTTCCTGTGGGTTTTGATAATGGTATATGTAGAAGGGCATTGATGGAAACCTTATGCTTGGACTCCATCTCCAGGACAACCTTCAAGACTGGATTATCAGAAAGTCTCACAGTAGAAGTTTGTTATTGAAGCATGTTTACAGTCATAAGCACAGGATATAGCTCGCGGCTGTGTGAAGGTGCGTTTACAGGGATGTTTCTAAACATGCTTTGCAGACAACTTGAAAATGGAACTTATGGACAAAATAGTGGTTGCATTTTCCAATGGACTAGCGACAACAGTGTCCCTGTGCTTTATTCATGTGACATTGTTAAGATAAAAGAAGCTAAACCGTCCGTAAGAAGCAGAAGGAATGCATAATGAGGCTGAAGGTTGGAGTTGAGATCTAACCTGCCGAAGGTTCCAACCTTGGTAAACACTATTGTCAGCAGGTCACAAATTATTTTTCATCCCTCCTCATCCATGAGTAAAGTTAATTTTTGAATATCTAGAGTTTTTAATAAGATATATTACCGATATGTTTGTTTAAACCAAGGAAAACATGTTTAAGTTCTCATTACTGAACGATTTTTTATGCCATCCATTCATGTGAGCATGAAGGTGGCCCTAGTGCAAGGTGAAGGTCAAGATGATTAAGCACTAAGGTCAAGATCATTAAAACCTAGGCTTTAGGTTGTGAAGTTGCAGATAATGCATTATTAGCAAATTCAGCCACCAATAATTAAATTTCCAAGGAAAAGAAGATAGAAAAAAGTGTGCCGTCTAAGATTGGTAAATACTAAATATCAAATGCTTCTCTAAAACTATTGTTAAAATTAGTAGTTTTGTATAATATATTATATTGACACGTTACAGTCTCTTCAATACTGTGCTATGAAATGTATTTTTATAAAAGAAATGTATGAAGTCCCATATTTTGTTAAACTTGTTTTCTCTATAAATATTCATATTCAGTTTTTAATTTAGACACGGAAATAACTATTCTAGCTCTTAAGCTATTTTTGAGCTTCGAGTTTTCAAATTTCATTGTATGTAAACCAAAAAAACAAAGGAGGATAAGGTTGAAAAAGGTTTCAGGCTTCTATGTGTTTGGATATGTACCCCTCTGGGCATAAATGCTACAAGGCAGTGTTAATGATTTTCTTTATGATAAAGAATCTAGAAAACGATAATGCTTATTTCCTTTACTAGCATGTCTGGAAGATAACCAAAAGTGTATATTGGCAGCTTATATGAAGAATCTATGATCAATAGCATACATCTCATTGCTCCATTGTACTATTTAGGGCACTCATGTGCAACTGCTCCATTTGTTGATTCACAAACTGAGATGTTCCTATATGAGACATATATGTCAATATGACAACTCAACCAATATTTTTCTCTTTTGGTTAGTTTCCCCGTTTGGGTTTGTCTGATAGTTGTGAGAGCTTCCCGTTGGGGTGCTTTTCCAGTAACCAATCTCCGACAAGCGAGACAACAGGGTCCAAACATGTGTCATATACCAATGTAAACATTTGATTATGTTATTTCACTACACGTGCTTTTTGTATGGGCAGAGGTTTGCCGGCCCTTGAGGAGTGAACTTGTCCCTACACTTCGTCCTGCATGGCTTGCGCGTGGCACCTCCATGCTTTACCTACAGGGGTTCACCTGTCTAAGCCCTCCCAGATTAAATGCTCACAAACAGGGTTCAGGGTTTTCATATGCTCTGGGATCATCAACAAGATCATTCCTTTTGTTTGCTTGGATATGGCGAGCTCCTTCCATGGCGGATTATGGTTAAAGGAAACGATTACTATGATAGGCGACTTATGCTTATTTATGAGCTCGTCATGCGACATTGCCTTGGGATGGTAAAGCTCGGGTTCAATTGGGACACTTGGACTTGGCCGTGCTGGTTTTATGGCTTTTACACTTTTCATCGTACCAACTTTCTCATATTTAGAGTTCATTATATAGGTCTCCAACTGCTCGCAGGGTGGTGGAAATATGGTTTCTTGGTCGTTAAAGACATGGTAGCTCATTGTCTCCAGGACTATTCGACTCTGTTCAAACGAAGGCTATAAACCATATGGTGGTCATAGTGTTTGAAGACCAGTCTCTATTTATACACACTCCTATCCTTACACCTTGTTTCTGTTGTGGTCATTCTTATCATAGAATTTCTCACTGTTTCCTTACCTACGGTTGTGTCTTCTCTCAGTGTTCTTCGTTTTGTTTTTGCATAACACGAGGATTGTTCCATCCTTTGAACTCGTGGTTGTTTTATCCCTAGTGTCCTTACAAGCCTCTGAACCATCCAAAGTTTATTTTAATTGTCCAATACTTTTCTGTAGGGTTTGGTATTCCGACACATTCTCCATTTGGTTCTGAAACCAGGTCTCGACGCCCCCAACTCTGGTCTTTGAAAATAATCAAAATTGCGGTACAATTACCACATTGGGCCTTCAAAAGGTATCAATTAGTTTCCCTTTACTACCCCGCTCAGTCCTTTTTTCCTTTTTTCCTTTTTTTGTCTACACTCTTGTCGTTATAATACTTGGGTTGTTGTTCGTTTTTTTTGTGTTCGTAGGCAAGTGTTTTATTTGCAGGTTTTACATGGATCCTCGCCAACGATTACCCGTTTGACAAGGTGGTGCTCCAGGGGCGTCCTCCTCAATGCATATGCGCCTTTTTGGGTGGGAATCAGTTGTAAATTTCTTTGACGCTACCCCCCTTGAGGTCAGAAAGGAAATTATTGGTGATCTTAAATACTTCTCTGACTCAGATAAGTTGAAGAAGTGTTAAATGGGCAACTGATCCAAGAAAGTTTCAGAGAAGAAGAATTCATTTTCTTCACTCCATCACTCACCATCGTCAAATGGAGACATTGCTTAACATGGTTATTCGTGACAAGCAAGTTGATAACTGCAAATTCTTTGTTGGCTAGGAAGAGATAAAGCATATAATGTGGGACATCAGATATAGCCTTGATGATATTGTGGTAAGGTTAAGTCGTGTGGAACATTTTGTTGTGTCTGATTCAGATACTGATTCTAATGACCGCCACGAAGAGGAAACAATCATAAATGATTTGCCTCTCAACTCTATTCCTGCAAATTCTGATACACCTCTGAACAAATCACATGCAATTGTCTCCCTGCACTCACCAGTCATTATTCTTGACTAAAGTTTTCCTCAAACAAGTTGTCTTAGACTTCACAGTGGAAGGAACTGTTAATTTGGGCAACTAGGTCCAAACTCCATATTGTACTACTCAGATGGTGATGCTAATATTTTTATTGGATTCCTCTTTCGGATAGGTGCAAGATCGATCTAAAGATCATCTTGATCGGATGAGCAGAACATTTATTTTGAATTTATTCCACATGTGCAATGTCGGCTAGATTTATCCCACATGCCTAAGAGATGTGTCACACACCCCCACAGATGGATATATATATATATATTGGAGACTTGGAGATCATTTCAACACACACTTTTTCTGGAGGCACTCTCTTCTCTCACGGATGGTGCTGCGTTAGGGATTCCTTTGGTGCAGCGTTTTGGTGCAGCGTCTTGGTGCAACGTCTTGATGCAGCGTTCTTGATGTAGCGTTTTGATGAGCCATCTTGGGGTTGTGTGACACATTTGGTTGGTTGACCTAATAGAGATTTTGCTGGTTGAAGCATCCTGCTGGTCGCCGTAACGCCACCATTCTTCATCTCTATTTTTATTGGCTTGTCTTCCATCAATCTATCGGTATGTTCTATCAACATCTTACTTTCATGTGATTGTTATTTGGGCACTAGAAGTTTGAAGTAAATTTGCATCTAGCATAGAACATCTTCAGAAATTAACATGGTATCAGAGCTAAGGAGAAGACAAAGCCCAACTTGTGTTGAGAGAAATCACTCACACTTGAGAGAGACTCGTTGGAGAGGAGAAATTCTTTGCCCTAGCCGCATTACTGTGAGGGGAGGTCAAGGCAACTCCCTAGAGGGTCGAGTCAATAAAAGGTTGTTTCAACCTGCGTGGAAGTTTCTTGGGTGCGAGGAATGGTAGCGTATGTTGTTGTAGGTGTGCCGCAGTCCCTACCTCATATTTGGAGGGTAGCGTGGAGATTTTTAGAGGCTGTCTATGCCCAGGACCACAACGAAGGATAAATCTGCCTTCTAATGCGTAATCCAGTGCGTGAAGAAGAAGGATCTCCTATTTAATAATGATTGAATTCAACAATCTCAGAAAGATCGTTGAATCACCTAAATTCACAGAACATCACTGCTGAAGATTTCTCTAGCAGTAACGATTGTATGAAGATGATACACTCTATGATTTGATGGCACAGGTCTAGTTACCCTACATTTGTATCTGCAATTCAAATATAGATTTGCATGGAAGAGTATTATGAGGATGATCTCGTTGCTATTAATGAAGGCTGAATCTACCATTTCGAAGCCAGTGGGAGGAGTATATAACTCCACGAGTCTATACAGAAGCGAGTAGGAAATTTGTACGCAGAGAGAAGGGCCTCATATTATGTCTCCGTAGCAATCTCAAGGAGGAATTATTTAATGTTCTAAAAGGTTGAATCATTGTGTATTCCAGTAGGGGTTTCAAGGTCAAATTGTGCACAATATAAAAAGTTTGAAATTTCCCTTTGCTTTACAGGATATCAGTTTGTGAGACTCTTATTCCTGCACTGCATTGAGATTGGAAGAATTGATATGGCGTTTGTCTCAAATAGAAGATGTTATGCTAAACATTCAAAAATTTTGGGTATGCTTAGAGGACCATGAGCTATCTTTACCAGTTGTTCTATTTCTTCACATGAGGTCGAAGCTATTTCAGAGCCATATACTTTCCTCTATATAACACAGGTGCTGCGGGAGAATTCTATTTCTTGTGGATAAGTCATGGTAGACTCCCTCGAGTTGCCTTGTTGGCTATGCTCACATTTATCACCTATTTAGAGGCCACTAGCGAGTTCATTCATATAAGCGTGGGGTTTAACATCTAGAACAAACTCTTGTTTATTTCTGGCCTCATATATATATATATATATATATATATATATATATATATATATCAGATGCGAAAGCTTCTAATCTGTTGAAGGAAGCGTACCAGGGCAGATTATATCTCACACCAGATTTGTATGGCTATTGTTCTATCAAAATTATCAAACATGTCAAAGGTGTCAACAGTGGTATACAATATGAAGTCATAGCTTCAAATCAAGCCGATAGTGATGCAAAAATGATTGCAAGACAAATCTGTATTATAGCCCAATAATGATCTTAGTTGAAAGTAAGTCTTCAGACTGTTTATATGACTTGTAAGACATTTATTGAAAGTCAACCAACCTGACTCTTAATGGTTGAATGCTCCTTCCACTTGGATTGAGGATGAAATACCTAAAGAGTCTTGAAATATTACTTTAGGCCAGTGTCATTTAAGTTCAGAAGCATATAGGCTCCACCAAGGGAAGGAGATGGCTACAGCCAGTAAGCTTGAGCTACAGATGACAGTGTTCTGAAAGATCAAAGGAAGTAGAAGTATCTCCTCTTGCCCGTTGATTATTTTAAATAAAATTGTCCATGTAACTAGGATTGATAACCAGTTGCAGATGTCTCATTGGGCAAGATCTCTTCTCAAATATTCAGGGGGAGCTGATGTTTTCTTTAGCTTTAACCTGAAGTCGCTGATCTAGACATTTTGCAGGTACTCTGAGGTACACTATCAAAATTATCGAAGCACAAGTATGATGAATAATAAAGCTATAATTCATCTTAAGGCTGAAGTCTGGAAGAATTTTTAGGCTGTACATCGAAAATAGTCAGCCATGTGAGGTAGCTCTTTAGTGAGTTCTGTTATATTGCAGAAGAGGATTATGAGAATCCTGTAGTTCTCATAGCTACGGTATGGATCAGATCAACAAGAATGGAATCGTACTTGAAGAAAAGGTTAAAATCAACCTTGGAGAAGAATTGAAGATCATGGCCTTGAGATATGTCTGTGATTCTATGAACAATTTTCCTCTATCGTATATGCCTCATCTTTTCAGTCTCAGAGGGAGTAATATCAACATCTTCTTCGTCAAGATATACAAGAAGTTGAGGATTGCTAAAGTGCTTCTATGATCTCAAAAGGAAGGCATAGATTATGATGATATATTTGCACCTGTGGCCCGCTATACCACCATTCGATCTATTATTATCCTTTCTGCAACGCAAGGATGGAGTCTCCATCAGATGGATGTGAAGACCACTTTTTTGCATGATTCGATAAAGGAAGAGGTGTATGTGGAGCAACCTCTAGAGTTCGAAGTCCACGATAAAGACTCTCATGTATGAAGGTTGAAGAAAGGCTTTTATGGGTTGAAACAAGTCCCCAGGGCTTGGTACGAGAGTATAGATAGCTACTTGATGAAGATGGGCTTCACTCGAAGTAATGTTGATCTGAACTTTTACTTCAGGTTGATAGAGAAAAGCCTCTCATTTTGGTTCTCTATGTGGATGATCTCTTCCTAACAGGTGTTGGCCCTCTTATTCATTAGTGTAAGAGGGAGCTTGCTTCTGAGTTCGAGATAAAAGACCTAGGACTGATGCATTACTTCCTAGGTTTGGAGGTCTGGTAGAGACTTGGCGAGATTTTCCTTTGTCAAGGAAAATATATTGTGAAGCTGTTGGAAAGTTTTGTTATGGTAGACTGTAAGTCCATGTCGACACCGATGGAGCTCAAATTTGAGAAGTTGAGTGGAAAATATGTTGGGCTCATGCTAGAAAATCCTACCGAGTATCGACAACTCGTAGGGGTCCTGATGTTCTTAATGAACATCCGTCCGGACGTATGTTTTTCAGTGAACACCTTGAGTCAACACATGGTTGATCCTCATAACATTCACTGGGTTGGTGCCAAGAAACTCTTGAGATATCTCTGGGGCACAATAGACCATGGGTTGAGATACACTGTTGGGAGTTTGAGACTCCGTGGATATACTGATGCTGATTGGGCTGGCAGTGTCATGGATCGCAAGAGCACATTTGGATGTTGTTTCACACTTGGTTCTGCTTCAAGCAGGAAGCAGAAGTCGGTGGCTTTGAGCACCGCTGAGTCCAAATACATTACAACGTGTATGGCGTGTTGTGAAGCTATTTGGTTGCGAAAGCTCTTCAGTGAGTTGTTCGGGCATGTGCTAGATACCACCATTATCCTTTGTGATAATCAGAGGGGGATTTGTTTGTGAGAGAATCTCGTGTTCCGCGATTGATCCAAGTATATTGATATCTGGTACCATTTTATCCGGGATATGGTACAACGAGGCGCCGTAAGGCTCGATCATATAGGAACTGATGAGCAGGTCGCGGATATTCTCACAAAGCCCTTGGGGAAGGTCATGTATCTTACCTTCTATGAGAATCTTGGAATCGTGGAACGACCCTATGTTGAGGGTCCTGTTGGACGATGAGCTCTTGGAGCTCCAAGGGGGCTTTGGGGATAACTTCTTTGAGCTATAAGCAACCACATGGCTAGGCTTGCCGAACCTTGTTGGTGTGCTTCCGCCCCATCGTGATGATATTGAGTTGGTTTACCTCTCTTTGATCTGTGCCCCGCATGCATCCTACCCATGGAGTCCCGGACTCATGGGAAGTACCTCTCATTTGGCCAATGAGTTGGGAAATGTGGATAGAGACCAATAGCAAGACCGATGGACGCATCAGAGATTTCCGTACTCTCTATGTCTAGGATGGCACGTGTCCAACCACTTGATCTAGGATCAAGTCTAGTGAGGTTTCAGACCTCCAACTGACTTCGGGTCAGTTAAACTAACTTCAGGTTAGTATATGACTCTCTTGAGTCCAAGTGAGGTTTCAGACCTCCAACTGACTTCAGGTTAGTATGAGACTCCTTTGAGTGCTATAAAGGTTTCAGACCTCTACGCTGACTTCGGGTCAGCCGGGAGTGATGTCTTTGTGACTCATCGTTTTGAAATAAAGAAGCCAATGAAGCAAGTTACGACGGGATGACGCACGATGTTTGGATGGCACTAGTGGATGGAGTTATCCCTAGTTGAGATGGAGTGTTAATTTGGCAACTAGGTCCAAACTCCATGTTGTACTACTCAGATGACGATGCCAATATTTTTATTGGATTCCTCTTTCGGAGAGGTGCAAGATGATCTAAAAGATCATCTTGATCGGATGAGAAGAACATTTATTTTGAATTTATTCCACATGTGCAAGGTTGGCCATATTTATCCCACATGCCTAAAAGATGTGTCACACACCCCCACAGATGGATATATATATTGGAGACTTGGAGATCATTTCAACACACACTTTTTATGGAGGCACTCTCTTCTCTCACGAATGGTGCATCGTTAGGGCTTCCTTTGGTGCAGCGTTTTGGTGCAGTGTCTTGATGCAATGTTTTGATGAGATGTCTTGGGGTTGTGTGACACATTTGGTTGGCTGATTCAGAGAATTTGCTTGTTGAAGCATCCTGCTGATTGCCATAACGCCACCATTATTCATCTATGTTTTTATTGGCTTGTCTTCCATCGATCTATCGGTATTTTCTATCAGCATCTTACTTTCATGTGATTGCTATTTGGTCCCTAGAAGTTTAAAGTAAATTTGCATCTAGCATAGAACATCTTTAGAAATTAACAGGAACCTACAAGCTCCAGTTTTTACTTACATTTTACTACACTATATGGTCTTTTCATGTTTTACAGTTCAGGTTCATTCTCGTCAGTTTGTTAAGTCTATAGTTGTTAACTCTATAAACAATAGTACTCTCGATATGTTGTCTATACAGTTATTTTTTGCAAAAGTTAGTCAAGGGTGTCGTATTTCAAGTTGTTGATTTGGTGCAGTCACTTTTGGTCAATTTTGTTGAACGCTTGTCTACTGTGTTTTACTCTATGGGCTTAGCACGATGAACTCTTTTATTCCAGGTTTGCTGAAGTTTTGGAAAAGCTTGCATTGTAATATCTCATGTAATAATTTCAACTGTTAATAGATTTTTTTGGACAATTTACAAAAAAAATGATGTGTGAGAGAAAAGTGTTTTCTTAAGCTAATTCTATAGCATTGTTTAACCAATCCCAACTTGGTTTCATGCTGATAGTGATTAGTTAGAGTATTCACTATAACATGGGGCAAGGAAGGTAAACTATAATTAGGAACTATATAAACAGTTGTAAGAGTTGATTCTGATTAAGTCAGATTAATTTAATGATTTAAATAAAACTATGTTTTGCCCAACTTTCAAAGGGATTGATATGATTTAAAGAAAACTATAATTATATGTTTGCCTTTCTTATTATTGGCGTGTATTTATTGTTTGTTCATTATGTGTGATGACATTTTTTCTTTGCTTATTATCTATTATGTATTTATTTTTAATTGTAAAATTTTCCATGTAAATAATTGTTTTTGTTAAAATTGGTTTTTATATGAATACATATAATCGATTCTTTTTGTTTTGGTTATTGTCCATGCGGGTAGGCCAAGGTAAGGTTTAGTCTACGCAAAAGAAAGATAGGAGGTTAATTGTTTTATGCAAATATTTTTGTATGGTATTGCTCATTCTATTGATGTGAATTCATATAATTAGTTTTTTTTTTCATAGGCTAGATTTGAGTCTATGTAGAAGGGAGGGTAGATCATGGAGGGAAGGCTACTTGTTTATGTGGATGTCTTATATTCTCTAAAATTGTTTTTTTTGTTGGTTAATATTTGTGTTTTTCTCTATGTTTATTTATTATTGATGTGAATATATACAACTTTTTATTTTTATTTTGGTTATTGGCCATGTGGGTAGGCGAAAGAAATTTATAATATGTAATGGAAAGGGTAGGTTAAGTAGGGTACACTAGTTGGATTAGTTAGGTAGGTTAGGCATAGTAGGGTTGGTTAGGTAATTTATAATATGTAATTGAAAGGGTAGGTTAAGTAGGGTGCACTAGTTGGATTGGTTAGGTAGGTTAGGCAAAGTAGGGTTGGTAAGGTTGTCTAATGAACGGTAAGGTTGGGTAAGTAATGTAGAGTAGAGTACAATATTCGATAATTTATAATATGTAATAGAAAGGGTAGGTTAAGTAGGGTACAATAGTTGGATTGATTAGGTAGGTTATACATAGTAGGGGTTGTTAGGTTGTCTAATGAAGGGTAAGGTTGGATGATTAATGTAGAGTAGAGCACAATATTATAGGTTTGGGTATGTTAGATTAGATTAGGGTGGTGAATGAAATATACATTTGGTGGGTTACAGTCATGTGGGGTAGATTAATAGTGTAAGGTAGTCTAGGGCAAGGTATCATGTAAGGTAGGATTGGTTAGGTTAATGTACGTTGATTAGGTTGGGATATGTTCCATCAAGCGTTCAGGACAAGGGGGACGTGGGTGTGGAGAGATGCATAAGGGGGGCGTGTTGGAGTACCCTCAAATTTTAGGGAAATTTAGAGGGTTCATATTCAATAATGAAAGCATAAATACATTGATCCTTACATACTTGAATTAAATTATGAAATACACTGATCCATACTCATCATTCATACGGATACATACATCATTCATCCATGCACCACGAGATTCAATCATGAAATATATTGATCCGTATTCATCATTCTAGATTCTAATTAGTAGTAAGAAAAATTAGCTATAATAGATACTAAAGTCTAAAGATCATAATAGTAAATTGATAACTCAAACTCAAAAATAGTAAAGAGTGATGAGTCAAAGAACTAGTCTAAGGTCATCGATATCAAGATTCAAGACTCAAAAATTAAAATTGAAAGTAAAAAATGAACATTGAAGGAGCATTGCGGGGGAGGAGAGGAAATAGTTAATTGGTAAGTTAGATAACGTCACGAGCTAAGTCGAGTAGAGGTAAGCTTGCACATGAGTGAGTTAGGGATCACAAATTAGTTTAGGTTTTGATATTTGTTACGTACTTTTCTTTTATGTTTTTTGGCTTGACCCACGAAAGATTTAAACCTTGAATATCATGGTTTACAAAATACTTCATAACACGACGATTGCCAATTGAGATAAATTTTTATAATTTTTTTTTTTTTTGCTTCTTTTTTTTGTTTTTTTTATTATAAATTTTGAGGGTTATTAGACAAAATTGAGGGGGATGAATCCACCCTCAAAATGGGTGCTTTTGGGCTTGGTGCTCTTGGTTAAATGTTAGTTCTAGACCCTCATACATTATAGAATCCAATGGAAACATTGTCACCCCCCCAATTATGAAATTCCGAAAATTGTTCAGTTTAATGGAATTTGAGTTATATCTGAAATTATACTTTCTCCATATCAAATCCAATTAGTTCATAATGTTAAACACACACATGGTGTATGAGAAGCTAAAAAACACAAATAGGAAAGATAGGCATTCGTTGTTCATATTATTCACCACATATGTACATTTATAATACAATGGTGTGACTCTTGGATTCATCTTCCAAGGTCACTTGGACTCCTTTGTGACTATTCGCCTTCCACACCTACCCATAGAGGATTAGGTGTCCAACATTACCCCCCTTAATCTGAAGGGGTATGTGTGAGTCCAAGAAGAGAGTTATAATACAAATCTGCAAAGTATGCATGGCAGCACTTAGGCTGAATCAACTCTCTTAAATGTTGGCATAAAGAGGTGGTTTAAGGATGACCACCAACACTGGAACGCAACACTTATTGTAGTTCCCAGAACTCTTCCAAATCTGGCAAGAAGCTGAGGGCTTCTACTAGAGGAAGTGTCCCTCATATTTGAAGGGGGGCACCTTCAACCTAAAAGAAGGGAAGTCTACAACCTGTGATGGTTTAAGGATGACCACCAACACTGGAATGCTTAATGCATTTCTTGGAACTCTTCCAAAGCTGGCAAGAAGTTGAAGTCTTCTGCTAGAGGAAGTGTTCTGAAAGAGGAAGAATATCAACCTCACATAGATGGTTTAAGGCTGTCCACCAACCAAAGGAATGCTCATGGGCATCCATGTCTCTGGCTACAACTCTGAATCTAGAATGACAAATTGTGGCTCAGGCTCGCTTGAACTACTGTGTCTCTGGCTACAACTCTGAATCTGGAATGAGATATTGTGGCTCAGGCTCGCTTGATGTGGCATTGAAGCTTGTAGATGACCACCATTTTCATCCTTGTCAGGCACAAGGTGAGATGATGGAGAAAACTCAACTACAAGACTGTTCAATATTCTAGAACAAGTTCTGACATGCGACCTAAAAATCTTCTTGGCTGTTGATGCCCATTGCCAAGAAGCGATCCATCCAAGATGAATCTTTGTTCTTGCAGGAGGCTTGTTTCTGAAGCATCTGTGTGAAGAATGGGTGTGCCAACCACAGTGCTTGCATGGGTGAATATTGAAACAATGATCTTTCATATGGCCAACGCGATCACAGTGTTGGCATTTTTTAATTTGTTGTTGTTGTTGTTGTGGAAGAGGAGAAGGATCTGGAACAGCTGAAGGTGAACTGCCATAAAGAAATCTGGCACTCTGAAATTTTATGGGCTTGGAGTAGTTCGGAATATGAAAGGACAACTCCTTCTCATATCCAAGACCAGTTATGTGCTTGTTGTGGACAAACTCTTCCCATAGTCTAATGATGGGCTTGGGAGGTGCTGGCTGGATTTTTTCTTCTTTCTGCAAATCTGTGCTTAAAATGGGTACTGCATGTGGACCAACCTCAACTTTATATTCTTGTTGCTAATGGGAGTCTGTTTCAATGTTTTGAGTAGAAACAGGTTCAGAATGATGACTCCACTGCTGTAATTCTGCTTGCTGAAGCTGAGATTCAAGCTACAAAAATTCAATCTTCTCATGTGCATTTTGGAGAGAGATTTGAATATCTCTGAGAGTGTCTTTGTTGAATTTAACTATGCTTTCAGCAATAGACATGATTAGAGTTCTTAATAACTCTAATAAATTATCAATTTTATCCATTTTATCAATCACTCAAATTCAACAAAAAGATATTCACAAGCTTGGATGCTTCACTATCGATGAGCAGATGGTCTTGAGCTTGCTATATTACCTCACAATAAAGACGAAGGAAAATTCCAAAAAAATCTTTATGTGGCAAAACTATGAGTGAATTTATGATGCCATTGCTATTTTGAAAATGATGACCAATTTTCAACATTTGCCTTCAAACATCTTGAGTCAATTAATGGTAATGTTAGAAATTGAAGTAAAATGATGAATATGAAAGATAAATGAGAATGCCAATTTTCCTTTAAGAATTTAACATTACCATTAATTACATAGCATTAGTAGGGCCCTAGGGTTAAATTTTAAGCTTCCCCATTCATAAATTATTGTTTTCAAGCAAAATTAAGAGTGGATTCCTAGCCCTTTTTGAGGGGGGATGCTCATGAGCACCCCATATTGGGAAGAACATCCTCCACACTGGGGAAATGTTTCACCATGCATCTCCCCAAAAGGGGGATGTAGGGAAATGTTTCCCCAGGGGTCTCCTCGTCCTAGGTGTGTGGGAAGCATGAGGTGCATGCACGCGACTCTGGGGGATGCCTCCTTATGGAGCAGTGGATAAGTTAGGGTAGTGTAGGTTAGTGTGTATTTGATAGGCTAACAAAGCAAAGTTAAGGGGCTAAGGTGGGATGATAAAATTAGCTCAATAAGGAAAGTTTAGTCTAAATGAAGGTACACTTGCTTAGGTAGGTTAGGTACCATAGGCTAGGTTTTGTTAGGTGAGGTTAGCTAGGCTCGGTAAGGTTAGGGGTGGGATAGGTTCGGTTTGTCAAGGAAGGTGGGATAGGTTAGGCTTGTTAAAGTAGGATGAGTTAAAGTAGGTTATACTAGGTCAAGCTTGATTAGGGTGGGCCAAGTTTGGGTAGTGTTGACTGATATATCGCCCACTTGTGAATAAAGCTAACAAAGCAAAGTTAAGGGGCTAAGGTGGGATGAGAAAATTAGCTCAATAAGGAAAGTTTAGTCTAAATGAAGGTACACTTGCTTGGGTAGGCTAGGTACCATAGGCTAGGTTTTGTTAGGTGAGGTTAGCTAGGCTCGGTAAGGTTAGGGGTGGGATAGGTTAGGTTTGTCAAGGAAGGTGGGATAGGTTAGGTTTGTTAAAGTAGGTTATACTAGGTCAAGCTTGAGTAGGGTGGGTCAAGTTTGGGTAGTGTTGACTCATATATCGCCCACTTGTGAATAAAGCTTGCAACATTTTGCAAATCCTAAGCCCCTATGTCAAAATAAACTAATGTATGTGGGGTCCCATAAGAAAAGTTCATTGATTGTCTGCATATGCCACATTTATATATTGCATAGAAATTGATGGTTCACTAAGTTCATTAATGCAGATCATATCAATTTTGAAGAGTATAACTATTGTGTTGATTTGTGTATCTTGGGAGGTACTCCCAAAACCTAGGGTACATGGTTTGGGAGAATTTTGACCCACATGGGATTTATGGGCGAAGTACGCAAGCAATGGGTTTTGCACCCAAATTTGTTGTTGCAAAATAAAGCGTGATTTTGATGGTTTGACCATTGTTGCAAGTGGAGCACCCTTATAGAAGAAAGGGGGTCCTAACGCAACCATGGATGCTTTGATGGAATGAAGAAAATAATCTCTATTTATATTAGTTGGGTCAATGAAGTGATTTTCAAGTCAGCTATGCTTGAAAGATTCCCTTTGGAGGGCTAGTCGTTGCACCAAGGGAACATATAAATAAAAGAGAAGGAAGTCTCATTTGATCACATCATCACAAGAGCATTGCAGCAAAGGAGAAAGAAATCTGAGGTAGTTGCAACCTTAAGAAGCCTAGCCAAAGTGGAGAGAAGGAAGTATTTGGTATCGTTTTCTTCTTATTGGACTAGGACGTGAAGGCAGAGTGCTGGCCAAATTTAGAAGTAGTTTTCTATGCATTTGTTTGTGCAAAATTCTCTGTTTTTGCAGGCCATTTTTTTTTGTGATTTTGGAAGAAGGGTTGAGCGTGTGTGACACCTAGTTGGAGGGTTGTAAGGCTTGTGTTTGGAAGGCCAAAAGGCTTGGCAGGTAGTTGGAGTAAGGTCAAGTATCTTTAAGGGACAACACAGAGGTTTTAGTGGCCAATAGTGAGAGTTACACCAAGTTTTGAGGTTTGTTTGTAGCCCTAGTTAGGGATCACCTGTAGCTGTAACAAAATCCTAGAAGGAGGGTCTCAATGAAAAGTGCACATAATCGTGACGTATAAGGCAGAAAAAGACTGTTGGGTCCCTATAATACTAGTGTAGCCCCCTTATTTTTAATGTTGTGCCCATGTAGTCTCCATATTGTTATTATTATGCCCCATAAAAGCCCATTATTGTTATTGTTGTGTGAGATAGGATTATATTGTGACCCATTTGAATCCTATATATAGAAAGGAGGTTTTTTCATTTGAATCATCCAAGAATTTTTAATTTATGTAATGTAAAGGAGGTTGCCCCCTCGAAGAGGTTAATTTTTAAGTCATTGAGCTATGTTTTCATCTATATTGTGAGTTGGTTGCATAACATTTGGTATAAGAGCTTTGGATTCTGGGGTTTTGCTTCCTCTAACAGGCCATATTGGAATTTTTGCTATAACATTTTTTTTTTCTTCTATGAGGCTTCAAAAGCTGAAATTTCGACAACGTGGAATCGAAATCTTGGTGAACTTCGTGTAAAAAATTCAGATCTTGGTTCGCTATATTTTCTGAGATATTATCCAGGGAAGTTAGGGTTTTTGCAGGCTCCAAAATTCAGTCTCAAACAAGTGACCTAGGGAAAATTGTCATAACTTTCGTTTCAGACATCAAATTTGAATTCTGTAAAAAGTGGTTGAAAGTGCACAAAATTCAGTTTTCTGTATAGAAATTTCAGGGCCGAAGGCCGAAACAGTGGCACGTGGCACTCCGTAAAAGTTCGCTCTACTGAACCAGACTATAATCAAGCCATCGTGGGAGATCGGGAATAACTCTTTCTTGAAGACTCCAATCTCGGTCTTACTTGTGGGGTTGGAAAGAAGACTCAGAGGGATACAACATGACAAAATTTCAGACCTCGAAGATCTGAAATTACAGAGATAAAACAAATTCAATATCGAGCTCCTACAAAGCAAGAAAAATGTGTGTTTTTTTGAAAATTTGCATAAGTTTTGTTTGAAAAAACAGTTTGAAGTGATTCAAGGGGCATAGTGAAGCATAAATATCATTGTTTGATTCAAAAATGACTCGAAGCAAGAAAATGGAAACACCTAGAATCTCTACTATGACACATGAAGAAGAGGAAGAAATGCAACATGATATATCAAAATTACAAGACCAAGTGGAACAAATTTCTCTCTCGCAAAGAGTAACAAAAAATGAAATGGAAGTTAAGATGGATGGTTTGAAGAATGGTTTAAAATCATACATGGAAGGTTTGAAGGATGGCATGGAAGCTAATATGGATGCCATAGAAGCAAAAATGAAAGGAAACATGGAAGATTTGAAGAATGGTTTAAAAGCAAACATGGAAGGTTTGTCAAAGTTGCTACAAAAAATGATTCCTAATGGCGAAAAGGTATTAGATGAAACTCATGATGAGAAAAAAAGAAATTTTAATCATGATTTCATAGACTTTAACATTGGATCGAAGACCCACCATACTCCAAAGATCGATATGAGGATGTTTGATGGCAAGGATTCAATAACATGGATACTACAGATGGAGCAATATTTCGGTCTCCATAATGTGCAACAGAAACAAAAGGTGCACATTGCAACTTTATATTTAGAATCCAGTCATTTTGTATGGCATCGATGGCTTTGTTCTCGTAAACCACTTGTCACTTGGTCAATGTTTATGGAGGAAATGATGACACATTATGAGAATACAAAGATAAACACCTTTTTTAGCCAATTGATAAATCTCAAACAAAAGGGTTCAATGGTGGAGCACATTGAGGACTTCCAAAAATTGAATATAAGGGTCAATGATATTCCAGAGGGCCATAGGATTGATGTCTTCATAGAGACTTTAAGGATAACATCCAACATGTGGTTCACCTTTGGGAACCTGATTCATTGGAGAAGAAATTCAGGTTGGAAAGAAAAATTGAAAGAAAAATTATGGCAACAAGGAAGCCTACCACTCACAACTATAAAGATGGAAGTATTGCTACTCCTAGCCTTCCACAACCTACAAGGTTGACACCACAATAGTTGGAAGAAAATAGAAAAAAAGGGATTTGTTACAGTTGTGATAGAAAATACATTAAAGGTCATAAGTGTGCTGAAAAAGAAATTAGTTTACATATATTGTGAAGAGGAGGAAGAAAAGGAACAAGAAACTTCAAAAGAAGAGGATATACACCGAGAACCAAACCTAGAGAAAGAAGAAATGAATCTGACCATATCTTGTAATGCATTGGCATGAATTATCACTCAAAATCTCAAGATAGAAGGACATATCAAGAAGAGAAAGGAAATAGTGCTGATTGATTCAGGTAGTACCCATAATTTTATTCATTGTAAGATAGCCAAGGAACTGAATTGCTTCTTATATCCAACACTAGAGTGCCAAGTGATGGTCGCAAATGGAAGAATTATAAATTGCTCTAGAAAGTGACATAATATCAAGCTAACCATGGGGGAATATGTATTGAATACTCCAATTCTTTCCATTCCAATGGGTGGTGTTGATGTTTTATTAGGAGTCCAATGGTTACAATCTTTGGGTATGATAACTTTTATTTTTCAAGAACTTTTCTTGAAATTTTTTTGGGAAGGAAAGGAAGTTGAATTAATGGGTATCACAGGGGAACCATGAAAGATAATCAACTCTAGTGGCATGCCAAAGCTCTAAAGAAATAACAATGAGGCATAATTGCACAATTATTCTCACTAGAGGTTCAAACATCAAAATCATCTATTTCTCTAGATCTCCAAAAAGTCTCGGACAATCATTCCAACATATTTGAGAATCCCAAAGGCTTCCCACCTATTCGTGATCATGATTCTGCTATTTATTTGATTCCAAGAAGTGTTCCTCCAAACATCAGGCCTTACAAATATCCCTATGCTCAAAAGAGTGAAATTGAACGTATGGTTGCAGAAATGCTAGAGGCCGGTATAATTCAACCTAGTCAAAGTTCTTTCTCTGCTCCAGTAGTATTGGTGCACAGGAATGATAGATCACGGCGCATGTGTCCAGATTATAGGGAGCTCAACAAGCTCATTATTAAAGATAAATTCCCCATTCTTGGCATTGATGAATTATTGGATGAATTACATGGAGCAATTTAATTCACCAAGTTGGATCTTCATTCAATATATCATCAAATTAGAATGAATACTGAAGAAATTATGAAAACAACATTTGGAACTCATGATGGTCATTATGATTTTTTGGTCACGCCTTTTGGCCTTACCAATGCACCTTCTACATTTCAAGGTTTGATGAATTCCATTTTCAAACCCTTCCTTAGAAAATTTGTGTTAGTATTTTTTGATGATATACTAATCTACAACAAGTCTTGGAAGGATCATGTTCAACATGTTGACAAAGTGCTCAAACTATTGGAGGAGAAACAATTATATGCAAAAACCTCCACATGTTTCTTTGGAGTACATGAGGTGGAATATTTGGGTCATATTGTATCTCATGAGGGTGTTAAGGTAGACCCTAACAAGATTAAAGCCATTAAGGAATGAAAAATCCCCACAACCATAAAGCATCTGCGAGTATTTCTCGGGTTGACAGGGTATTATCGCAAGCTTCTTAAGAATTATGGGAGAATAACAACACCTCTAACAACATTACTGAAGAAAGATACATTTTCTTGGACTCCAGAAGCAACTAAGGCCTTTGAACATCTTAAAGAGGAAATATTCCAAGCATCGGTCTTAACTACGTTAAACTTCACAAAAACCTTTATTGTGGAATGTGATGTCTCAGGAAATGGAATTGGTGTTGTTTTAATGCAAGAAGGAAGACCTATTGCTTTTGAAAGTCATCCAATCAAAGGAAGTATTTACACAAACCTATTTATGAGAAGGAAATGTTGGCAATACTACATGAACTAAATCAATGGCGACCTTACCTAATGGGAAGACACTTCAAGTTAAAAATAGATCATGATAGTATTAAATAATTTTTGGAACAAAGATTAACTTCAAAAGAGCAGCAAAATCTGTCACAAAGATGTTGGTTGTAACTTTGAAATTATTTACAAAAAAGGGAAGGAAAATGTTGTTGCAGATACACTCTCAAGAAAGGATGAGGATGTGGGAAGCATTACTTTGTGCCATTTCTATTATCCAACACGATTGAATAAACGAAGCAAGGGATGAATGGAAGAATGACGAAGAAGTGTGGACACTCATTCAATAGTTGCAACAAGATCCTAGTAAATCTGATACATTTAGCTGGAAAAATGATTCATTATGGTACACAAATCGCTTATATATTTGTAATAATTCCCAACTCAAACAAAATATTCTTTTGGAATTTCACACCTCTCCCTTAGGAGGTCACTCAAGAATTTTTTGGGATGGAGTTTAAATTTGGAATTCAAAAGTTTGTGTCGAAATGTTTTTTTTGCCAACAAAATAAAGTTGAGACAATTAAGGCCCCAAGTTTGTTACAATCTTTATCCATTCCAATTCAATGTCGGAAGGAGGTTTCAAAGGATTTTATCATAGGTTTACCCAAGTCCGAAGGAAAGAGTGTCATCATGGTGGTAGTTGATAGACTTACCAAGTATGCACACTTTTGTGCATTATCTCATTCATTTAAAGCCAATACAATTTCTACTGCGTTTATGGAAACAATTCAAAAGCTACATGAAAACCCAAAGATTATTGTAAGCGACAAAGATCCCATTTTCACTGGAAATATTTGGACAAACGTTTTTTCTTGTCTGGCACTCAATTAGCTCATAACTCATCTTATCATCCTCAATCTGATGGGAAAAATGAGATAGTGAACAAATGTTTGGAAGGATATCTTTTTTGCTTTGTATCTGATAAACAAAAATAATGGGGCAAGTGGTTACTCTGGTTGAATGGTGGAATAACACCTCCTTTCACATTGCAGCAAAAATGGCTCCATTTATGGCACTTTATGGATATCATCCACCATCCATCACTTCATCTTTAAGAGAAAATTCTAAGGTTCAAGCAGTGAAATATCACACCGAGCATCAAAAAAAAGTTCTCTAACTCTCAAAGGATAACCTCACTTTGGCGCATAATCGAATGAAACAATAGGCATATCAACATCGCAGTGAATTTTTTTTGATGTAGGTGACTCGGTATTTTTACGGATACAACCATAAAAACAAATTTTCCTTAAGAAAGCTAAGAAGGATACTAAATTATCACCAAAGTACTATGGTCCTTACAAGGTGTTCCAAAATATTTGTACTATGGCATACAAATTGGAGCTTCCTGCATCATCCCGAGTGCACCTAGTTTTCATGCTTAAAGAAGGTTATAGGTGACAAGCTCCCAGTTCAAACAATATTGCCAAAACTTGATGACGAATTAGAAATCATATTGGAACCTGAAGTAGTCACAGAAATAAGAACTCAACAAATACGAAATTGATCGATTTTAGAGTATCTCATCAAGTGGAAGAACTTACCCATTGAAGATTCCACATGCGAGAGTGATAATTTTATACAGAAGCATCCAAAACTACTCAAATGTTGAGGACAACATGTTTTTGAAGGAGAGGGACATGTTAGGTCCCTATAATAATAGTGTAGCCCTTATTGTTATTGTTGGTGTAGCCCCCTTATTGCTATTGTTGTGCCCATGTAGTCCCCATATTGTTATTATTGTGCCCCATAGAAGTCTACTATTGTTATTGTTTTGCCCTTACATTATTATTGTTATGTAGGCTATGATTATATTGTGACCCCTTAGACTCCTATATATAGAAATGAGGTTTTTTCATTTGAATCATTGAAGAATTTTTCATTTATGTAATGTAAAGGAGGTTTCTCGCTCGAAGAGGCTAATTTTTAAGTCGTTGATCTATTATTTATTTTATTTTGTGAGTTGGTTGCATAACAAAGATGTTCTATGAGATATGTTGGTTGAAGAGGCATGTTGTTTGTATTTCCAAGTTTTGATGATTTGCTAGGTGATGAGGGATATTTAATGTGTTGAACAACAATTTGAAGATCGACCTAAGAACAATGGTTTAGAGGGTTTTTAATGGTTTTCTTGAAGCCCTAAGTATAGTCCTTTGTGGAGAGAAAAAGGGTTGTTAGTGGGCAGGTTGTTTAGGCTCTAGTTCATTGATCTCAAGTGTGGAGGATTAATGATAAGTGGGCTGATGTATTGAGCCCTAGTTCTATGATTGACAATGGATTGAATCAGAGATAAGAGGGCAACCTCCAAGCCCTAAGTCTTGTCATCTTTGGAGCAGCAGAGAAGAAATAAGTGGGCAGTGGTGAAGACCCTATGTGTTAGTGTCTTTGAGCAAAGAGAAGATAGTGGGCAAATTTGATTAGGCCAAATTTTAGTGACATTAAAGGGCATTGGTCATTGAAACTGGCATATTTTCGAACTGTAGATACATGCTTTCCGAGGGAGAATAATTTGTGTGATCAATAGAAGGGAAGGCTAAATACCTGCCATATGTGTTCATGGTACATGGATGAAAAGGTCTATGAAAGTGCTACGTCAACAAGTAGGTCTTGAGTGTAATTTGTTCATGGTAGATTGGTCATCATAGTTGTTGATACCAAGCCCTAGTTGTTGTCTTGCATTAAGGATGATTGTAAGGTCCATGATCCCTGGTACGAGAGCCCTAAGATTGTTGTATTAAATATTTGTAATATAACAAGTGTTTGGTAAAAATTTGTCATGTACTAGTTAATTCACTGCCGTGTACTTTCCACTTTGCAAAGTAGAAGTGTTGTGGCATTTGAGTGTGTTTGGGATCATGATCTTAGACTCAAACCAAGTTTTTGAGTGTCGTGAAAAAGTCAACATTGTATCAGAGATACTTTGAAGGGCCAGTGGATCAGAGTGTGCACAACGGAGTAGCTCAGAGGTAGCTAATATTGTCTAAATCATGGAGCATAGGGTTCAGCTAGGGACATGGAGATGTGGTCTCGACAAGCTACATGGCAAGATGGGCTGGTAGTTCTAGTGGATCAATGGTTAACCTGGTGAGAAACAATTTGTTGTGTGGCAGATTGCATATTGTGGACTTCCTATGACTTGGTCATGGATCGTTCAAACTGCTTGAGAGGTGCCGTGGCATGGATGAGTTGGCTTCATGTGATGGATGTGATGTTGGTATGCTAGTATCTTAATTGGGAAATGATGTTGCGCAATTGAGATTGGAGCCATGTGCATGTGTCGTGTTTGACCCATGAGGATGCTATTGCTTGTAGGGTTGAGTTGCGGTGGTGTTGTGGTTTGTGTTTGAATTTAACTCAGACTGACCTTGGAAGGACACAAGGTCAGTAGCAGTGTGAGCCAGTGGAGATCGTGTAGCCTCAGAGGGAGATTCCCTATGGAGGTTTGTATCGCTAGGTTCTGACGAGATGAGGCAACGACACTACCGACGAGAGTGGTGGACACCAAATGCGTTAGTGTCGACGACGATGATGTTTACTTTCATGCAATGGAAGTACCCCCCTCGCTAAGAGGGAGTGTTGATTTGTGTAGCTTGGGAGGTACTCCCACACCCTAGGGTACAAGGTTTGGGAGAAGTTTGACCCACATGGGCTTTGTGGGCGAAGTACCCAAGCAGTGGGGTTGCACCCAAAGTTGTGTTGAAAAGTGTAACTAGGTTGGTCTTCATATTGACTATGTAATAAGTGTCATATATGAAGGGTCTAGAAATACATGCTCCAAGACCTTGTAGAAGAATGGAAGTCAAGCAAACAACTCTCAAACATCGATGGAAGTCAAGATATATAAACCGTGAAGAACACCTCTCTCAAACGATGAATTACCTCTCTCCAGTCAGCCTAAATATTAGTGATACAATCGGCTCTATAAGTGGCTGATGGTCGGCCCAATAGATGGAACAATCATGCATATATATATATATATATATATATATATATATATATATATATATATATATATATATATATATATATATATATATATACTTAAAGCTGCGAATCATTCAGACAACAAATTTTCCGTGAACACAGAGATAAGATGGCGGATAGATCTAATATGAATGCGGATATATATGAAAAAGGAATGCGGATTTGTATGAGTCAATAGGAGTGCGGATTGCACCGAACCTATAGCAAACATCACCGAGTAAAGAATGCGGACATCATCGAAAAGGAATGCGGACATCTGGAATAAGGGCATTACTGTAACAAGTGTGCGAACATCACTGAAGCAAGTGCGTCTCTCTCTCTGAATTAGAATAGAACAGAAAATGTGGATTTGAAGGACATGTACAAGGCATTAAGTGCAGATACATTATGAGTTAACTACAAGTATCACCGACTGTGCTGAAGTAAGAAATGATGCGGATATCTCTGTGGGATTACAGTGAATTAAATACGGACGCATGAACAAAAGTATGAATATATATATCAAGCATTGACATATATCAAGACTACACCGTGGATATATATTAAAGACTACAACGTAGACAGACAAGAATTATAAGTGCAGAAAGAAGGTTACGGTGAAGGATAGTCAATAACAGTTTGTGGATGATCTAGTACAGGACTAAGGATAACAAGGGTTGTTGATTTGAAGTTAGAGACAACAATCATAAGTTGAAGAGGCAGTCATTGTAAGGAGGGTAAATCTATGATTTACCTTCTACTGTTCAAGCAATTGAAGATTCAACTGAAGGAAGTACTGGTGCCTAACTTTCCTGTCTTATGTTTTTGATAATTAACTTGATGAAAGATTAACTAAACTAAAAGAAGAAAAAACATCAACATCACAAGTAAGGTCATAATTAATTATCAAGAAGAGAATTTGTATTAACCTACAGCCCTCCAAATTCTCAACATGGTATCAGAGCTAAGGTGCTGAACTCAAGGGCTTCTTAACAAAGAAACTCTCCAGGAAGCGAAGATCAAAGTTTGGGTTGAAAGGTCAAATTAGTTTGCAAGGAAGACTTCAAGGATTCAAGAACATCTACACTAAAGATATCTATCTTAGAAGAAACTCTTGACTCATTTTCAAACAATTATCAAGGAAGCTTCTGAAGGAGAAAGTCACTCTCTCAAACAAGTACAATGAAATCATGGCAAATACATGAAGGGAGATATAAGAGCCCAAAGGATTCCTACATAATCCATAAAAGACTCTCTCATCACCAAGGTATCAAATCTAAAATATTCTAAAAGAAATATATGAGAAATTGGTGGAGCTATTCTCTGTGAGTACTGCAGAAGAAGCAATCTCTCTGAGATCATCTGCAGGAAGTGTGAGAAATAATGTCTGACACTGAGATGAATAAAGTGGTGTTGGAAGCTCTACTAGATGAATGGGGAAACTTCACTTCAGGTTTATACGGAAAGAAAGAAGCTACACCATTTCACAATTTAGGGTCTCTATCTAAAATAGAGGAAACAATATTGAAAGCCAAAGGTGTTACAAGATCAAGGGGGTCAAGCCTTTGCAACCACGTCAATAAATAAAAGAAGATTCGATAAGTTTGGTCCTCAGAATAGTATGGAGAAAGCCTGATGTAATGTGTATTATAATAGAAATTGTCCTTAATCTGAAAGAGGACAAGAGAAATAGGGAAGAAGCCCATGTCTCTGAAAATGAGGAAAGAACTTGACACAAAGAAATCTAAGAAATAAGAAGCAAGGGATCTCCACTACGATTAAGATCATCTTCTCCTTTAATAATGAAGCATGGTAGGAGCTCTTGGTAAATTAGCTCCGGGGAAAGCCTCTAATAACATTACTAATGGAAAGCAGTCATCAAGAGCAAGGGTCATCATGGAAACATATTTCTGGGATGTGATGACATATAGATGAAGCAAGCCAAGAGAATGAAGCTCTTCATTCCTAAGAAATTGCTACAGGATGATTCAAGGGAAAAATGGTATGAGGTATGTATATATTTATATGCTAACATTGGATGTTGTGAAGTCATGTTATATGGTTGCAGGTAATGAACTTCTGTATTTTGAAGTATAATCTGTGGAGGAGTATCTCTTAGTGCATGAACATATGAAATCAACATAATATGTCCTCATGGAATATGAGGTGGTTGTATTTGAACGAGAAACTAGAAAGGTTGTAAGTCCTTAGGAATGTGCAGAGAGGAAGAAGATAATGAAATGCAACCATGTCAAGAGGCAGTTATCATCCGGAAGCCAAGAAGATGTGACTAGGAGATCTCCTGGGAGGATATGTAGAATCTGACAAAAGTCTGGTAAACAAGAAGACCCTTGATAAAACATATCATTAGGAGATGTGTCAATCTGTATGAAGGATGTTGATACCCACAGGAAGATGTCATGGTGAAAGATCATCACTAAGGTAACTTTTGTTCTAAAAGTTCATATGTATATGTTTATCTGAATAAACTTGTGCAGGGCTGCTAATCATGAGAAATGATGTATGATCCTTGGAGATGATTCAAAGGAAAGCAGCATGGCATAAGAGTGGACCAGATAAGGAAGTCTGATGAATCACTTTATGATAGCTGACATGACTCAGGATGAAAGTGATGGATGATTTGTGCCCTATGAAGCTAAAAGTTGGAGATTCCTCAATATCGAAATCCATGACATCGAGGACACGAATTCTTCATGAGCAACTGGGTGTCTCACCATTGTTGCTGGAGGTCCCTGGTTAAGAGGGAGCTTGATGATAAGTTTCTTACTTGGAAGAAACTTGGTAATTCCTAAGAATAAGCTTAGGTACGTCCTTGTATAGGAATGAGTACATTCCCTTGTGGAATAGGTCCTCCCTGGTTGAGAGGGAGAGATAGACACATCATTTTGGTCTTCACTTCGGAAGACAGAATGGAGGATTGGTTAATCATCTGACATTCGATACTCTTTGAGAATGTATTAGGGCATTCAAGATAAGAGTAGTCGGGGACCGATATTCTTTGAGGGCTAGCTACCCAAGAGAAGAATAGTCCAAGAAGGTCATACTTTGGGAACCCTGGGTGGAGTATGTACCTTGGAGAGACGATGACGATGGTGTATATAAGTCATGTGTCTCGCCAACATTGTAGCCCATTGTATCGTTGAGAGATGGGGCTCTTAGTCAAGGCCTTGCACTAGGACAATGCTGGTTGATATGATGCTATACAGATGCGATTACCAATCCGATTCTTCTTATGAGATTCTTTAGTTTGAAAGTGACCATGTACCTGTATGAATACCTCCCTAGTTAAGAGGGAGTGTTGAAAAGTGTAACTAGGTTGGTCTTCATATTGACTATGTAATAAGCGTCATATATGAAGGGTCTAGAAATACATGCTCCAAGACCTTGTAGAAGAATGGAAGTCAAGAAAACAACTCTCAAACATCGATGGAAGTCAAGATATATAAACCGTGAAGAACACCTCTCTCAAACGATCAATTACCTCTCTCCAGTCGGCTTAAATATCAGTGATACAGTCGGCTCTATAAGTGGCTGATGGTTGGCCCAATAACTGGAACAATCATGCACATATATATATATATATATATATATATATATATATATATATATATATATATATATATATATATATATATATATATATATATATATATAAAGCTGCGAATCATTCGGAAAATAATTTTTCGGTGAACACAGAGATAAGATGGCGGATAGATCTAGTATGAATGCAGATATCTCTAACGAAGGAATGTGGATCTGTATGAGTCAATAGGAGTGCGGATTGCACTGAACCTATAGCAGACATCACCAAGTAAAGAATGCAGACATCATCGAAAAGGTATGCAGACATCTGGAATACGAGCATTACTATAACAAGTATGCGAACATCACTAAAGCAAGTGCGTCTCTCTCTCTGAATTAGAACAGAGAAAAAAATGTGGATTTGAAGGACATGTACAAGGCATTCAATGCGGATACATTATGAGTTAACTACAAGTATCACTGACTGTGTTGAAGTAAGAAATGATGTGGATATCTCTGTGGGATTACAGTGAATCAAATACGGATGCAGGAACAGAAGTATGAATATATATATATATATATATATAGCATTGACATATATCAAGACTACTGTTGGCAATATGATGAAGAGTGTTGTCCTTGATGGCAACCCACTGAATGAAGATGAAGACATGCGACTATTGACATGTGTTGTCCTTGATGGCGAACCTCCTGATGAAGTTATTCGTGACCTGATGGACTTGGTAAATGATCTAAATTTGATATGCAATGATGTTTGTTAGCAATATGATGCTGAGTGTTGTCCTTGAATGGCAACCCACTTGATGAAGATGATGACAACTTACTTGATGAAGTTGTGCTTGATAGAATATGTCTTGATGAACTAAATCTGATGTATCTACAGTGAGTACAGAAGGCAATGAAGAAAGGAATTCGGCATGTGCTAAATCTATGGTGAAAAGAGTATGTCTCAAGGCATACGCGGATTTGCCTAGGGAAGTACGTATGCACGCGGGAAAGAACGTACCAAGTCGCGTATGGGAAAAAGCGCTCAAAAGTGCAAAACCAGGGGTAACCACCATGGTATTGACCCATTGTATTGGGTAATGATCCGCCTAATTGACCCCGTCTAGGAATACCATCGGAAGTAATGTTGTTTTGGCTCATGGTATTGAAAAAGGGGCTCATGGTATTGAAAAAGGATAAACCTATATAAAGAGATGAAATTCATTATGTAAATCATGAGTGTGGATTCAAGATGTCTGAGCTTGAATGAATACTTCTCTGTGAAGTATATTTGTATGGAAAGGGTAAGGGTTTGATAATAGATATGAATCTATGATGCACCTATGAAGAAATGATGAAGCGGAATATCTAGATCTGGAATGTATTTGTATCTGCTAGATCTGTTTATGGAAGGCTTAGATCTGAGATGAGGCGAACATCTGTCTGAAGAAAAAGGGTAAATCTGAACTGAATATCTGATCTGAAGAAGTATGCTGCTCTATAATAGTTGAAGATCTATAAGCTAGTTCGCCGCATAGGAAGCGTGTATATACGCGGCTTTGCTGAAGAAAAAGCGCGTATGCGCAATAAAATTAGCTCTGTAATTTTTACTGAAGTATACGCGGGTTTATGTGAACAAAAGCACGTATATATGCGACATCAGTGAAAGGAAAGCGCATATGCAAACTAGGGTTTGCTGGAGATGCATGTTAAATAATAGATACGTTACACTTGTTCTTACAGTATACGTCGATTGAGTTATATATATCTGTTTCATAGTTAAAAGCATTGCTTAAAGTATGGAAAGGGTCAGGTTTGAAAATATGATGAAATGTGGCCTGCAAGTGGTGTCCTAACGGAAGCTTTGGATCCAGTGTGAAAATTGATGAAACGTGGTCCATAGAGGTGCTGAGGGTTGTAGCCTTCAGTCAGGGGGTTGTAGCTCCCTTCCAGGTGAGGCTGGTAAACAAGATCAGGGGTTCGTAGCTCCCTTCCAGGAGAGGCTGGTAAACGAGAACAGGGAGTCGTAGCTCCCTTCCAAGAGAGGCTGGTAAAAGAGCGCAGGTGGGTGCCTGCGTGCTGGTAGGAGGCTGCGCCAGCACATATGTTGTAAGATGTTTTCTCTATAATAAAATATTGAAGGCTGAGCAACTGCAGTGGTGGTTTTCTCCCGACTTGGGTTTCCACCTAAAAATCCTGGTGTTCATGTGTGATTCTTTGTGTGATGGTTTATTCTGTTCTTATTTCACATGTTTACTGTTTATAGAACATCTAAAGAATGAATGATGGAATGATATAAGTGAAGAACTAATGGCATAATTAGATCTCTGGGTATACGCGAGTTTTATGAAGGATATTCGTGTGTATACGCTATTTGGCTTCAGCAAAGTAGCGTATGGGTTTTAGAGCATGAAAAAGTAAAAAGTTTTAGTTTGCCCTAAATACTGATTCACCCCCCCCTCTCATTATTTTTCCCAACAATTGGTATCAGAGCGGGTCCTTCTGCAGAAGCTTGATCGCTTGAAGGAGATCCATCGCAATGGGAAGTCAAGAAGGAGTGATGTCTATAAAGCCACCTCTATTCAATGGGAGCAATCTGATATTCTGGAAGGTACGAACAAAAGCATATCTGCAAAGTCTTGGTGCAGATGTATGGGAAATCGTGGAAGAAGGTTATCAATACCCAGCAAGTATTCCTACTGATGTAGCGGAAAGGACGAAGTATGAAATCAATGCCAAAGCAGTGAATGTCTTGTTAGGAAGCATGTCTGAATCATAATTTGCTAAAGTGATGTAGCTACATTCAGCAAAAGAAATATGGGACAAAATCATTCTGAGCTATGAAGGAGTTACAAAGGTAAAAAGTGCAAAACTCCAAACTCTTAGAATTGAATATGAAAACTTGAAGATGCATAGTGATGAAAATGTTGCCAAATTCTTTCTTCATCTGGATGATATTGTAAATCAGATGAGAAATTTGGGTGAAACCATAAGCGATACTACTATGGTGGAAAAGGTCTTAAGATCCTTGACTTCAAAATTTGACTCTAAAGTTTCATCTATTGAAGAAAGGCAAGATCTGCAAACTCTTACTATTGTTCAATTACATGGTATTATGACTGATTTTGAAATGAGACAAGGAGGTCCTTCTCAAATCAAAGAAGCTGCTTTTAAGGTATCTGCAAGAGGAAAAGAAAAGGAAGTTGTCAAAGAATCGACTGTATATCGATGAGAAAGAGCTTATAGCAGTTACTTACTCCAACTAAGGCTTGGAAGATTGAGTAAGCTTCCCTTCAAATGTTTTGAGTGTGGAAAAGTTGGTCACTATCTTTGCTAAATGTTCTTATGAGAAAAACATGGTAAAGGAATACAATTTGAAAAGAGGAAGAGTTATTATGCAAATGAAGATGATGATGAAGTGTCCAGCGAAGATGAAGAAGATTCTGACCAAGCTCTACAAGTGCTCATGGCAAAGAAGCAAAAGAAGAAGGTTACTCGAGGAAAGGAGATACCTCAGAAATCATGTATAGCAAAAATTGAAGAAGATGAGATTGACGAAGCTCTAAAGATGCTCATGGCAAGAAGAAAAAGAGAAGGCTACTCGGGAAACGAGGAGATATCTGAGAAAATTGAAGAATATGAATCTGATAGTGACTTGGGTCCTTGTAATCTTCTTTGTGCAAGCAATGGTGTAGAAAGTGAAAGTAAAGTTGTGGATCTAGAACAAGCTATCAAGATCAAAGTTGAAGAACATCAAAAAGAAATTGATAAGAAAGATTCTATCTACAAAGAGATGATCTCTCAAATGAAAGATCAAATAGAAATGCTAAATGGACAGGTGGACAAGTATCAAAGGTTTCATACTTATGCATCCAATCGAATTAAAGAACTAGAAGCAAAAATCAACGATCTAAATGCAGATCTCGAAAAATCAAGCAAGAAGAATGAAGGACTTGAAGCTGCAATCATCTTTCTACAAACAGATCTTGAAGCATCAAATAAGAAGAATGAAGAACCTCTGTCATTTGAAAAGGAAGGCCTTGAAGCAGAAATCATCTCACTCAAAGAAGATATGGAAAAATCAAATAAGAAGAATGAAGAGCTAGAACAAACATGTGAAGAAAATGAAAATTGGTTGAAAGAAGAGATCCTAAATCTGAAGGATCAAGTAGAAGATGGAAGAAGGAAAGAAGAAAGCATGACAAAGCAATGCCAAGCCTTGGAGGTTGAGGTAAACATTCTCAAAGGTAAATTAGAAGAAAAGGTTAAACTTTTGAGGTTTCAAGATAGTACTAAGATTTTGGACAATATTCTGAGTAATCAAAGGTCTCCCGCTATCAAACTTGGTCTTGGTTTTCATGAAACTGTTAAAGGAGAATCTAGTTCACAAGGAAGTGCTAAAGATTCAAAGGAAGTCAATGCAAAACCTGAAGAGTTGAAAGAAACAAAAGGTCAATCAACAATGATGAAATCTCAAAGGAAATCATTCAATAATGTTGAATGTTTCAAATGTCATAATTATGAGCATGTTGCAGCAAATTGCAGGAGCAGATCATTTCAACCTCAAACAAACAGATTCTACTCAGAAAGGTACTCTGGTTTATTTAAGGGAAATTGTTTTCCATGTAACGAGTATGGACATAAAGCAGCTGATTGTAAAAGGAGGAAGAATAGAAATACTCATTATGATTCTTATGTTTATTTCTCTGGCCACATGAGATGTTATGCTTGTAACAAGTATGGACATGTAGAAAAAGAATGCAAGATGAACAGATCTGGGAAAGTGGACAATTTTCAGCACACAGTTGGAAAGCTCAAGCAAATTTGGAAAAAGAAGGAGGACCGATTAGAAACGTATGGAATATTGACCCTATTGTAGTCATCCGCTTCTGAAGCTGAATTTTCTTACTGACTGCAGGAATGATGTGGGATACATTATGAGATTTAGTAATGTATCGTCACAGGGGGAGCAATGTATGATGTCTCTCATGATTGATTTGATTATTCTGGTTATATGTATTTCTGACAGAGCATCTGATATGAAGAAGATAGTTACAGGAAGTACAAGTTCAGGGGGAGATGAAGGAATGTGAAAAATTTCTATGCTTCACTTTCCATACGCGGGTTCTATTAACAAAAGTCGCGTATACACGCGAGTTCCAGCAGACACAGTCGCGTATGCATTGATGATAAGAGAATTTATATGATAACTGAAGATCTGGAGCAGAGGTTCAGGGGGAGCATCAGTCTGACTGTTAATAACTGTATTATTGACTCAGTATCAGCTTAGTTTCTCAGTTCTAAATAATGATGATATGATACATGGTTTCTTATGTTGAAGATTGTGGATGAGTCCTGTTTGCTTTTTGATAAAGAGTATTCATTGTTGAGATGAAAGACCTATAATTCGGAGATAAGGGCAGCCCATGCAGAGATTGTTGCTGATGACTTGCTGATGAACGTTTTCAGGTTGCACAAGTTAAGAAGGAGCACTGGTCCAGGGGGAGTAGCAGGTTGAATTCTAATGATTGCATTGTTGGCAATATGACTGCTTATTCTTTGGTTTTTGTGATACTCATGCTCAAATGATGATGACTTGGTACATGGTTTATTATGATGAGATTTTGAGCCCTGATTGCTGATAAGTATCTTTTATGCTCACACATGGATGAGTTGGATGTCGTTTGATTCAGAAATAAGAATAGATCATGCAGAGTTTGTTACTATGGTTGAGATCTTTTGCCTACATATGTTACTTCATGTCAAATCTTGAAGGTCTTGATGATATTGGACCACATGGATGACTGCTTGACACATATTTGAACATGTTGTTTTGGTATGATAATCTCTCTTGGAAAGATTGTATTGATGCTGCAAAGAATCTGAAGGCTTGGTTACTAATGTGCCACAACCGTTGGATGACGCTTGAAGACACAACTACACTGTTCTATCTATCTGTAGTCCAGGGAAGCATTCAAATATCCCAGAAAGAAACTGAACACTATCTTTTCTCACAAGAGGATCAGATCTAGTTAAAATATAGAAGATGGTATTGGATACGCGGGTTTCCTAAAACACAGTCGCGTATATACGCGAGTTCATGCACAGAAAACCGCGTATGACTGCTTGCTGACATTTTGTTTGTTTGTTTGGAGTCAGCTCTCTTCAGCGCAGCTGCAGTGCTGTTTGGTATCTCTGATACTGTTTGGTATCTCTGGTGGTGTTCCAGTTTTCATGTTTTGATAAAGATGCCTTGATGATTTGTTGGTAAAAGTGTTCAGGATGCACAAACTAAGGGGGAGCCTTAGTCATATGGAAAGGATGTTCGGAAACACATTTTCAGGGGGAGCATTAGCGTTGCTGAGTATAATGCATTGTTGGCATTATGGTGGTTCTGATATATGATCTCTCTTGAGGTCTTTCTGGTGTTGGTCTTAAAGTCATATTTGTAATTTGATGAAAAGGTCTTGTTAAGACCCATGATGTAAAATTGTAATATTCAGTCATGTGAGGACTTGTCAAATTTATAAACCCACTTGGTTGGGTAGCTGAGTCAAATTTTGTAAACCCACTTGGTTGGGTAGCTGAGTCAAATTTGTAAACCCACTTGGTTGGGTAGTTGAGTCTCATATGTAAATCCACTTGGTTGGATATGTGATGTAAGTATGAGTCTTTGGTGATAGGAAAGTCATAGAGTCATGTACTTCATTGAAAATATGTTTGAAGATTCAGCATGAACTCAGGGGGAGCTTGGTCACTTCAGTATATATCAGATCTGCAGAACGCTTCTTCCACATGAGGAGAAAAGGGGAAGAGTATGTTGGTTTTGATCCACCCTTTGCCCTTGATGTCAAAGGGGGAGACTGACATGGTGTTTGAATGAAGAGAAAGAATGGTGTCAAAATGGGGAATGTGACATGGTGTCATTGTATTCTTAATGTACCTATCTGTTGTGGTAACCAAACACCATCGTGGTTGCCATCAAGTCCAAAGGGGGAGATTGTTGGAAATATGATGCAGAGTGTTGTCCTTGATGGCAACCCACTGAATGAAGATGAAGACATGCGACTATTGACATGTGTTGTCCTTGATGGCGAACCTCCTGATGAAGTTATTCGTGACCTGATGGACTTGGTAAATGATGTAAATCTGATATGAAATGATGTTTGTTAGCAATATGATGCTGAGTGTTGTCCTTGAATGGCAAGCTGATGGCAACTTACTTGATGAAGTTGTGCTTGATAGAAACATGTCTTGATGAACCAACCGATGCATCTACAAAGGAGTACGAAGGCAATGAAGAAAGGATTTCAGAATGTACTCAAAGTATGATGAAAAAGAGTATGTCTCTTGGTATACGCGTATTGGCCTAAGGAAAATCGCGTATACACGCGGACAGGCACGTGCCAAGTCGCGTATGGGCAAAAGCGCTCAAAAGTGCAAACCCAAGGGTAACCACCATGGTATTGACCCATAGTATTGGGTAATGATCCGCCTAATTGACCCCGTCCAGGTAGTTTTGGGCTTATGGTATTGTTTTGGTCCATGGTATTGAAAAAGGGGCTCATGGTATTGAAAAAGGGTAAACCTATATAAGGAGAAGAAATTCATTGTGTAAATCATGAGTGTGGGTGCAAGATGTCTGAGCTTGAATGAATACTTCTCTCTGGAGTATATCTGAATGGAAAGGGTTACAGTTGAATGAAAGATCTGAATGTATGATGCACCGATGAAGGAGTGATGAAGAAGGGGATCTAGATCTGTATTGTACTTGTATTAGCTAGATCTGTTCATGGAAGGCTTAGATCTGAGATGAGGCGAACATTTGTCAGAGGCAAAAAGGTAAATCTGAACTGAATATCTGATCTGAAGAAGTATGCTGCTCTATAATAGTTGAAGATCTATACGCTAGTTCGCCGCAGAGGAAGCGCGTATATACGCGGCTTCGCTGAAGAGAAAGCGCGTATGCGCAATGAAATTGGATCTGTAATATGTACAGAAGTATACGCTGGTTTATGTGAACGGAAGCGCGTATATACGCGACATCATAGAAAGGAAAGCGCGTATGCAAACTAGGGTTTGCTGAAGTCTGTGGTAAGAAATGTCTGATCTGTTCTGCTGGTTTACTGATATCTGTCAGTGAGTTATATGTATCTGTTTCATGGTTGACTGTGCTTAAAAGTATGGAAAGGGTCCATTTTGAAAATATGATGAAATGTGGCCTGCAAGTGGTGTCCTAAAGGAAGCTTTGGATCCAGTGTGAAAATTGATGAAACGTGGTCCATAGAGGTGCTGAGGGTTGTAGCCTTCAGTCAGGGGGTCGTAGCTCCCTTCCAGGTGAGGCTGGTAAATGAGATCGGGGGGTCGTAGCTCCCTTCCAGGAGAGGCTGGTAAACGAGATCAGGGAGTCGTAGCTCCCTTCCAGGAGAGGCTGGTAAACGAGTTAGGGGGTTGGAGCTCCCTTCCAGGAGAGGCTGGTAAACGAGCGCAGGTGGGTGCCTGCGTGCTGGTAGAAGTCTGCGCCAGCACATATGTTGTAAGATGTTTTCTCTATAATAAAATATTGAAGGCTGAGCAACTGCAGCGGTGGTTTTCTCCCGACTTGGGTTTCCACCTAAAAATCCTGGTGTTCATGTGTGATGCTTTGCGTGATGGTTTATTCTGTTCTTACTGCACATGTTTACTGTTTATAGAACATCTAATGAATGAATGATGGAATGATATAAGTGAAGAACTAATGGCATAATTAGATCTCTGTGTATACGCGAGTTTTATGAAGGATATCCGCATATATACGCTAGTTGGCTTCATCAAAGTAGCGTATGGGTTTTAGAGCATGAAAAAGTAAAAAGTTTTAGTTTTCCCTAAATACTGATTCACCCCCCCCTCTCAGTATTTTTCCCAACAACTACATCGTGGATATATATTAAAGACTACAACGTAGACATACAAGAATTAGAAGTGCAAAAAGAAGGTTACGGTGAAGGATAGTCAACAACAATTTGTGGATGATCCAGTACAGGACTAAGGATAACATGAGCTGTTGATTTGAAGTTAGAGACAACAACCATAAGTTGAAGAGGTAGTCATTGTAAGGAAGGTAAATCTATGATTTACCTTCCAATGTTCAAGGAATTGAAGATTCAAGTGAAGGAAGTACTGGTGCCTAACTTTCCTGTCTTATGTTTTTAATAATTAACTTGATGAAAGATTAACTAAACTAAAACAAGACAAAACATCAGCATCACAAGTAATTATCAAGAACATAATTTGTATTAACCTACAACTCTCCAAATTCTCAACAAGTTGTGGGCGTGAAACCAAGCGTGATTTCGATGGTTTGACCATTGTTGCAAGTGGACCACCCTTAAAAGAGAAAGGGGGTCCTAAGGCAACCACAAAGGCTTTCATCAAATGAAGAATTTTTATTTATTTATATTATTTTGATCAATGAATTGATTTTCAAGTTGGCTAGGCTTGAAAGACGCCCTTTGGAGGGCTAGGCGTTGCACTTAGGAAACATATAAATAAGGGATAAGGAAGTCTCATTTTATCACATGATCACAAGAACATTCATTAAAGGAGAAAGCAATATGAAGTAGCCGTTGCCTTAAAAAGCCTAACCGGAGTGGAGAGAAGGAATTCTTTGGTATCATTTTCTTGGGATTGGACTAGGACGTGAAGGTAGATGTTGATCGAGTTTAGAAGGCAGATTTCTGTGCATTTGTTTGTGGAGAATTATCTGTTTTGCAGGCCTAAAATTTTTGTGATTTTGGAGGAAATTTTGTGCCCTTGTGTCACCTAGTTGGAGGGACGAAAGGTTTGGCAGGTTGTTGGAGTAAGGTTGAGTATTTTTAAGGGAAAATACAAAATTTTTAGTGGCCAAGAGTAAGAGTTATGAAAAGTTTTGAGGTATGTTTGTAGCCCTAGTTAGGGATCATCTGTAGCTGTATCATAACCCTAAAAGCAGGGCCGAAACCTCAGTGAAAAGTGCACATAACTGTGGAGTATAGGGCAGAAAATTATGCCCTGAAAAGAGGTATGTTGGTTGTCTTTCCAAGTTGATGATTTGCTAGGTGGTGAGGGTAGTTTAATGTGTTGAACAACAATATGAAGATCAACCTAAGAACAATGATTTGGAGGGTTGTTAGTGGTTGTCTTGAAGCCCTAAGTACAATTTTTTGTGGAGAGAAAAAAGGTTGTTAGTGGGCAAGTTGTTTGGGTTCTAGTTCATTGACCTCAAGGGTGGAGGATTAATGATAAGTGGGTTAATATGTTGAGCCCTAGTTTTGTGATTCACAATGGGTTGAATAAAAGATAAGAGGACATCCTCCAAGCCCCAAGTCTTGTTATCTTTGGAGCAACAAAGAGGCAAGAAGTGGGTAGTAGTGAAGACCCTATGTGCTAGTGTGTTAATTTTGGACAACTAGGTCCAAACTCCATGTTGTGATGCTCAGATGAGTATGCCAATATTTTTATTGGATTCCTCTTTCGGAGAGGTGCAAGATCGATCTAAAGATCATCTTGATCCGATGAGAAGAACATTTATTTTGATTTATTCAAAATATGTGTAGGTCGGCCATAATTGAAATGTAGGCTTGAAGCCCCAACAGATGTGTCACACACTCTCACTAATGGATATATATAGTTCAACGCTGGAGGTCATTTCATCTATCACTCATCACACATTCTCTCTCTGCATCTGATTGGTTTGATCATCACTTGGAGTCTCTTCTTCTCCACATGAGGGAAAACGCAGCGAAATGATTTTTTGTTTTCGACCTAGGGTTTTCAGCGCAGAGTTGACCAACGTTGACTTTGGTCAACGCATGGTGAAACTGACCCCAATGTTGGTCAAAATTTCGATTTATGCAGTCTGCATTTATTGGCACAGAAATCGAGGATGACCATTGACTTTGATCGAGTTGTGTTGAATTTTTGCTGCTACTGTTTTTCGTTGACCGTTGATTGGGACAATGTCGACTTTCGTTGACTTTGGGTTGACTGATATAGCTGTCTGAGAGGGTTGTGTGAAACTTCTGGTTGGTTGACCGTATTGAGACTTTACTGGTTGAAGCATCCCGTTGACCACTGTAACGCACCACAACACGTATATTTTGCTGATCAAGTTAAGTTCATTTTTGGCTTGTGTTCTGTCGATTTATTGGTATGTTCTATCAGCATTTTACTTTCTTGTTTATGTGATTGTTGTCTGATATTGGAGATAAATAGTAAAGTTGCATCAAGCATGGAACATCTACAAAAATTTACATGGAATCAGAGCTGAGGTGAAGACAAAGCTCAAGTTTGTAGCAATCACCGAAGAAGATCATGGGTACGTCAAACTATAATGGCTTTAAAGTTAATGACAAATTGAATGGGAAGGAAGACTTCCATGCCTGGAAGATGACTTTAGATCTTATGTTGGAAGAACAAGATGTCATGGACTATGTGCAAGGTAAAATCCAAGAGCCTCCATCCACTGCACCTGTTGCCACCAAGTCGAAGTATAAGAAGGGGGAAATTAAAGCAAAGTTGATGATCTGGGATTTAATTCATAAGATTTTGGTAGCCTACATCTCTGAGCTGGGCGCATCCAAGGAGATGTATGATAAGTTGGTCAACATGGTCAAGGCCAACAATGCAAATCAATTCCTTTTCTTCAAAAACCAATTGAAGAATCTGAAGAAAGGCAGGGACGAATCCGTTCAATCATATTTTCTAAAATTGAATGAAATTAGAAATAATCTTCTGGCCATTGGGGAGACAATAGTTGATCGAGAAATGGCTCTCACCGCACTTGGAGGTCTCTCCTCTGAATGGCATGTAATCAATACTACCATTATCAATAACAATGTGATACCTGATTTTGACGAAGTACTATCGAGATGTGTACAAGAAGAGACAATGATGAAGGAATATGAAAATGAAGGAAATGTTGCCTTCACTGCTTGTGCTAAGAAGAAGAACAATGGTGGTCTGAGGTATAAAGGAAGAGTAGGGGCCTAGGGAAAGAAAGGCGAATGTTACACATGTCACAAGACTGACCATAGGAAAATGTTACACATGTCACAAGACTGACCACTATGCTAGAGAATGCCCTTTCAAGAAGGATTCTCCTGATGATGATGGCAAAAAAAAAAACCAGAGGAATGACAATCAAAGGAACAACAGGTTCAAAGGAAAGAGGAAGGCTCCCTCTGGTGGAAATGGGCAGCCTTACAAAAGGTGGAGAAATTCCAGGTATGAGGAATCTAATGTTGTTGATGATAAAATAAATTAATTCATTCTTGTATTTGCCCTCTCTGTTGCATCTCCACCCAACACTATGGATGTCTGGTTGATAGATAGTGGTGCCTCAAGGCACATCATTGGGTTCAAGGAAGCACTTTCTGATATGGTTGAGAAGGATGTTAATTTGAAAATTATCCTTGGAGATAATGCCACATATCCCGTGAAAGGGACAGGGACTGTGACCGTTCACTTGTCTCAAGGTCAAGTCCTCCGCTTGCAAGATGTACTATATGTACCCGATTTGAAGAAGAATATTGTTTCTATTTCGGCCATTGAAGAAAAAGGTTTCAATGTGGCATTCATTGATGGGAAGGTGCGCATCTGGAAGAAGAGTTTCAAGGAAGCTATCATGATTGGGTTTAGAGTTGATACACTCTACCAGGTTGGAGGAAGTCCAATGGGAGTGATGACATGTGATACTATGCGACAGACTGAACTATGGCTCCGGAGGTTTGGACACCTTCATTACAAAGCCCTTCCTGAAGCAAGGAAGGTGGTGACGAGGATGCTCGAGTTCAAAAATGATCATGAAGGTGTATGTCGGGGCTGTGACGAAGGAAAGCATACAAGGGGACCTTTCTCCTCAAGCGTCACAAAGACATATGATGTCTTACAATTGATACATTCTGATCTGTCTCGTATGCTACCCGTGACATCCTTGGGAGGGTGTTCTTATTATATGATGTTCATAGATGACTTCTCTCGCAAAACCTAGATATACTTCTTGAAGAAGAAGGATGAGGCTTTCATGTGGTTTCGTACCTTCAAATCCTTGGTGGAAAATTCAATAGGGAAGAAGATCACGATATTGAGGACCGATAATGGCACTGAATATGAGACAAACGAGTTCAAGGATTTTTGCAGAGAAGCTGTCATCAAGAGGGAGACCACAACTGTATATACTCCTGAGCAAAATGGCATTGCTAAAAGAAAGAACAAGACCATTGTGGAAGCTGCCCATGCCATGCTATGTGACCAAGGTCTTTCGAAGTTTCTGTGGGGAGAAGCTGCGAACATTGTTGGGTACATACAAAATCGATGCCTGCATTCTTCTCTAGACTCCAAAACTCCCGAAGAGGTTTTCTATGGTAAGAAACTTGACGTCTCACATTTTAGAGTTTTTGGATGTCCTGTTTATTTTCATGTACCGAAGGAGAAGAGGAGCAAGCTAGATGCTTCTGGGAAGAAAGGAATGTTTGTGGGATACAATGAAACTTCGAAGGCCTATAGAGTCTATGTGCCTGGTCAATGGGAAGTGGAGATATGCCACGATGTTACCTTTGATGAAGATGCTTCCCTGTGGAAAGTAATCAATCTTCCAAGTTCTGAGGAAGATCATGAAGCAAGGCCTGGAAATCAAGAAGAACCAAAGGATGAGACGATGCCCGATGTTGAAGGACCGATGGACCCTATTGATCCACCTCCTTCAATAAAGAGAAAACCATCATGGCTCAGGGACACTCTTGAGGATGCCAAGAGACATATGGTCCCAAGGGGGACATTCTGTGAAAGCAAGAAGCCGCATAGATACCAAGGGTATCTAGTAGCCATGAGTACTATCGTACAATTTGAGCCTGGATCTTTTGAGGAAGCTGTAAAATGTCAAGTCTGGAAGGATGATATGCACAAAGAATATGAGTCCATTATGAAGAATGATGTCTGGGATGTGGTTCCGAGACCGGAGGACAAAGCAGTTGTCACCTTGAAATGGCTCTATAAGATCAAGCATGGATCTTATGGTAGTTATGGTAGTGCTGAAAAGCTCAAGGCAAGGTTCATTGCCCGTGGCTTCTCTCAAAAGGAAGGCGTAGACTATGCTGATATATGTGCACCTATGGCCTGATATACCACCATCCAATCCATCATATCCCTTGCTGCTACCCAAGGATGGAATCTTCATCAGATGGGTGTGAAGATCGCATTTTTGCATAGTGTGATAAAGGAAGAGGTGTATGTGGAGCAACCTCTGGGATTCGAAGTGTAGGATCGGGACACCCATGTTCGCAGGTTGAAGAAAGCCCTCTATGGGTTGAAGCAAGCACCTAGAGCTTGGTACGAAAGGATAGATAACTACCTGATGAAGCTGGGCTTCACTCATAGTATTGTTGATCCGAACCTTTACTTCAAGGTTGATAGAGAAAAGCCTCTCATTTTCGTGCTATATGTGGACGACCTCTTCCTGACAGGTGATGACCCTCTCATTCATCAGTGTAAGGGGGAGCTTGTTGCTGAGTTCGAGATGAAGGACCTAGGACTGATGCATTACTTCCTAGGCCCGAAGGTCTAGCAGAGATCTCGCGAGATTTACTTTTCTCAAGGAAAATATATTGTGAAGCTTCTGGAAAGATTTAGAATGGTGGACTGTAAGTCCGTGTCAACATCAATGGAGCTCAACTTTAAGAAGTTGAGTGGCAGTGCTGCTGGGCTTGTGCTAGCAAATCCTACTGAGTATCGTCAACTCGTAGGGACCCTGATGTTCTTAGTGAACACCCGTCCGGACGTATGTTTTGCAGTGAACACTTTGAGTCAACATATGGTTGAACCTCATCACATTCACTGGGTTGGTGCCAAGGATCTGTTGAGATATCTTCGGGGCACGATAAACCATGGGATGAGATACACTGCCAGGAGCGTGACACTCCATGGATATACTGATTCCGATTGGGTTGGTAGTGTGGTGGATTGTAAGAGCACATCGAGATGCCACTTCACTCTTGGATCTGCTTTGATATCATGGATGAGCAAGAAGCAGAAGTCAGAGGCTTTGAGCACCGCTGAGGCCGAATACATTGCAGAGAGTATGGCTTGTTGTGAAGCAGTTTGGTTGCGAAATCTCTTCAGTGAGATGTTCATGCATATGCTAGATACCACTGTGGTACTCTATGATAACCAGAGTGGGATTTGGTTGTCCAAGAATCCTGTGTTCCACGATCGATCCAAGTATATTGATATCAGGTACCACTTTATTTGGGATATGGTATAGCAAGGCATCGTAAGGCTCAATCATATAGGACTTGATGAGCAAGTCGTGGATATTCTCACAAAGCCCTTGGGGAAGGTCAAGTTCCTAACCTTCCGTGAGAATCTTGGTATCGTGGAACGACCCTATGCTGAGGGTCTTGTAGGATGATGAGCTCTGGGAGCTCTGGGGGGCTTTGGGGATAGCTTCTCGGAGCTATAAGAACTCATGGGGCTAGGATTGCCGAACCTTGTGGTGCTTATGCCCCACCGTTACGATGTTGAGTTGGTTCACCTCTCATGATCTGTGCCCCGTATGCATCCTACCCATTGAGTCCCAAACTCATGGGAAGTACCTCATTTGGCCAGCGAGGTGGGAAAAACTAGTGACCAGTGGCAAAGGCTGATGGACGCATCGGAGATTGCCGTACTCTCTATGTCTACGATGGCACTTGTCCAACCACTTGATCTGGGATCAAGTCTAGTGAGGTTTTGGACCTCCAACTGACTTTGGGTCAGGTAAACCAACTTCGGGTTGGTATGTGACTCTTTTGAGTCCTATAGAGTTTTTAGACCTCTAGGTTGAATTTTTCAGCCGAGAATGATGTCTTTGTGACTGACCTTCTTTTGTTTTGAAATAAAGAAGCCAACAAAGCAAGTTACGACGAAATGACGCACGATGTTTGGATGGCACAGGTGGATGGAGTTCTCCCTAGTTGAGAGGGAGTGTTAATTTTGGACAACTAGGTCCAAACTCCATGTTGTGATGCTCAGATGAAGATGCCAATATTTTTATTGGATTCCTCTTTTAGAGAGGTGCAAGATTGATCTAAAGATCATATTGATCTGATGAGCAGAACATTTATTTTGAATTTATTCAAAATATGCGCAGGTCGGCCAGAATTGAAATGTAGGCTTGAAGCCCTAATAGATGTGTCACACACCCTCACTGATGGATATATATAGGTCAACGTTGGAGGTCATTTCATCCATCACTCATCGCACATTCTCTCTCTGCATATGATTGGTTTGATCATCACTTGGAGTCTCCTCTTCTCCACATGTGGGAAAATGCAGCCAAATGATTTTCTATTTTCAACCTAGGGTTTTTAGTGCAAAGTTGATCAGTGTTGACTTTGGTCAACGCATGGTCAAATTGACCCCAATCTTGGTCAAAAATTCGATTTATGCATTCTGCATTTATTGGCATAGAAATCGAGGTTGACCGTTGACTTTTTACTGTTGATGTTTTGCGTTGACCGTTTACTGGGACAACGTTGAATTTCGTTGACTTTGGGTTGACTGATATAACTGTTTGAGAGGGTTGTGTGACACTTCTGGTTGGCTGACCGTATTGAGACTTTCATGGTTGAAGCATCCTGTTGACCACCGTAACGCACCACAACACATATATTTTTCTTATCAAGTTAAGTACATTTTTGGCTTGTCTTCTGTCGAACTATTGGTATGTTCTATCAGCATTTTACTTTCTTGTTTATGTGATTACTGTCTGATATTGGAGATAAAAAGTAAAGTTGCATCAAGCATAGAACATCTAGGAAAATTTACATGGTGTCTTTGAGCAAAGAGCAGCTAGTGGGCAGATTTGATTTGGCTAAAGTTCAGTGACATTAAAGGAGCAAAGATCATAGATAATGGAAAATTGTTGAGCTATAGATGCATGCTTTCTGAGGGAGCAAAAGTTGGGTGATGAACAATAGGGAAGGCAAAGTACCCACGAGATGTGTTCAAGGTACACATACTGAAAGGGATGTGGAAGCACTACATCAACAAGTAGGTCAAGTGTACTTTGTTCAAGGTAGATTGATCATCAAAATTGTTGATACCAATCCCTAGTTGTAAGAGTTGTTGTCTTGCATCAAGGTTGATTGTAAGGGCCATGATCCCTGTTACGGGAGCCCTAAGATTGTTGTATTAAAGATTTGTAATATAACAAGTGTTGGGTTAAAATTTGTCTTGAGTTCTAGTTTATTCACTGTTGTGTATTTTCTATTGTGAAAAGTAGAAGTGTTGTGGCATTTAAGTGTGTTTGTGATTGTGATCTTAGAATCAAACTAGATTCTTGAGTGTGGTAGAAAACTCAACATATTGTTCATAATGCAAGTGATTTCATATGTGTGATTGTATATGGTTTCTGAAAGGAGGAATAGGTAGTTGCACTATGCATTGATGACATACGTGAAATATTTATTGATGTTTTGAAAACGTTTATGACAACTCCTTTACATCATACATATATTGTTTATGGTTTGGAATTCAATTAAGCATGTAAGAATCAAATAATGTTGATATGTTACATATTAAAGTCAACATTAATGCATAGGGCCTAAATGTTCATATGTCTTGTCATGATGTAATGAGTCTCATAAATAATTGGGCAACTGCATTGCATATAGATTCTACTCTTTAAAAGAACATTACATAAATTATGAAGTTATATTGTATAAAGTTGGTCATGTTTCATGCAAGTAATATGATTTAAACATTGAATGTGGCATATGTTTTGGGTTTGAAACATGACATAAACTTTGTTGGTGTTATGTGGTATAATGTGGTGTAATGCAAAACCCCTCAATGATATACTTCAACTATGGTTAGACAAATGGTATTTTTCAACATTTATAACATATCTCAGTTCACACCTATGATTAATTGTATGTCATATTTGTGGTAACTCATTAACTTAATTACAAAGATGGCATATAATCTTTTATCACTTTATCACTTTTGTTGGAATAGTGGGTGGGGATATAGCACACGGGAAAAGGTAATTTCCTTATGGGGAGTTTTATTTTGTGCACAATGGTTGTATATTAAGACTTTGGCTGTCTATGGGAGTTTGAAGACTATCATCGATTAGGCATTGGCTAGGACCAGTTTTGAGCCTCCTTTACTCACAATATGGATGCAGAGGATCAGGTATATGGTGGGGTTATTTCAGGGGGTTTCCTTCACACACATTTATAGGGAACAAAATGGCGTGGCAGACACACTAAAAAATGGTACACTAACACCAATTGTGGGAGATCATATATATTTGACTTTTGAGAATGGAATTTGCTATAAGCAAGGTAAAATATTCTATAAATAAGATGTTCCTTCTTTGGTGGCGGACTTTTATATTTTGAAATGCATACTCCAAGATGAAGTCGATGATATGGCAACTAAACTAATGACTATTTTAGCATTTTTGATTATTAGTCGATAGGGGATACAAATTTTGGTGATTTGGATATCTGCTGATGAATACCATGATTATATGCATTGATTCTGATATGACTTGAAATATAAAACTATATACTTGTATTGGTTGTCACCTATGGGTGATTATGGATGAGTAGACTTATGTAAACAGAGTCTTGTTGATATAAAGGTTGTTTTTTTTTCTTCTTGAAAAAATTATGGCATATCATGTAAAGGTGGTTGGGTTAACGAATTTGGCAGTGGCTTTTGTGAGGTGGCATGGATGTAGATTTCATGCATTAATTTTTATGGAAGGGAGCATTAACGATGTCGGCTTCACAACTTTCCCATATTGTAATTGTTTAGGGTATCGATTCACTATTCTTTCTTGGTCATTCAAAGAGCTCTATTATTGTCAAGGTTTGGCTCTATAAGGAACTTTAAAACTACAATTGTGACTAGGGAGTTGCTCAATGGTCTACATGGGATTTATGTGTTCAACACTCGTCATTCTCACCAAATCAGTACTTTCGATGGTTAAACACCTCATTAACTATTTTCATTTATTGAGTATTATACATGACCTTGACATTGATTTAGATGACTTTGTTGGTTTCTTTTCCTACTTCATTATTATACTTAGAAAATGAATATTTGTGGCATTAAAATACCTAATTGGCATGACATATTTCTCTCAGACATTGTTTAATAGAAAATTATTTGTAGAAAATTGATTATGTTTTGGGTTTCTTGCATAAGTTCAAATTTTGAATTTTCGTATTTGAATCACTCTCTTGGATCATTTCACTTTGTTCAATGAATGCCATGTTGGGATGGGAATGCATGATATATTTGAATTGTGTTATGGGTAAAAGGATTTATACCAAGCATTCAAAGTTAAATGATCCTCTTTCGAATGTGATTATGATGTTAATAATGAGATTGTAGAGAACTCTTTTTGAAGTATGGATAGTAAAAGTAGTTTTCAATTTTTTTTACTGAATTTTATTATGACAAGTTAAAGAAGCAAGTTCTATTTCAACTTGGAAGTGATATTTTAGTCGAAAAAAACAAATGTATGAAATCGTGCTTCTTTTACTATTAGTTGTAACAGGAGAAAATCATGAGTTTGGGATCAAAAGCTCTAAATCAAACTCAAGGTAAATAATACTATGATGCACCACAAGATAAGTGTGTTGTAGCCACTATTGTTTATATGGAAACTTTTGTGCTACCTACTTTGCACCTAACAATATTATAAAAAGGAAACAATGATAACATTGTTGTTGATCGATAGTAATAAGATTTCATGGTAAAACATTTTTAACTTGGGTTTTGAAATGAGAAGTGTATGAGTTATGACAATGGATTATTGTATTTTGTTGCAAATAATATTTAAATCCTTGTATCATAACAAATTTTATATCAAGTTGGTATAAGTATTATCAAAAATAAAATAACTATAAAAACATATGGGCGCATATTATTGTTTATTATTTCATTCTTGATCTCACAATAATTATATTAGTGAATTGTAAAAAGCTATTATAAAGGTTTTGATGGGAAATATTTTGATAAAAGTTATATTTACAACAAAATTTGATTATATTGAAACAAAGGGAAGAATGAGGGCTCGACCTCGTAATCTAAAGCCCACTTAACAATTCATATATATAATTTACATTTTTTATTCCATCCCAAAAAGATAGTGATGTTTAAAATATAGGTTTGAATATTATCCCAAATGAAGTTCATATTACAAAAATTACATATGTAATTATAGTCCCTCATATTCAATTTCCATTTTCCTAAATTGATCGTTCCTTATCCCTACACTTGTTAAAGATTGTTGACATATTTGAAGGATACATGAGAGGTTGATATGATTTTTTTTAAATAGACTATGAAGAATTTGAATATGTTATTATGATATTTGATGATATAAATGGTGTTATAAGAAATGTTTGGATGCAAAAAAAAATATTTGAGTTGTTTTATCTTTCATAAAATTTTCTTTTCAATCTCTCTTAATGTTTTGACTTCTTTATTACAATCTGGGTTGTGTTTAATATATTTAATAAGGTGTGCTTTAATGCATTTAGTATTATGTTCTAGCATGTTGATTAATTTGGTGGATGTTATAGAAGAGATTTTTCAACATAGACAATATAATATGGGAAATAAGAGAGGTGGAGAAAGGACAAACATAGTTTTTACAAGAAGCGAGAAACAATCTCCATTAATTTTGATGCCAACTCTGAAGAGCTCAACCAACTTATACAAACTAGCTGCATCGTCCTTCGAGGACAACCTTTCTTACCTTCTCCCTTTGTTCAACTTGATGATCAATTACAATCACATCTTAGTATCATGGATATCCCTAGGCCTCCTCCACAACCTATGTAGGACGGGTCAGGCAATAACCCTATGAAACCTCCTAGTGTTATTCATGGGTCTAACAATCCTATAAATGCTCCTATTACACTTGTTTCTGATCATGCTATTCTTTTTGTTGCTTCATTTTCCTGCTCTCTCCTTGGAGTTTATAAACAACCTCTACTTGTATGCCTATAAGAAAAAGGTAAAATTCCCATTAATACCAAATATTTCACTCATCTTATTCAACATCTACACAATTGAAAGGGTCTCTAGTCGAAACAAGAGATGGAGGAATTAGGGAGATCCCTTTCAAAGATACACATCTAGGGTTAATTTAATTTTAAAGTTGTTTACATTATAGACATTTCAGGCATATTTTTGGCTACAATGACATATTATATTTATTTTTGATGAATAATATATATATATATATATATATATATATATATATATATATATATATATATATATATTTATTTATTTAATTAATAAAGCACAAGTATGATGATTATTTATGATTAAGATGATGTTGTGTTTAATGATTTACATTTATGCTATATAGTTGCTAATTACATTTATTATGAGAGTTACAAGGTTATAATATTTATTTAATAAAGTAACAATAGAGTGTAATGGGACCCCACTTTATTTTAATTAATTGTCAAATAATGCATTTATGATATTTTTCCTTTAAAATTTTGATTCCTTGTCAAAATATAAAGATAAATGATAATTAAGAAGTATTTGAACTACCTAGTTGTATACTTCAAGGATAAAAATGAGATAAGAGATGAATGGAAGAGAATGAAGAAGGACAAACGTAGCTTGGTAAGGAGGAACAAGAAATAGGCTTTTAATTCCAACTTTGAAGTATTTCTCCATTGATTTTGAAGAATTCATCCAACTTATACAAATTGGTTGCATTGAGATTGGAGGACAACTTTTCTTACCTCCTTTTGCTCAACCTGATGATCAATTACAACGACATCCTAGTATCGTGGATATTCATAAGCCTCCAACAAAGCCTATGTAGGATGAGTGGGGTAATAACTGTTGGAAATTGTAACTAGGTTTGGTCTTCATAATGAGCTTTGTAATCATGACATTGTATATCTTGTATAAAGAAGAAAAAGAAAGAAAATACATTTTATTTTATGTAAAGCATGGATTTTGTTATGTAATGAGATCACAAAAAAGATAGATCAATGACTTCGAATTTAGTCTCTTTGAGGGGAAACCTCCTTTACATTAGATAAATGAACAATTATTGAATTATTCAAATGAGTGGATCTCTTGGTTATATATAAGAGTCTAAGGGGTCACAATATAATTAGAGCCTACATAACAATAATGATGTAAGGACACAAAAATAACAATAATGGGCTTCTATGAGGCATAACAATAACAATATGGGGGATACATGGGCACAACAATAACAATAGGGGGTTACACTAACAATAACAATAAAGGGGCTACACTAGTATTATAGGGACCTAACAGGTTTCATGCTCAAGTCTAGGTCAAAAGCATGTTCTTCACGCTTCTAAGTCTTTCTAGGTATTTCTAAGAAAAATAAGAATTTATGTCATGTATTATAGTCCCATTTGGACTCATTGTAACAAAGGAAAACATTTATTTTTGTCAAGAAAAAACCGTTTATTACTCCAAGAGAAAGTCGGCCCTAGTCAAGGACAAGTCAGCGTAAGGGAGGGTTATTCGACCCCTCAAGAAACCTATAAATAAAAGGATCTCGACTCATTTGAGACACACTTCCAAGCCAAGTTTGATTTGCAATAAAAAATGAGGAAAAAGAGCTGGAATGATCCGAATCTTTGAGATTTACCGACATTAACCAAGATATTTTCTTCTATGATGTATTCATAATTACACGGAAAAGAGTATGAAAAACCACATGTGCAAAACACTTACAGAAGGAGAAACATAAAAAAGCAAATAACCATGATGCAATCATAACACCACACGTGATAATGAAATTTGTCCAGTGTGGACTACATCTTTGGGCCCTGGGCCAAGAGTGGGAAGGACACTTCATTAGTCTCTGCAAAAGATGATGAGTACATGGCAAAATCTATGTCAACACAAGAATGTAACCCTTATCTCAAGTGGCATGTCTATACAAAGAGACGTTCTTCTACAAAAAAATCTCACTCACAAGACACTCTTTCAACATGAACACATAATGATCTCTTGCAAAAGTGGCATAAATGGACTCTCACACATGAGTGGCATAGAATGGTCTTTTTGAATCTGCTAATCAGATTCAAGTCATACTCATCATCATCACAATCATCTCAAAATTTTGAGACCAATGGCTATAAGCACGATCACTTTCTAGCAAACTGTCAACATGGCCCACTTTCAACTTTGCACCATCTCAGCTTTCGTGCAACGACTAAAGTGATGAATTTCCTGCAAGGATACAAATCTCGTTGTCCTACTGCAACATACCGAGATCACCAACACTTGTAACATAAGTTCATCCTTTCGCCAAATCTAAAACAAGGAAAGTGGCAAAAAACATCAAATTCTTTCCACTCTGGCGATGGCCTAAAAATCGGCTGCTCAAATTCAAAAACGAGCTCCACCATTACATTCCTTGTGAAAAATTGTGAAATTTGAGTATAAAGTTGACCTCGTTTTGAAATTTCCAAATCTGGGCCTCTAGGGAATTTAAAATATTCTTTACAGATTCCTGCGTCAAGATTCCACCTTCATGGTTCCACTGCTCAACATTATGCCTCTAGAAAATCAGTTCCTCAAATCAGAAAATCGTTTGCACCATCAAATTCTTAGTGAAATTTTGGTTCACATGAGTATCAACTTGGCATATTTCTAACACTGTCAAAAATTGGTCCCCAAAGAATCTTCAAGATTCCTCAAAGATTTTGCATAAGGAATATATTATGGAATATTACCCTAGAATATACTCTCGTTGATCTACATGTCACACGTTTCCCAACTCTAGGTTCCTTTCGATCCTCCACGTTCCGTCGGTCACAACTCCATTACCCTATGTTGAATGAATGTCATGGTTTTAAATAATTTATGCCTGGGATGATTATACAACATGACCAACTGACATATTGGTTGGATATCTATCAATAGAGCACTGTTTGGTTGGAAGTTGTTGGTTCAAAACTCCCACCCGAACGATTTTTAAATAATACCAATGATACCTTGTAACCACCAACTGTTAAATTGTTGTGGTTCCAACTCAGCCACAGTTTAAAATCGTATAACATTTGAACAATTAACTGCCGCGTTGGTTGGTTTGTTCTATTCGTTGTTTGGGGTGTTATTTATGGTTATTTGGGGGTCGCCTATTGGGCGGCTTGCTAGTTGGTCGGGCGAGTTTGATCCTCGCCGACCTTATTTATTTATATGGTGGTTGCTGTTGTAATGGTTGTGGGCGGGGTCTCGGGGTAGATTTGTGGGCCCTGGCCCATTATATTATATTTTAATACAATGAAAAATGGAGTGTATGTGGGTTTGTCGGGCTTGCCACCCCATTTCTTAATTTTACTTTTAATTTTTAAAATTCAACAGATTGAGATTGTCCATTGGATTTTTGGGGGTTACTGGAAAAATTAAACAAGCGACAAATTGACTAGTTCCATCCACCATGCAATGCTAATTTTTCGCTTGCCTAGTTTCCACCAACTTTAGCGGTTTTGTTAGATTTAGTCGAACCTCTAGATTTAAATGTGCTCCAAATTTAACTCGTGACAAAATAATTGCTCCCTTTGGCTTGAATTTTGACTGCCAATAACTTGCACATATGAAGTTAGATTTGAGTGTCATCTGCGTCGTTGGAATCAAGATGATGAGCTCTTCGTTTTGGTCCTAGTTTCTTTGAAATCTAAAGACTTTGGTTTTTGAGCCTCTCCATAGCCACCTGGATCATTCCTCCCTACTGAGGAGCTTTCAATCCTCCAAAAATCATAAACATGAATGCAATATCAATCTGCATAACGACTGGCTTTGACAGACCATCTTCCCTTTCCTTCACCTTTGTACTTTGAAACTCAGAATGATGAAATCGACACCTATATCATATGCAAAATCATAATTGCTAATACAAGTTCAATTACAAGACCATTCATGACCCAAGCAAACCCCATTCTTTCCAAGAATTTATAACGCACTCATGGTCAAGTTTACATTAGAACCATAGCAAAAACCATATTCCAAGCTATCAACTAAAAGGCCAAAATATCACCATGTTTCATTCATAAGTGATGAAAAACACTTCACTACTTTTACAAACATTTAGAAACATGTGATTTACAAAATGTGGCCATGCTCAAAAAATGTTTTGATGCCACCATATCTCACCAACCAGGTGAATGGATCTTCTTCCTGTAGTTGATTCTCTTGTTGAATTGCTTCATCGACTGGTTTCGGCACAGATGTTTTCACATGCTTCCTATCCTTCTTTGGTCATTTCTCTGGATGGAGCTTCCAACATGTGGCTCTCTAATGTCCTCCCTTGTTGCAATCGCTGCATAAATTCTTCTTCCTCCAAACTTTTCTAAGATTCTTCCTACCTTTATGTGGAGAAGGGCCTTCATGTCTTGGCCTCTTCCTCGCTACCATTCTTATTCAACACTTGGAAACAACATGGTTATTCAAACCACAAAATGCACATGGTTTTCAACACAATAATTTTTGTTCACCAATTTTCTTGTAATCAAAATGAACATTAGAATATTGAGACTTTGTATACCTTGCTTGGATGTCTCTAGTACAAACTTGGCATGGAGAGCTTGCCTTAGCTCTTACTTTGGAATGCTCCCTGCCCTTTGGAGATGACCTGTAATCGCGATCATTGGAATGGTGTGATGCACTCTAAACATCTTTCACTGTCTCAGAGTTGTTGCTTGAAGACTCTCCAATGTCTTCCTTTCCGACATAGCCCAAACTTACATATCAAGGACATTTCTCCACTTGGATTGGATTCACAATGCCTTGGCCATTAACACCTTGGCCCTTTCCTTAATATCACATCTTCTTTATGAGTTTCAAACTAATCCCTGTAGTGTGCCTCTCAAAAGCACCAAAATCATCGTCATCATGTGAAAATGAAATTGAAGAATCACAAACATTGTTTACCTTAGCTGAGATTCCAAATTGGTTGATGATGGTGGGTGATTCAAATCTCTGATATTTATTGACATTAACCAAGATGTTTTCTTTTATGATGTATTCACAATTGCATGGAAAAGAGTATGAAAACCCACATGTGAAAAACACTTAAATAAGAGGAAACATAAAGAAGCAAATAACCATGGAGCAATCATAACACCACATGTGATAATAGAGTTCGTCCAGTGTGGACTACGTCTTTGTGTTGAAATGGAGCAATCATAACACCACATGTGATAATAGAGTTCATCCGGTGTGGACTACGTCTTTGTGTTGAAATATGTAACTAGGTCGGTCTTCATATTGACTATGTAATTATGAATTTTATAAAGAAGAAGACAAAGATAATAACATTTATTTTGTAGTTGCTTCATGGGTTTCATGAGCAAGATTTTATTATAGGTTAAATGGACTTCTTCTTGATGTCTATCTAGGGTTTTTTCTTCTATATATAAATGTAATAAGTGTCATATATGAGGGTCTAGAAATATATGCTCCAAGACCTTATAGAAGAATGGAAGTCAAGCTGAAAGACAAGCTCACAAAAACTCTCAAATATCGATGGAAGTCAAGCTCTATAAAACGTGAAGAACACCTCTCTCAAATGCTAGAATTACCTCTTTCCAGTCGACCTAAATCTCAGTGATATAGTCACATCTATAAGTGACTGTATGGTCAGCCTAGAAGCATGAAACAATGCACTATATATACCATTGTTCTATGGTCCATTCTAACTAAGGATTTTCGACAAGCTCTGAAATAAAATTGCGGATTGACTCTGAGAAGAAGATAACGTTCAAGATCAGAGAGAATGCAAATTTTTTATGGAAGAGAGTGACCATATGCGGACTAGTGAACAGACACTAGTGTGGATTAAAAATTCGGATTATCTGTGATAAAACTAAGTGAAGAAGTGTGAATTGCTCTGTATAATATATCGTATTTCAGAGGAGATTTAGTGCGGGTTAATAGATAGAGACTTTCATGATAAAGTTTGGGATAAATATGTGTTAAAGTACAGAGTGGATATGCAGATTTGTGATTGCAATATAACCATAAGATCTAGGTTAAATACGAGAGGATGTGAAGCTATTTTTCAAGGTATTATGGAACATAAAAGGTATGGACTAGTATAAGGAACCAATGGTCAAACATTAGATGTGTATAGGTTTTGTGAAGCATGTTGAAGTTACAAATGTGGATTAATATGAAGAAGTTGCAGAAAAGTGAAGTATGGTCAAACCTGTTATAAAGACACTGATATTCAAGTGGTGGAATAAGGTCTATTTTCTATGTGTCTTCAGATGCCATGCGAAGTGGATGATCATGTTATGATGAGAAATTTAAGGGCCATTACAGTATGAATAAAGAAGGACTACTAACAATTCATAAAAGAAAGGTTTGTGCAACTTGGTGAAGAAAAGAAGAATCAACGTTGAATGAAGACTTAGAAACAGTGACAAGGTCTTGGAGGCATTCACAGGTCAAGGGTCTGAGTGTTGGTCATGGTACTTGTCATTTGAAGATCTATAAGAAGAATTCCTTTTGGGTTTTCCTCTCCAAGAGGGAGAGGTTTTTCCCTGGCTTGAGGAGCCTAACTTTGTGTCTTTTGTATTTTGTTAATTGACTTGTGATGAAAGACTAAATAAGCTAAGAAAGAGAAGACATAAGTAACTTAAGTAAGCTCGCAAGTAATTTTCAAGAAGAGAATTTATATTAATCATCGGCGCTCCAAATTCTCAACATGGTATCAGAGCCAAGGTGTTGAACTCAAGGGCTGCTTGACAAAGAGACACTCCAGGAAGTGAAGATCAAAGTTTGGGTTGAAAGGTCAAATCAGATTGCAAGGAAGACTTCAAGGATTCAAGAACATCTACATTTGAATTTCAATTTATGAAGATATACTTTATCATCAAGGATTCAAGAACATCTACATTAAAAATTTCTATCTTAGAAGAAAATCTTGACTTCATCTTCAAACATCATCAAGGAAATTGCTGAAGGAGAAAGTCACTCTCTAAAGTAAGTATCTATGACTTTATCTAAATATATCAAAATTTCTTCCTTGAAAAGAAAGCAACAAACTGGTTAGGGTTTCAAACTTTCCTGCATGGAAAACAAGTATAATGAAGTCATGCCAAATACATGAAGGGAGATATAAGAGCCCAAAGGATTCTTACAGAATCCTTAAAAGACTCTCATCTCCAAGGTATCAAATCTAAAAATCATCAAAAATAAATATTTGAGAAATTGGTGGAGCTATTCTCCGTGAATACTACAGAAGAAGCAATCTCTCTGAGATCATCTACAAGAAGTGCGAGAAGTAATTTCTAACACTGAGTTGACTAAAGTGGTGTTGGAAGATCTACTAGATGAATGGTGAAACTTCACTTCAGGTTTATATGGGAAGAAATAAGCCACACCATTTCACAATTTGAGGTCTCTATGTAAAATAGAGGAAACAATATTGAAAGCCAAAGGTGCTATAGGATCAAGGGAATCAAGCCTTTGCAGCCATGTCAAGGAAGAAAGGAAGATTCAGAAGCAGTGTAGCATCTTGATCGAAGCATGGTAGGAGCTCTTGGTGAATCAGCTCTGGGAAAACCTCTTTGATAACGTTACTAATGGAAGGCAGTCATCAAAGATCTAGGGTCATCATGGAAACATAACTCTAAAATGTGATGACATATTGATGGAGAAAGTCAAGTGAATGAAGCTCTTCATTCTAGAAAAACTGCTACAGAATGACTCAAGGAAAAATGTATGAGGTGCGTATATATTTATATCCTAACACTGGATGCTATGAAGTCATGTCATATGGTTGCAGGTAATGGACTTCTGTATTTATAAGTACGATCTATGGAGGTGTATCTCTCAATGCACGGACAGATGAAATCAACATAATATGTCCTCATGGGATATGAGGTGGTTGTATATGAATGAGAAACTAAAAAAGTTGTTAGTTCTTTGGAATGGAGAATATGCAGAAAGGAAGAGACCATGAAATGCAACCATGTCAAGTGGCAGTTATCATCCTGAAGCCAAGAAGATGTGACTAGGAGATCTCCTGGGAGAATAGGTAGACTTTGACAAAAGTCTGTTAAATAAGAAGACCCTTGACCCCAGCAAAGTCTCCTTGGTCAGCCAGCCCAGTATGTGTCACAACAACCCTCAAAACAGCCAACCGGTCAACTCAAAGTCAACCCCAGAAATGTCAACGCTGCCCAAAAAAGTCAACACAAAACAGGAGCAAGTAAAAGTCAATGCAGCTCGGTCTTCGGTAAACCTTTGACATACACCTTCATTTTTATTTGAGAACTTGGGCATCCCCATCACCACCTTCCTTGCTTCGGGAAGGGCTTTGTAGTGAAGGTGTCCAAACCTCCGGTGCCATAGTTCCATCTGTCGGATAGTTTCCCACGTCATCTCTCCCAGTGGACTTCCTCCAACCTGGTAGAGTGTATCAACTCTAAACCCAATCGTGATAGCTTCCTTGAAGTTCTTCTTCCACATGCGCACCTTTTCATCAGTGAATGCCACATTGAAACCTTTGTCTTCCATGGCCGATATAGACACAAGGTTCTTCTTCAAATTAGGTACATATAGTACTTCCTGCAAGCGGAGGACATGACCCTTGACAAAACATATCATTAGGAGATGTGTCAATCTGAATAGAGGATACTAATGCCTACAGGAAGATGTCATGGTGAAAGATCATCACAGAGGTAAATTTTGTTTTAAAAGGTTCATATGTATATGTTTATTTGGATGAATTTGTGCAGGGCTGCTAATCATGAGAAAGGATGTATGATCCTTGGAGATGATTCGAAGAAAAGCAACATGGCATAACTGTGAACCAGATGAGAAGGATTGATGAATCGGTTTTTGATAGTGGACATGACTCGTGACTAAAAGTGATGGATGTTTTGTGTCCTATGAAGCCAAAAGTTGAAGATTCCTCAAACATCGAAATCCATGACATCGAGGGGAGGAATTCTTCATGAGTAGTTGGATTGCTGCTGCAGGACTTTGGTTGAGAGGGAGGGAGTCTGGTGGTAAGTTTCTTGCTTGGAAGAAACTTGTAGTATGTCCTTCTTGTGTTAAGAGGGAGTGATGTATGTGATTCTCTATTACATGTGTCATGCATTAAACCAGGACTAACAACCGTAAGTCTTAGTGAAGGCCATGTGAAGAGAATGGATAGACACATCATTCTGGTATTCAATTGGAAGACAGAATGGAAGACTGGTTAATCATCTGGCATTCGATACTTTTTGAGAATGAGATAGGGCATTCAAGATAAGAGTAGTCATGGACCGATATTATTTGAGGGTTGGCTACCCAAGAGAAGAATATTCCAAAAAGGTCATACTCTCTGAACGCATAGGTGGGGTATGTACCTTGGAGAGGCAATGACTATGGTGTCTATTAGTCATGTGTTTCGCAAATATTGTAGCCCATTGTCTCGTTGAGATATGGGGCTATTAGTCAAGTCCTTGCACTAGGAAAATGCTAGTTGATATGACGCTATACAAATGTGATTACTAATCCGATTCTTCTAATGAGATTCTTTAGTTTGAAAGTGACCATGTACTTGTATTAATACCTCTTTAGTTAAGAGGGAGTGTTGAAAAGTGTAACTAGGTCGGTCTTCATATTGACTATGTAATTATGAATTTTATAAAGAAGAAGGCAAAGATAATAAAATGTATTTTGTACTTGCTTCATGAGTTTCATGAGCAAGATTTTATTATAGGTTAAATAGACTTCTTCTTGATGTCTATCTAGGGTTTTGTCTTCTAGATATAAATGTAATAAGTGTTGGGAAAAATATTGAGGGGGGGGGGGGGGGTGAATCAGTATTTAGAGCTTACTTCTGATGATTTTAATTTTTTCTTTACTGAATTCCATACACGGCTTTAATGAACTCAACTCGCGTATACAAGCGCATATTCCAACATAAACTTGTGTATACTGATATAATTTTAATGTTAGAAAGACTTTTCAGAAACAATCTTTAATTTAGCTTATCAATTATGCATATGTTAGTTTAGTAGTAAATATTTGTAATAAAAGCAGAATAAATCATCACACAAGATAAACACACATGAACACCAAGATTTAAGGTGGAAACCCAATTCGGGAGAAAACCACTGTTGCTGTCGTCTCTGTCTTCAATATTTATTATATGGAAAACTGCTTACAATATTGTACTAATGTAGACTCATATCAGTACGCAGGCATCTGCAGAAGGCTGCAACCTTCTCTCGTTTTCTAGCTGCAATTGGAAGGGAACTACAATCCCTGAACTCGTTTACCGACCACTATTGGAAGGGAGCTTCAACCCCATGATCAGAACACCAACCTCTACTGGCAGGAAGTTTCTACTTCCACACTGAAAGCTTCAACCCTCAGAATCACTACAGACCACGTTTCATCAATTTTCATACTGGATCACATAGCTTCAACACAACCCTTCATAAAGATAAAAAACAGTAGACTTCACCCAATACATCAATCAGAATAGTGAGATGATTGTAATCAGAACACTGTAATAACCAGATCTCATAATTAGTATGCAAAATCAGATTCAACCCTGAACATTCATTATCTCAAAAATCATACGCTACTTTTCTTCACTGAACCCGCGTGTATATGCTCTTTCCTTAACACCAACTTGCGTATAGATCTGTGAATACTGTTTTTTAGAATATGTTCAGTCTCAGATCCAGATCTGAGGCTTTCAGTCAGATATCTTTTCATTATAGCAGAACCCTTGATCTGTCAGTCATCATAAAACATATTTACTCACTCATTGATTAGATACATAATCAACTTAGCAGCATATACATCATTCAAGAAACCCAGATCTACATAAAGAATTCATTAATAGACAACAGAAATATAGCAGCAATAAACAAAAAACCTTTGCAATAACCTTCAGGAAACCCTGACTTCCATACACGCCTTTTCTGAGACAAAGCCGCGTAAATACGCGCTTTTACTGAGACGAACTAGCGTATAGATCTGTAAATATAAATTCTGCAGAATGTTTCAAATCTATAGAACTTACCCAGATTTCTTCACTCCACTTCAACAAACATGCGCCAGGTCTCAGATCTCATCATCTCTTCAATGGATCATGCAAGAACATAGTCATTTCAGGTCTAAAAATCCTGATCCATCAATATATCCAAGGGTGCATCATAGATTCAGATTTTTCAATAAAACAGAGTTCATCCTATGCAGATATACTTTAGAGAGAAGTATTTAGAGATAACCCTTACACATGCACTCATTTGCACTATGATCTTCTTCTCCTTATATAGATTTAGCCTTTACTAATAGAATGAGTCAAAACCACACAGCTGCCGATGGTATTCTTCGACGAAATCAAATAGACGACATGGAACATAATCTTGTGTGCTAATACCATGGTAATGCCCCCTGGTATTATCTTTTTGGAGTGCAAAAGGCATACGCGACTTGGATCGTTCTTAGCCACGTGTATACGCGACTTGGCCTGAACAAACCCGCGTATAGAATCTTCAATATGAATATTACCAAATCTTTTGCTGGACATTATAAATTTCTACTGAAGACATATACTCCATCTTTTACCAGAGAGTTTCCATCAAGGACAATATATTAAGACACAAGAATCATATTGCCAACAATAAGTGTCATATATGAAGGGTCCATAAATATATGCTCCAAGACCTTGTACAAGAATGGAAGTCAAGCTGAAAGACAAACTCACAACAACTCTGAAACATCGATGGAGGTCAAGCTTTATAAACCGTGAAGAACACCTCTCTCAAACGCTGGAATTACCTCTCTCCAGTCGGCCTAAATCTCAGTGATACAGTCGACTCTACAAGTGACTGTATGGTCGGCATAGAAGCAAGAAACAATGCACTATAAATACCACTGTTGTGCGGTCCATTCTAACTATGGATTTTCGGCAAGATTTGAAATAAAATTGCAGATTAAATCTAAGAAGAAGATAAAGTTCAGGATCAAAGAGAATGCAGATTTTTCATGGAAGAGAGTGACCATATGCGGACTAGTGAACAGATAGTAGTGCGGATTATAAATGCGGATTATTTGTGATAAAACGAAGTGAATAAGTGTGAATTTCTCTGTATAATATAGCGTATTTCAGAAGAGATTTAGTGCGGGTTAATAGACAAAGACTTGCATGATAAAGTTTGGGATCACTATGTGTTAAAGTACAGAGTGGATATGTGGATCTGTGATTGTAATATAACAATAAGATCTGGGTTGAATACGAGAGGATGCAGATCTATTTTGCAAGGTATTTTGGAACATAAAAGGTATGGATCAATATAAGGAACTAGTGGTCAAACATTAGATGTAGATCTGTTTTTTGAAGCATGTTGAAGTTACAATGTCGATTAATACGAAGAAGCTGCGGAAAAGTGAAGTATGGTCATGTTGTAAAATGTAACTAGGTCGGTCTTCATGATGACTAAGTAATTATGAAAAGAAGAAGACAATGATAATAAAAATATGGCGGAAACAACCTTCAACAATATTGTAATATATGTGAAGTAATACCTCATAAAATGTCAAAGAAAGTAAACTTCAAGTTGGGCTCAATTGAAGTTATAAAGTCGGCCTAAATATCAATCTGTATGGTTGGCCTAAAAGCTGTTCAGTCTCTTATATATATGTCTACACTACGGCTCATTTGGAGGACAAGAATTGCGGTCAAGTATGAGGTTGTAAAGAAGATAATTGAATGCAGATAAGTCTGATATTGGAGAGCGTAGGTAGGAGCAGATTCAAGACATAATTGAATATGGATAAGATAGCATATAAAGGAGCAGATCTAAGACAGTATTAAATACGGACCTATCTAAGGTTACTCAGAATTAAATGCGGATATAAAGGACAACAGTTAGTGCAACGGAAGAGTACAGATTGCGGATTATACAAGAGGAAGCAGATTCAGGAAGGAACCAAAGAGAACATTCGACGAAAGAGTACAGTCTACAGTTTGAAGAATCTAAGAAACAAGGTTGTAAAAGACAAAGACAGTGTTTGTAAGAAGACAGGCTAGTAAGGAAGGTAAATCAGAGATTTACCTTCCTAACCATATTTCAAGATATTCAGTTACAAGTGTAAATAATTCTGTCTCTACATTTGACTAATTACTTTGATAATTGACTTGATGAAAGATTAACTAAGTTAAAGAAGAGAATACATAAGCAAGCTCACAAGTAGTTATCAAGAAGAGAATTTTTGTATTTATCTCAAGCCCTACAAATTCTCAACATGGTATCAAAGCCAAGGTGACAATGAAGGAAGGGCATCTAATTATTTGATATTTCAAGAGGCAATTGCAGTCCGAATGTCACATTTTAGAATTCAGATCATCCTCAGAAAATCTCCGGCTAATTTCAGAAGTGTTTTCAAATCGGTGGAATCACAGCAATGCTCTTGGCATACCTAGTGTAGATCACAGTGAAAATACTAAAACAAGATTTTAGCGATATGTTACAGCTTGTTTCTATGCTACTTCAGGTCTGATCAATAGTGAAAGAATAATGATGCTACCTCAGTAACATCCCATAACAATCACACGTTTTTGATGTTATATGTTGGTGCTGTCACATATAGTATCAGTGCTATCTTAAAGGAAAGATTTCAGTGACATAATAATACCTCGATATTATGACAAGAAGTAAAAAGTGATCTCAATGCTCTCACAAAATAAGGTCTTGGCAATATAACTGCAAGGAGGTCTAACCACAAAGAAAATCTTAATACAATCTCGGTTATGTCATAAAGGAAAAAGGATAGAAGACTAAAAGGAATTGCCATTAAGGCAAGTTACCTCTCATTAAAGCAAGGATCCTCTCCTTGTCCTCAAAGAAGATCATCCAAAGAGAAAGCACTAACACATCTCTTCTCCACTGCCATCGAAGAAATCAAGCTGAAGACTTTATCTTCACTTATCAAGTAAGTATTTTTCATTCTATAATCAAATTTGGTTAAATGACTTTTTTTGCAGGGAGATCTATGAGCTGGTTGGGCTACCAAGAATCCTTGCATAAGGAGGATAGTCACAGTCCACGAAGAAAGTAAAGTCATGGAAATTCTATAAAGGTCAAGATTTATCTGAATACATGGAAAGGGATAGAAGGGCTCAAAGGATTCTTATGGAATTAGTAAAAGTCCTTACATTCCTCTGTCTATGAAGAATTGGAGACATCAAGAGAATACATGATAAGCTGAAAGAACTATTCTATGCAATAAATAAGGCTACGTCACTTAGACCTGATTTTCACAAAATTGAGGTATCAAAGAATGAAGGGATATCTTCATAAGATCTCAACTGTGAGATCTGGAAAAGATGATAGACAAGAAAATTACCTCATTCAATTTGTGCTAGATGGAAAAAGACAAATCTAGGGAAAAAATGTTGTTGGATAAAAGACTCAAACATTCTTTGAGGAAATGTGGAAAGACTTATGGACATTACAAGAAAGATGGTCCTAAAGGGACAATCCCAATAGGAGAAAGAAAGGAAGTCCATATCATTGAAAAGAATGGAGGAAGCTGAAGAAAAGAAGTTCAAGGAAAATCACGCAAACTTATGAATAAGGAATTGATTTCTGTTGGATATATGATAGGAAGCAATCAACTCCGGGAAACAACCTAGTTACATTTTACAATAGCTCATGAAGGTTGATAGGAAATAGCTCATGAAGACATTTTTCATGAGAAGACAATGATAATAAAAATATGGTGGAAACAACCTTCAACAATCTTGTAATATATATGAAGTAATGCCTCTTAAAAGGTCAAAGAAAGCAAACTTCAAGTCGACCTAAATTGAAGTTATAAAGTCAGCCTAAATATCAATCTGTATGGTCGGCCTAAAAGCTGTTCAGTCTCTTATATATATGTCTACACTACGGCTCATTTGGAGGACAAGAATTGCGGTCAAGTCTGAGGTTGTAAAGCAGATAATTGAATGCAGATAACTCTGATATTGGAGAGCGTAGGTTGGAGTAGATTCAAGACAGAATTGAATACGGATAAGATAGCATATAAAGGAGAAGATCTAAGACAGTATTAAATGCAGACCTATCTGAGGTTACTCAGAATTAAACGCGGATATAAAGGACAACAGTTAATGCAATGGAAGAGTATAGATTGCAGATTATACAAGAGCAAGTAGATTCAGGAAGGAACCAATGAGAACAGTCTACGGAAGAGTACAATCTACAGTTTGAAGAATCTAAGAAACAAGGTTGTCAAAGACAAAGATAGTGTCTGTAAGAAGACATGCTAGTAAGGAAGGTAAATCAGAGATTTACCTTGCTAACCATATTTCAAGATATTCAGTTACAAGTGTAAATAATTCTGTCTCTACATTTGACTAATTACTTTGATAACTGACTTGATGAAAGATTAACTAAGTTAAAGAAGAGAATACATAAGCAAGCTCACAAGTAGTTATCAAGAAGAGAGTTTTTATATTTATCTCAAGCCCTACAAATTCTCAACAGGTCAAACCTTTTATAAAGACACTAATATTCAAGTGGCAGAATAAGGTCTATTTTCTATGTGTCTTCAGATGTCATGCGAAGTGGATGATCATGCTGTGATGAGAAATTTAAGGGCCATTACAATATGAAGAAAGAAGGTAAATCTATGATTTGCCTTCCTACTCACAATTCATAAAAGAAAGGTCAATGCAGCTTGGTGAAGAAAAGAAGAATCAACGTTGAAAGAAGATTTAGAAGCAGTGACACGGTCTTGGAGGCATTCATAGGTCAAGGGTCAGAGTCTTGGTCATAGTAATTTTCATTTGAAGATCTATAAGAATAATTCCTTTCGGGTTTTCCTCTCCAAGAGGGAGAGGTTTTTCCCTGGCTCAAGGAGCCTAACTTTGTGTCTTTTGTATTTTGGTAATTAACTTGATGAAATACTAAATAAGCTAAGAAAAAATAGATAAGTAACTTAAGTAAGCTCACAAGTAATTATCAAGAAGAGAATTTGTATTAACCACCGACCCTCCAAATTCTCAACACTCCGGGCCCTAGGTCAAGAGTGGGCAAGCTGCTTCACTAGTCTATGCAAAAGATGAGTACATTGAAAATTATTTGTCAACACACGGATGCAACTCTTATATCGATTGGCATGTCTCTCCAAATAGATATTCTCCTATGAAGAACTCTCACTCACAAGATGTTCTCCTTCAACATGACAAAGGAATGATCTCTCACAAAAGTGGCATAAATGGACTCTCACACATGAGTGGCACAAAATGGTATTTTTGAATCCGTTGATAAGATTCAAGTCTTATTCATCATCATCACAATTGTATCGAAATTTTGAGACCAATGGCTGCAAACATGACCACTTTATGGCAAAGTGTCAATATGGCCCACTTTCAGCTCTGCACCATCTCGAATTTTGTGCAACAACTAAAATGATGAATTTGTTGCAAGGATACAGATCTCACTGTCCTACTACAACATACAAAGATCACCAACACCTGTAACATAGGTACATATTTTTTCCAAAACAAAAACCAAACAAAGTGGCCAAACACATAAATATACCTCCCACTCTAGCGATGGCCTGAAAAGCAACTACTCAAATTCAAAACCGGGTTGCACCATAGTATTCCTTGCAAAAAATCGTGAAATTTGCGTATAAAGTTGACCCTGCTTCAAAATTACCAAATTTGGGCCTCTGGGGAATCTAGAAGATTCCTTGCAGATTCCTGTGTCAAGGTTCCACTGCTCAATGTTCCCCCTCTAGAAAATTGGTTGCTTAGATGAGAAAATCCTCTGCACCATTAGATTCCTGGTGAAATTTCGGTTCAGATGAGTATAAAATTGGCATTTTTTTGACACCGTAAAAAATTGGTCCCCAGGGAATCTTCAATATTCCTCAAAGATTCTACATAAAGAATATATTGTGGAATATTCCCCTAGAATATACTCTCCTTAGTCTGCGCGTTACATGATTCCTAACTCCTGATTGTGTTCAACCCTCTACATTTCGTCAGTCACGACTCCATTGGCCCCTGTCGAATGAATGACATGGTTTTAAATAATCTATGCTTGGACAAATTATACAATGTGACCAACTAGTATATTGGATGGCGGGCTATTAATAAAGCACCGTTTGGTTGGTAGTTGTGGGTTCAAAACCCTTTCCCGGTTGATTTTTATGTAATACCAATGATACCCTGCAACGATTGAATGTTAAGTTGTGGTTCCAACTCGACTACTGTTTAAAATCATATAACATTTGAATAAGTGGACCATTGCGTTGGTTGATTGGTTTCGTTTGTTGTTTGGTGTGTTATTTATGTTGAAGAATGTAACTAGGTTCGGTCTTCATAAATTGTACTTGAGTCAATACTTATTGTGCTTGTCAAAAGAATAAAGAAAATAATTTTATATTATTATTAAATGACTTATTAAAGCATGGGTTTCATGCTTGGGTCATATTTATTTTAGGTAAAAGTCCCAATTGTGTACTTCTAGGTTTTATTATGAGTCTATAGGATTATTTCAAATTTAAATTGATCCATATTGAGATTTTGAATTATGGAAATAGGTCAAGTATTGAGTAAAATATGATTTATGAAGCCTCCATACCAAGTCGGCCTCAAGCCCAGGAATTCGAGCTCATCTCAAGTCTATATATAGAGTGGAATCAAACTCACCTGGAACCATCTCACTGCAATACATAAATTCGATTTTGAAGCTGCAACAAGGAAAATGTTTTGAATTGGAGGAGGACTTTTTGGATTCGGTTTTGGGAAAGCTTATAGAGTTGAAGAAAATTGAAATTTTGGCACCACTCTCTCTGCATTTCTAGTATAGTTTGGGAGATCGAAGTTCGAAAAGTTTTACTGCAACAATTTCTGCATCAGGTGCTGCTGCCAAGAGAAGAGGAAGTCGAAGTTTGTTTTACTGAATGCTACTGCTTGGAGAAGTTGTTTTGGGCCTAAATCGAAGTCTTTGAAGCTATATCAAAGTCTCTACCTCAATATCGAAGTCTCAAGAAGCAAGGTTGAAGTTCCAGGTCATCATAGCACTGCTACCGTTGCCATATTCAGGAAGGATCACAAGGAACGTTGACTTGGTGTGGAGGAAGTCCGGGTCAAGGTATAGAGTCTCAAGAATGACTATTGAAAGAATAATTACTGACTGGGTTTTCCCCAAGAGTGGGGGTTTGCCCTGGCTTCTGGCCTACAATTTGTGTCCTTGATTTATGTGTATTTGATTTGATATTTGCTTGATGAACTAATAAGAAGAAAGATAAGAAGAACATAATAATAAATAAATAAGATCACAAGTAAATAATCAAGAACAAGAGGATTTTTCTGCCTTTCCAATTCTCTAACAATTTATGGTTATTTGGGGGCCACCAACTGGTCAGGCAGGTTCGATCCCCACTGACCCTATTTATTTATATGGTGGTTGTCATTGTAACGGTTGTGGGAGGGGTCCTGGCCAGAGTTGTGGGCCTCAACCTGCTATATTATATTTTAACACAATGAATGGTGGGGTGTGGGCAGGTTCACCGGGCCTACCACCCTTTTTGTTCTTAAATTCAACACATTGAAATTGTCCACTGGATTTTGGGGGATCACTAGAAAATTAAATTGGCGAAAAATTGACTAGTTTTGTCCACCGTGTAGTGCTAATTTGTTGTTTGGTTAGTTGGCGCAAAATTTAGCAATTCCCTAGATTTAGTCAGACCTCTAGATTTAGTTGTGCTCCAAATTTAGCTGGCGATAAAAGTACTACTCCCTTTGACTTGAACTTTGATTTCCAATAAATTGCGCATATGAAGTCAGATTTGAGTGTTGTCTACGCCATTGGATTCAACATGATGATATTTTCGTTCTGCTCCTAGTTTCGAAAGAATCCAAACACTTTGATTTTTTAGCCTCTCTAGAGCCACCTAGATCATGGAAGAATGAAGAAAAGAAGTCGAAGTCTCTTGGGATAATGTTAAAATTGGAAACTTGGGCCAAATTCCACTTTGGACAACTCATTTGATGGAGATAATTATTGCATTGAATTCCTCTTTTTGAGAGGACGAAAATCAACCTAAATATCTCTAAAATTGTTACAAGCATAAAACATCCCATTATTATAAAATATTAACATAGAATCATAGCTCAGGTGAAGACAAAGCCCAAGAAAGAGAAAAAAAAAGAAATCACTAAGAGATCTATTGGCCAAATATTATTGAACAACATCTCCATAGCATCTACATCTTACTTCAAAACTGAGGACAAGCTCAATGAAAAATATGAATATCATGCATAGAAGATGACTTTGGGCCTGAATTTCGAGGAGCATGAAGTATTTGACTCTGTGCAAGCAAAAGTGGTGGAGCCTCCTTTGTTGATCAATGGTTGTCATTGATGTCAACCCAAGTAGCACTAGGGGCTACCTCGATCTTGCATGGGAATTTTGACTTGAAAACTTACTCTATTCCGAGTTAAGGAACTTTTGGATGGATTCTACTCGTCGAGATGTTTCCGTTGATATATGGCACGCCACGTAATTCTTCAAGGTTTGAGACTTATTCGTGTTTGAACTTAGTAACCCTCGTTAGTGGGCTAAAACCCCATGGGGTTGTGGCGTGGCACACATCATTGGTTGTGGTCATTGAATAGTCAATAATTAATAATGTTTTAAGCTCCTAAAATCCCTCCAACATTCACTTGTTGAAGACCCTCTCAACCTAAGCATTTCTATAAATTGTGACCCTCATATCCTCCTCATGCAAGTATTTCGTTGCTTCAAACAGGTCATCGTGAAATTTTCCCTATAAATTTTTTCTACAAAGCTTCAGAAGTTGGAATTAAAACACATTTGAGCTGAAATCTTGATGAATCTTGTGAAAAAATTTCAGATCTTGGTTCGCTATATTTTCAGAGATATGATCTGAGGAAGTTAGGGTTTTTGCAGGCTCCCGAATTCCATGTCAAACATGTGACCTTGGTAAAATCGTCATACCTTTCCCTTTGAGTATTGGATTCAAAATTCGTAAAAAGTGACAAAAAGAGGATAGACAATAGTTTGCTGGATATAATTTTTAGGACCGAAGGTCAAAGGAGTGACACATGGCACTTCGTACAAGTTTGCTCTACTGAACCAGTCTATAATCAGGTCATCATGGGAGATTGGGCATAACTCTTTCTTGAAGAATCCAATATTGATTAGATATGTGGGGTTGGATAGAGGACTCATAAGGCTACCATAGGATGAAATTTCAGACCTTGGAGATCTAAAATTACATAGATACAACATATTCAATATCGAGCTTCTAGAAGGCAAGAAAAGGTATGCATTCAAGGATCACTGCAGTAAGGATCACGCATCAACAGTCAAGGGTAAGTCTGCTACAACAAGGTATGTATGATTAGTGTTTGCATTTGAATTTTAATATCATCTCTGACATGTGTTTTTGCAGGACAATGTAAGTATTTTGTATGTATGTTTATTTGGGTTTTGTTCATAAATGCTAAACATATTTACATTTGATTTTTATGTTTTGGATGATAGTGTAAGTATTTTGTTTGTATATTGGTTTGGGTCTTGTTCATTAATGCATGTGCAAGAAGGAGGAAATAATAGGACAACTCAGACACATACTTGAAGGACGTCCAATGCCAAAGTAGCATTACTTGAAGCAAGCACAACAGTTCCTCAGCAACTGCTAGTGATCAAAGAAGCAATGTCAAGTCAAGTATCAGGTCGTGTCAAAAGTTAGTGTTGTAAAAATCATCATTGTAAAATTGTAAAAGAGTCATTATTGTAAAAGAGTCAATATGCCTAGAGTTGAAGAGGCATTGTTGGGAGGTATAAGAGTCATTGTTGGATAATTTTATGGTTGGGTTGTAGGTCATAATTGGATTGGGTGATTGGTCTAGTTCAAATAAATCATTGTGAATCATACTGTAACGTGGATCATTGTCCTTGGTACGGGAGTCCACACTCTTGTCTTATTTATGATCATTATAGGGTGGTAGGGAGGTGCTAGGTTGGTGCATGAAGTCACCTACATGTTGGAGCATGTGAACATTTTAGGGTGGTAGGTCGGTCTATGATGTCGGGGCATCCATTCAGTTGAATAATAAAGAGACTAGGGCGTTGGGGCGTCCTTCCAGTGGGAGCTGGAGAAGAATGATTTTCTCGAATTCCAGGAATTTTAGTTGGGGCTGAATATTAAAGAATTTATTAGAAAAGCATTTGGTAGTTTTTGACTCGGAGGGGGTTTTCCACATAAAATTCGTGTGTCTACTGTGTTCTATTTTTTACTATTGTTACTGGATAAACATTAATATTCACAGAAGATTAACTAATGCTTTGAAAATATTTAAACATTCTAATTGCTAAGCAATACTGATTCACCCCCCCTCTCCGAATTTCCAACATCCTTAAAATGCACCTACTACTGTAAAAATGAAGTATAGAAAAGGTGAGGTCAAAGATAAGAAAATTTCGATTGAATCTATTCAAAATCATTTGGTTTCTTATATTTTTACTTGGGTACTTCTAAGGAAATATATGATAATTTGGATGGGATGTATTTACCACCACCATTCTCAACAAAGACATGATACCTAGTTTTGATGAGTTATTGGCTAGGTGCACTCAAGAGGAGACAAGGATGATGGGGATATAAGTCCTCCAATGGAAATGAACTTACTGCCTTCTTCGCTCATGCAAAAGGGAAGAGTAATACTGGTCCAAGGAGATAGGGTCAAGGATCCAAGAAGGGATTCAAATAAGGAAGAAAAGGAAGGTGCTACAATTGCAACAATTTCAACCACTATGCTAGAAAGTGTCCTCACAAGAAAAATCCTCCAAGGGATGATGACAACAACAGTAACAATTTCAAAGGAAATGGAAACCAAAGGAACAAGAAGTTCAAAAACAAAGGAAAGAGGAATTCTCTTGTTGCTCAAAATGGAAATGGTCTACCTCCCAAAAGGACAAGAAATGCCAGATATGATGAAAATAATGTTGTAGAAAGACAAGATGAGTTTTATCTTATTTTCACTCTATCTATTGCCTCTCCTCTGGATACTTTGGATAATTAGTTGATACAAAGCATTTCACTGGATAAAAAGAGGCCCTCTCAATTTTGGTTGAGAAGAAGACTAATCTAGAGATTATACTTGGAGATCATGCCACCTACCCCATGAAAGGGATAAGTACGATCACTCTTCACTTGAATCAAGGTCAAACCATTCATCTACAAGATGCGTTGTATGTGCTTGATTTGAAGAAGAACCTAATATCTATTTTTGTGATGGAATACTAAGGCTTCAAGGTAGCATTCATTGATGGAAAGTTACATATTTGGAAAAGAAACCCTACAGATGCATTTACTCTTGGATTTAGGGTTGATGGTCTCTCTCAAGTTGGTGGAAGTTCTTTGGGAGCTTGTGATACTTCTCTTCAATGTGAATTATGGCACCACAACTTTTCCCACTTACTTTACAAAGCCTTACATGTGTCTGACTTTACTATTAACTATGAAGTAGTTTGTTAAGGTTGTGCAGTTGGGAAGCATACAAAGGGACCATTCCCTTCTAGTGAAAGCAAGGCCATGCCCGTAACCTCATTGGGAGGATACATATCCTATGCAATCTTTGTGGATGACTTATCATGCAAAACATGGATCTATTTCTTAAAGAGGAAGGATGAAGTGCTCAAATGGTTCTGTTCTTTCAATGCATTGGTGGAAAATCAAACAGGGGAGAAGATCAAGATGTTGAGGACTGAAAATGGAACCAAATATGAATCAAATGAATTCAATGACTTTTGTAGAAAGGTTGGCATTAAGAGGGAGCTAATTGTTCCATACACTCTTGAGTAGAATGGTGTTGTTGAAAGGAAGAATTGAACGATCATGGAATCCACCTGTGCCATGATCTATGATTAAGGTCTACCAAAATTCTAGAACCACAAATTCCCCCCCTTACATTACAAAGCCTTACATGTGCCTGAATTTAATATGAATCATGAAGGAGTTTTTCAAGGTTGTGCAGTTGGGAAACATACAAAGGGACCATTCCCTTCTAGTGAAAGCAAGGCCATGCCCGTAACCTCAATGGGAGGATACATATACTATGCAATCTTTGTGGATGACTTATCACACAAAACATGGATCTATTTCTTAAAGAGGAAGGATTAAGTGCTCAAATGGTTCTGTTATTCAATGCATTAGTGGAAAATCAAATAGGGGAGAAGACCAAGATGTTGAGGACCGACAATGGGACCAAATATGAATGAAATGACTTCAATGAATTTTTCATAGAAGCTAGCATTAAGAGGGAGACAATTGTTCCATACACTCTTCAGAAAAATGGTGTTGTTGAAAGGAAGAATTGAACGATCATGGAAGCCACCTATGCAATGATCTACGATTAAGGTCTACCAAAATTGTTATGGGGAGAAGCTTCCAACACTGTTGTATATGTTAAAAATAGAAGCCCTCATCATGCTTTGGATTTCAATACACTCAAAGAAGTTTTCATTGGTAAGAAACCCGATGTTTTTCATTTTAGAATATTTGGATCTACTTCATTGGAGCTCGACTCTGGTGGAAGTATTCACCTCAACTACACTAGGTAGTTTGTACTGCGTTGGCCCTCCAAATGATATTGTGATTTTTCTAGAAGATTTGGTTAAACAATTTCTACGTTATATTATTTTATAAATTGTTAATATAATATAATATAATAGAATTATATGTTATATTATATTTTTATTTAATTTTGTATTTTGTGATTGGGGTCCAATATAAGAAAATAAAATAGTGTTAAGGCCAAATTTTTTTGCTTCTCGTTGATTTTCCTATGAGGGCACTGGGGTTTCACTCACCTTTTGGAGCTCGACACCACTTCACTCACCTTTCGAAGGTCAGCACCACAATCGCACTCATGGCTAGATGATCCTCAAATTCTATTGTAAGCACACTAGATAGCTCGGAAATTTGTTATTGGAATTTTGTCTTGGATGACCTCATTCTTCTATAGACAGATCTGCAGCCTATTATCATAGATTAGGGCTAATTATGTGCCTAAAGATCTATGTTATTCTTGTCAATGTGTGTCACTGTCACAAATATGTGACCTCACCTTCTACCTATAGTTAGTCCTTATTTCAACGTGAAACTTTTGTTACTATACCCTCAGATTAGGGTTTTCAAAACATACAACCTTGAATATTATTTAAAAAGCTACACTAAACAACGATTTCAAAAAAAATGTCATCACTCCAAGTTCAAAATAAGTGTATCCTTTCAATGTTACCATAGGTGGGCTCACTATTTGCTTGGAATGTATATATGTGCCCAAAACTCGTCACTGCTATGCATAAAATCTTTGTCTCCTTATGGCACTGTCTAGGACTGTGAGGAAGGTGACGAGCCTTCTCTTTTATGCATAGAAACACTTATGCTTCTAAAAGGTACTATATGAGATTATAATCCTAATGTGCCTTTGTTCTAGGTTTCTATCATGCACAGAGACGTAATAGGAGTATCAACTCCTCTTCTTTGGTGACAGAGTATCAAATTGAGTATTTTGAAATGTTTTTATGCTCAGAGAAAGGGGAGAAACAAGCTCCTTAATTTCTAAAATTCAATTACATGATAATTATTCTCAGACCTCATGCACAGGTATAGAGAACACCTTTATATATCTTGTACAAATTTAGGGTATGAGTTTCACTTGACAATGAGATTATGCGTTAGAAATTTGGTACTTTTATCTTATACTCAAAATATCCCTTCAACAAATTTGATCTTGGAACTAATATATGCACAAGTGTAGAAACGATCTTGATGCCTCTTCCAATGAGGAATTTATGCACATGAATATACCATGAAATTGAAAATCTTTGATAGATAACTTGAGTCCTTTATAGGGCTACAAATATGTCACTTAATACCACAAAAACTTTAGATCTTTTACAAGGGTCTAGAGTTATCATGGTTAACAAATAGATATGACTTGAATTCCTTGCAAAACTCTAAAAAATGTACTGGTTTATAGTGACCGTAATATACATACCAGAGATGTGAAGATGTTCAGATATTTTGGAGGTTTTGTAGACCTTGTGATGTCACTTTTGACCTTTGATCCTATACCAATGAGTGCAGCCTCCTTAGGGCTTCTTGAAAAGCCTTTCTTCTTTAAAAAAATTTCTCCTTATGCTCTCTCTCTACTACAGTAGGTCTGCAACATTGATATAGTGATTAAGGGATAATGAAGGTGCAAAAATTCTTTGATATGTTTTCCAGATGGGTCAGAATTGAGAGGAATATTAAATTAGCCCTTAGATATTTTTTCACGGGGCTTAAAGTCCCTCCAAATGATATCGCTTTTGCATTGTGTAATGTGATTTTGCCTCTATTATTAGGGCTAGAAAACGTGGCCAGAAATTTGTTCTAGTTGCCTTCACAAATTTGGCTTAGGTATTTTTCTTTCCTTGAGAAGAGATGATGCCAAAATGAAATTATTTCTACCCTTTATTCAAGGCCCTAGATTTGATACCATGTTGAGAAATTTAGGGCATAAAAATAAGGAATTTATTTATTTAATTTCTCTTTAATCCTTGACATTTTCTTGTCAAGGACATTATCATAATTATTTAGTTATGTTCACCATCAAAACAAATGCCAATAGGAATATCACAATACAAACACAAGAACACCAGATGTAGGCTTCTATCCAGGGCCAAAACCTATCCTAGAATGGAAAACCCATAAAAATATCTTCTTATATAATTTCAATGAAGAATTATAAGACCTTGACCTTGACCCAATACAAAACTCCTGAGCGATGAGCTAACGAAACCCAAAAATATCAATGCAAAACCAGTCTGAGGAAAGCCTAGGTTCTCCTCCAAAACTCGTACGCGTGAAGAAATATAAACATAAATTCACTTCATTTCCTCCTTCTCTACCTTCAAAAGAAACTCACTTCATTTCTTGCTACTTCTCTATATTAAATCTCTTTTTTTTGTATGGATAAGATTGATATCACTTAATGTGTGTCACTCAATTGAGGAGAGCGAGTTCCTTTTATAGGCTTCTTAGGAGGTGAATTAGGACTCTATAGGCTGACATGAAGAGAGTTGGCCTACCCATCACTTGGAGGCTTCTAGACTTGGCATTTTACATTAAATATTTATCCTTCTTGTTACACGGTCCCTCTAAAGGCTAGTACATCATGACCTTGAATCTTGACTTGAAAACAAGACCCCTAGAACACTCAATGGATGGTTTGACCTAAGACCACAACATTCCGGGAAAGAAACCCATTTCAATAAAAAATAAAAAAAATTCTTTTCTTTTGACAAGTGCATCAATAATTACATCAAGTCATGACTCAAGTACAATTTATGAAGACCGACACTAGTTACATTTCAATAGGAGGAATGGGCACAAGTTCTTATTTTTCCTAGATGTTTAAATGTTGAAGGTTATGAAGTGTGTTAAAAGTTTATAAACGTTTCAACCTATATCTTATCGATATGAGTTTCAATGGGTTTGATTCCATTACTAGACATTAATAAATTTTCTTTTTAAAGAGGGGTTTGTGATCATATTGTCCAGTCCTGGCTAGTTACATATGTTTCTAAATGATGTCCTCTTCCATTTATGCTACTTATTTCTGTCCAAAAGAACCAACTGAATTTATATAACTTTTTTCTTCATACGATTGAAAGACATGGAACTTTTCGCTTCATATTTGGAGATAACACTAGGTCAAATAAGATTTTTTCTCTCTTGTTGAATGGGTTTCCATTCCATGTTTAAGTTAGTTGGAACACTTGGGTGGGAAACATATATTATTTCTATAAATTTTTCCTAATTATTTTTTCAGTCCATGTATCTCCCTTAATTATTATCCTTAAACAATAGTTCCTAGTAGGTTTGGTGATTAGCCAATTGAGGGAATGCATCTTTTTAGAATAAATTTTGTATGGTAACAAAGGATATAAATTCATGTGCATGCTTCCTTAGACATTCTTTGTTTCTTGTAAATAAATGTTTAGTTTTTAGGTTTTAGTCTTACCCATAAGGTATAGTGCAAGGAATGTAGGAGGAATGGGCACAAGTTTGTGTTTTTCCTACATGTTTAAATGTTGAAGGTTATGAAGTGTGTTGAAAGTTTATAAACACTGCAACCTCTATATTATTGATGTGAGGTTCAGTGGGTTTTATTCCATTACCAAACATCAATAAATTTTCGTTTTAAACAAATATGGATAGTTTTTGTGTTAATTGTAAAAGTATCATACTGTCCAGTTCTGGCTAGTTGCATATGTTGCTCAATGATGTCCTCTTCCATGTATGCTACTTGGTAATGTCCAAAAGAACTAATTGCAGTTGTATTTATCCTAAAGTTTCTTGGTCATGGCTTCCTCCTCCATCTTCTCTTTGTTTATTTCCCTAACCTACAAAAGAACAATTTCCCCTTTCTCTTTTTCCAACTAGGTTGTCATACGAACTTAGGGAACTTTTGGATTCATAAGAACTTCCTGTGTCTACATTAAGAAATCCTTCATTTGAAGCACTATATCAACAATTTAGACACTTAAATCCTATTCAAACTAAGGTATTTGCAGTGCTTCATAATTTAGATGATAATATTTTAGTTGCAACACCTACTAATTGTGGTAAGTCTCCTTTAGGCTGCACCTGCTTTATATGCTCTCTACTTATGATGAACTGCACTCGGGTTGGTGAGAATGAGGCCTCTCCTCACTCTAATGTATAGAATTCTCAAGGGCTTCATCTAATCTTCCCCTGCGGGATTCAAAACTCATAAATTTACATAATATGACTTGAAAAAATCATGTGCAAACAAAACATACATAAAGAAAAATCAAAATTTCAATATAGGCAACTCAAATTTCAATGATTTTCATTGCCTCTGGTTTTTATCGAAGTCCTCTAACACCTCCATGTGTCAAATCATCGAAATGCCTCATGGTTCCACACACACCAGCTTGGGTGCAAAGCGCATAGGCTTGTGTTCTTAGCCCAAAAGTCACTTTCGTGTGCTAATTCGTCCAAAAACCTATAACCTAGGGTTTGGAGGACCTCCCAAGCTACAAATCTCAACCTCAACATCTAAAATTTTTCCTTTTATTCCATGAAAACTAGTTAAATTCTTCAACATATTGAAGTATGTGGGCATTTTTTTTGTAATGGAAGATTAAAATCTATTAGATTATGTTGAGTTCTCAAGTTATCAAGTGAGTTAATTCAAAATTGGTTAGGATGAATATATTCTCAAGTTCTCAAGTTTTAAAATATTACTTGAATGTTTTAAACACGAAGAAATTTCTTGTAACTCACTTGTACTATTATAATGTTCTTATGGGTTCATCAAGATGTTTCTCAACATCCCGCATGACACTCGCTAAAATTTTCTCTTATTTGATGGAGTGTTATAGGATTTTCAAGCAAACAATTATTTTTCAGATCTATCTTCGTCGAGTGATGGAAGTTCAGGTGGGATAGAATAAATTGACCAAACATTTGATACATCGTCTATCAAGCGTAGATCAACTAGAGGTGAAATTATTAGAATAAAATTCCATAGACGGATGGATTTTTCTCTCGCTAAATGGGGTTTGTGTTATTATGATAATGAGAGCACAAATGACATTGTGGTTCCCTTGAGGTAAAAATATCTAGTGAAAAAATGGGAACCCAGGGATCTTCCTGGAATAAACACTGATTTTTCTGTCAATGAAAGGACATAACACATTACCTGTAATATTCCCAATTAGCCATGAGCTAGTTGGAATATTAAATTTTGTTTTGCTGCTTTGTTTTATGAATAAGAGGAAAATGGAGCTCCATAATTCTCCTTAATATTTAATAAATCAATGCCAATGTGAAAAGGATAGATCTTGGCAGCTTAATTGAGCACCCTTGGGTGTGAAAAGGGGCTGGAACACCTTGACTAGGTCAACTTTGACCAAATCAAGAGTGTTGTCATGGAGGAGTGGCCATCAATGAAAGAAAATGCGGTTTTAGATGGAGATGGTTTGCATGGAAGTAGGGTCATAAATGAATGGGGCTTAGGGTTTGGAAGCTCATATCTTATAAAAGGAAGAAGATGGCAGCCATATTCATTATGTTGATGTATTTGATATTTCTGAATATATGGTCTGTTTAGACATATATCTTTCTCTTGTTATTTAGCCGAGATTGAGTGTTGTTTAGCACTGGGTGTTCCTAATCGGGAATCCCACCTCTTCCATTGAGAAGCTCTTGGAGGAGTCTTGTACTACATTGTCGACTTTCAGGCTTAGGTCCAAGCTTCATCTTTCATTTACAGCACAGATACTGTTGAGGGTTGAGTTGTTTTGCAGGTTGCAGTAGTGGAGACCATCTTTGGGTCATATCATTACTTATTTTCAGTGGAGAAAGCTTCCTTTCCATTGGGAGGATAGTAAGGAAGGCCCTTGTGTATATTTTCATATCTTGGCTTCAGGCCATTGATTTATCTGCCCCTACAATGTAGTTTATTTCCAGATCTGCGTTATTTTGTGGGAGGAGTTGCAGGGTGGTTTTGGCACACCATTTGGAGAGGAGGTTTTCTAGAGAAGGGATAAGCCCTTGATCTAGAGAGTATATTGGAAGAGGCTGCATTATTGATCATATCAGATCAGCCACACTTTCCAGATCTATATTTTGTAGTGGATCTTCAGCCCTAGGGCTTAGATTCCCATCTTGTACATGGTGTTTTGTTGAAAACCCTTAAGGGGTTCTTCAAAGGAGGTTGTATAGTGCCTAGATCTGTATTAGATCTATATTTTGTGGCATACAACAGCCCTAGATCTGTTGTATAACCATTTTCTGTAGTAGTGCCTTTTAAACAGTGCTGCAACAACCTTCCAACTCTTTATATATAGTAGCAACACCTCTTTTGAGGGATTTTGTCCATTGGAGGCTTGTTAGTTCTTATTGTACATCTTATGGCCCATTTCTTATGCATATTTTTTTGCTGTTATAATGAATATAAGCTCTCCATATTAGCCTCTTTATTTTATATGATGTTTAACACTATTGTTCCAACATTTTGCACTATATTCCTACTTTTCCCATTTGGGAATATTACAGTGGTATCAGAGCATAATCTTGGCACAGCCTGTGCATATTGAAAAGCGAATATGTCCTCTGAAGGAGATCATCTTACTGATAGAGAGAAGAGGTATCAAGAAGATGACACCAGAAGTTTGATTATACAAATGACAAAGAAGACACAGGTAAAACCCCTTTATCTGGAGGAGAAGATGAAGAGAAAGAGTTTCCTAAGATTCTTCTCAAAGCCATGCAAGACATTGCTAAAGAAATAAAGGGGATGAGAATGGATAGGTATAAGGAATCCCCTCAAGGATTTCAACATGGTTAAGGCTCCGACATTTCTCATCATTGGAGTGATCAATTAGTGTAGCAACAAGAAGTTTCCCAATGCTCTACAATGCCTACATTCTTGGCAGTGGGAAATGAAGGGTTTCAAGAAAAAGAATCCCTTGAAGAGTATTTCATGGAGTACGAGTCTCAAACTCAGAGATTCAAGGACCACTTGAGTTTTCAAGAATTTTGTCAAATCAAGGAGAATAGGAGACCCAAGCATCACAATAGAAGTGGTGGATTAATTCAGAATCATGATCTACACCGCACTATGGGAAGATTTTTCTTACCCAACTTTGATGGGTCATCTAAATGCACTGCCAAATCATGGGTAGAGAAGCTTGACATCTACTTCCAGTTGAAAAAAGTTCCAGAAATGGAGGCCATTAAGATAGCAACACTGCACCTTGAGGGTGAAGCACATGATTGGTGGTTCCATGGCTTGTCTACTTTGGGTCATGCCAATGTGACTGCATATTCAGAGTTCACAAGGAGGTTGGTGGAGTGGTTTGATGGAAGAGATCCTGAAGCACCATTCATGGGGCTTGCAAAGCTTAAACAATAAGGTAATCCAGAAACTTACATTTCTGAATTTTTGAGACTTTCTGTTATGGTTCCTAACTTATCTGCAGCAAGAAGGGTCTATATGTTCATTTATGGGTTAGATGAACCTCTTCATGGGTTGGTTAAGTCTACCAAGACCACTACCCTTCAATATGCCATTGAAAGGGCTAGAGATCTTCAAGATGCCTTGCCAAAAGCAAAGGCAACATTTCAGCATAAGCCCTCTTTTCCATCAAAGGGAAAATATGAGAAGGCTCCTCTTTCAAAAGAGAGACAAAATAAAAAACCTCTTGATGATGATGTCCAAAGAGATTTGAGGAGGAGGAAGCTTTGCTTCACATGCCAAGAATCTTGGGCACCCAGACATAAATGTGGAGCAGGAAAGGCACACTACATAGAGGTCTTCTCAGGTGATGAGGAGGTAGAAGAAGATGAACCAAGAAGAGGTCACAACGTTGACACAACAGGAGATGAATCAACACCATCAGGAGATGGGAATGGGGAATTTTCTCCAATTGGAGGGGCTCTTGCATCATTGAGAGGAGTACCTAAGTACTTGACCTTCAGGGTTCGAGGTTCCATCTTATATTAGAGGGTTTCTGTTTTGATTTACAGTGGGGCTACCCACAATTTTATTGATGCCCAACTAGTGCAGAGGAGGGAAATACCCATTGATGCTTATGAGGGATTTTATGTTTTGGTCCCAGGAGATAGAACTATGCAATGCATGAATTATGTTCCATCCTTATCAGTCACCATGAGGACATATACATTGACTGATCACTTATTTGTGGTTGACATACCTGACACCAATGTGATATTGGGTGTGAAATGGTTGATTACTTTGGGGAAAGTCACCACAGATTGGGAGACTTTGCAAATGGAATGGGTGGATAGAAAGAGTGGCAAGACTCAAATTATTAAAGGCATGCACACATATCCCTCACATACAACTTCCACATAGAAATCAGAGATGGATTTGTGCAGTGGAAGCAAGGACCTAATAGTCCCATATATTATGCATATGAGATTGATTCATGGGACATTATTATTTTGTGGAAAACCACCTGGGAGGCCACTTGATTTAGATTTGGTGAGGCGTGTCTCACATCATAATGATCCATTCATTGATCCAGGATGGATGGGAGCATTAGAAGACCAAGATACAACGCTGAGAGTCTTAGGTAGGCTCAAGGAGGAGGGAGACATTCTCCCAACATCATCATTACCCACTCTCATTTCAGATTCTGCGCTATGGGAGGAGAAGCATGGGAAGGATAGCAACCTTCCAACATATACCTTTGGCATGGGAGATGTCAAGGAGAAGGGCAACCATATGACAGATGTTCTTTGTGATAGATCATCAGAGCTGTCACTATGAAGGATTGATCCATATTGGAAATCCCAACTGTTGGTGGATTATTCTAAGGATGTTTTTACCTGCATGATACTTGATGATCAGCTACATGAAGAGGGCTATTCAGTCCAAGAAGAAGTCATCTACTATTAGGTAGGATCTTCTTATCTAGAGCCTCCAAGCTCAAGGAAAAGTTGCTACAAAGAGCTCATGAAGAATTCCTTTTCAGCCATACTTATTCCATGAGAGCCTACAACACTATCATAAAGAGCTACACTTGGGAAGGCTTTAAAGAGGAACTATATCAACATTTTCAAAGACGCATGAACTATGTGGAGTTGGAAGAGAGACATGACTCAATGAAGGATTTATCACAACCACCTCTTTCCTCTTATGGAATGAGAGGGGATCTATCTATGGACCACTCCATTTGTATGAACATAAATTTTGGTAAGGAACATGCTTATGTACATAATGTTTCATTTGATGATTACTTGCATTCCTTTACCATGTATATGCAGGCCATAGCTCCAAGGATGAGCATTATCCCATATAAACTTCATGGCCAACTTTGGGCCATAAACATTTCTGAACATGGCAAATCCCCTGGAGGATATAGGGAGATGTTGTATCATTGTGGGTGCACTCCAAAAGCACAAAACATATCTCACCCCTTCAGCCATTGTGAGAAGACTTGGGCAACAAGTAAGTGGTGGGGAAAACACTTACCACATCATTATCTGATGTAGTCAAAAGCTATACTGCATTGGTTCCACATGTGGAACTATGACCCACATCCATTTTTACAAATTTCTGTTTGTATGTACTTAGCTTTGATCCCATACATTGATGATGTACTTATTCTTTTTATGGGAATGTTTGGAGGGAGGATGGGAGGAATGTGTGTGCCCTATGGGAGAGAGATTCTCCATGTTCGTTATGCTACATGTTTTAGGGAGAACATTGGGCAAACCATGTTTGTTTCATTGGAACTATTGTCTCCTTGTGGGATGAATTATTTTCATCTCATAAGAACTTTGGAGGAGCATTTCATGGAGGGATGGATTGGTAGAAAATTAGCTTATGAGGGAAGCTTATCACATGTTGGTGTCACCAATGATGGAGGAGAAGAGTTGCAGCACTCACCTTGTTAGTTGCTTGAGGAAAAGCAACATTTGGGAAGGGAGGACTGTAATATTTCCAATTAGCCATGAGCCAGTTGGAATATTAAATTTTGTTTTGTTGCTTTGTTTTATGAATAAGAGGAAAATGGAGGTCCATAATTCTCCTTAATAATGAATAAATCAATGCCAATGTGAAATGATAGATCTTGGCAGCTTAATTGAGCACCTTTAGGTGTGAAAAGGGGCTGGAACACCTTGACTGGGTCAACTTTGACCAAATCAATAACGCTGTCATGGAGGAGTGGCCATCAATGTAAGACAACACAGTTTTATATGGAGATGATTTGCATGGAAGTAGGGTCATAAATGAATGGGGCTTAGGGTTTGGAAGCTCATATCTTATAAAATGAAGAGGATTGAGGCCATATTCATTATGTTGATGTATTTGATATTTCTGAATATATGGTGTGTTTAGACATATATCTTTCTCTAGATGTTTCGTTGAGATTGAGTGTTGTTTAGCACTGGGTGTTCCTGATCGGGAATCCCACCTCTTCCATTGAGAAGCTCTTGGACGAGTCTTGTACTACATTGTCCACTTTCAAGCTTAGGGCCAAGCTTCATCTTTCATTTACAGCGGAGATCTTGTTGAGGGTTGAGTTGTTTTGCAGGTTGCAGCAATGGAGACCATCTTTGGGTCATCTCATTACTTATTTTCAGTGGAGAAGGCTTACTTTCCATTGGGAGGACAGTAAGGAAGGCCCTTGTGCATATTTTCATATCTTGGCTTCAGGCCATTGATTTATCTGCCCCTACAGCGTAGTTTATTTCCAGATCTGTGTTATTTTGTGGGAGGAGTTGCAGGGTGGTTTTGGAACGCCATTTGGAGAGGAGGTTTTCTAGAGAAGGGATCATCCCTTGATCTAGAGAGTCTATTGGAGGAGGTTGCATTATTGATCATGTAAGATCAGCCACACTTTCCAGATCTATATTTTGCAGTGGATCTTCAGCCCTAGGGCTTAGATTCCCATCTTGTACATGGTGTTTTGCTGAAAACCATTAAGGGGTTCTTCAAAGGAGGTTGTATAGTTCCTAGATCTGTATTAGATCTATCTTTTCTGGAATATAGCAGCCCTAAATCTGCTTTATAACCATTTGCTATAGCAGTGCCCTTTAAACAACACTGTAGTAGCCTTCTAGCTCTTTATATATAGTAGCAACACCTCTTTTGAGGGATTTTGTCCATTGAAGGCCTGTTCTTTCTTATTGTACATCTTAGGGCCCATTTCTTATGCATATTTTGCTGTTGTTATAATGAATAGAAGGTCTCCATATTGGACTATTGCTTTTATATGATGTTTAACACTATTGTTCCAACATTTTACACTATATTCCTGCTTTTCCCATTTGGGAATATTACATTACCCCATCGTAATTACACGGTTTGGGGATATTTTACATGGATGGCATAAATGTATGTTACAAAGGATTAACTTAATTGATGGAGTATGTCAAACCCTTTTACAATTAAAATGATTGGGTACGTCTAGTCCAATACAACAAAATTATGTGAAGATATGGAGTGTCCACACATTATATACAACTAAAAGGAAATGATCAAATTAAAGGCGAAACTACGTATAATTATGGAAGGTCAAAAGAAGTAGGTAATATTACAGGGTTTATAAATAATACATGGCCCTTGACCACAAATACGCAACCTAATTTCATATTCGAGGGGCGTTAAGGAAACCATGTATTCTTTGATTACAATTTGAATAAAATATATACAAATATTGCTATTATGGGGCAATATGTATTCCATTTAACCCAACTTGTAAGAAATGCCTATTATATGTTATGATTGTCATTTACTACAATATATTGTCAGGCATATTGTAAGTTGAGGAAACATTTTAATACGTCATGGTTAAAATATTTTGGCAGGTTGATCAAGGTCAAAGGGCACCAACCTCACAACAGGTAATACTTAATCTAGTTGTACCTAAAATAATATAAACATGATATTATTCTAGAGTAGAATTTTATCCATTATAGAGTAAGTTAAATTCATATTTTTAGGCATCATATAACTAAATGAAAGATTCAATATGCATATGACCAACTTGAGAAAATGCATTCCTTCATCTTTTTCAAAGTATTTTTTCTATACAATATGGAATATATATTGATCCTATCATAATGCCTCTTCCAAGGGCCTTCCAAGATGATGAAGTTTTTATAAATTTATAACCTTTTATATTGGCTATGATATAACGTGAAGTTTCTATATAAATTTAGACATATGTCAGTAGTGGTTTTATTGTTAATATAATGATGATTAATTGTGGATGAATTGAAAATTACACTTATTTGACAAACATGGTGATAAGGGGAAGACACTAGCCTTAGGGCAGTCCACAAATGCTCCTGAGGAAGAGCTTACTAAAGAAGAAATTTTAATGTCCGTCAATCTGATCCAAACATTAAAGAAGATAAAAATGAAAGTAAACAATAAATTCAGTTCTTTAGTTTTGATTGAGCCTCACACGTGAGAGATAAGAGGCGAACTAAAAACCTTGATGCACCAAATTACTCAGAATGGGGTGAGAAACTCATTATTTAACCCATTTATTTGTTTATGATTTTAATTAACTCATCCTTTATAAAAAAAATCTTTATTTTATAAGAGTTTTGGCAGAGTACGATCCTCATGCTACGACTATGGGGTCCAACATTTGTAGAAATGCCAATACTCCGTTGAGTGATGCACCAGTCATTGAGACCGGTACACCCGCTCAACCACACATGGCATGATATTCACCTCCTAAACAACATACGTTAGGATCTGCGCTTCCTGAACAACATACACCAGGATCTGTAGATGATGTAGAGCATGATATCATTACACAATTTGAACTAAGATTTCCTAGATCTTCCCATGTTACTAACACGAGAACACTACCAATTACATTTTTGGTAGATGAGGAAAATGTTCCCATGAAAATATAGAAACTTCCAGGTATTTAAGAAGAGTTTTCAATATTAAATACAATATAATTGAAATTAACATATAGTATGTGATAACTTTAAACTAATGATAGTATCATTTTGCAAGAAATGATGCATTCAATAGGACTTTGTATGACCTAAACTTGGAAATTTTTTGGCCCACCATTCACACAAAGTGGAAATCCCAAAGTTTTGAGTTGGAAGATGAACTTATAACCAAGATGGTTCGCATGTACAGTGATGGTACCTTCAAGAAAAATAGAGTTACCTCGAAGGAAGGCTTACATTTAAAATATCCGTGGGACCAATATAAGTATCATTTGGAAAGTAAAAGTTCACATGATTTCCCTCCAGTGATTCCAAATATGGAGTGGAAAGTGCTCATGGCATATGCAAACAATAATGCATTGCGAAAAGCATGGAAGACACCTCCTCAACTAGGAAGGTATGAGGAACTTTAAATAATCTAATTATGATGCTTTATCATCATTATGGCATCTAATTAAGTTTTTCAATATTTTAAATATAGGATTCTAGATACATCCAAAGGCACGATGGATAGAATAGCCAAACATGGGAAACATCATCTTGGCCCGGTTGGTCACTCAAAACTGACTACTAAAATTGTAAGTATATAAAAAAATAATTAGCATCCAAATTGTAAATTCTTAAAAATTTTAATTTAATATCACAAAAGAAGAAAAATTCATGTTCTCATGCAAAATTGCAGGGGTCACAATTCAAAGAGGCTCCCACGAAGGAAGACCTAAAGCTTGCTTTCACACATGACTATCAAGTCGTGGTTGAATGTAGGGCAACCTTGGCATCTTCACAGTCTTCCAACAACCAACCTAACACTCAAGAACATAAAAGTAACGAATACAATTTATAAATAATTACTTGAACAATCTATTGGTTTTTATTTTTGGCCATAAAGTAATGTGCTTGATTTTAATGTAGATACAACACATCAGCCTACTGACGGTGCAGTTCCCCTTGAGACTGATGTTAAACTTAGTACTGGAGGCATTTCAGGTGTTATAAAAAAATGTAGTATGGAATAAATTAAAAATATTCAAATGCAAATGGCGTATTAATTATAACCTTTCTTGTTTCTACATTATAGCATGTACAGGATGAGGCGAGATAACATATGGGAATATCCAAAAGTATTCCTCTTCCCTCCACTACCGAAGTAGCTAAAGAACACTCTACTACTCTTTTTATTAATAAAACATTTGTAATAATAATAACTATAAATATGAATTTAACATTTCTTTCTTATTGTAGTTGATGCTCTACCCCACCTGCAACAACACAGTTGTAGGAATAGGTCAGCAACAAGCCATACACTAGAGCCCACAACAACTAACGGGGGCCAAGATCAAGATATCTTAGCTAACTACATATTTAAAAAAAAAAAATCCCTGATAAAAATTGACAGCACTTGTTTGTTTAGAGCTCAATTTTTTGAGTACCACATTTTTGATTGAGAGGTTGAATGCCTCATGGCATCTACACATGTAAATTTTGACTATATTATTAAAAGTTGTGATTTTTCCATTGGAAAAAACTTGAACGACCTTGTATAATATTATGTAAACATATTTTTTGTGATAAAACTTATTGAGATAAAATATTTTGTGGATGTACAAATGAATGAATGAACGATGACACCCTTTAAGGCATCATATATTTGTGGTCTTTCTTCATCCAACTCTGGTTTGAGGTTATGATTAAATTATAATGCAACGAATTGTTTATAGAGGCTTAGCCAAAACACATGTAAATTAAATAAGGGGAAAAATCTATAAGGCACATTCTAATATTTTGTCTCATATAAACTTTGTGGATTTTAAACATCTTGTTATACAAGTCATTTTCAAATATGTACAGCCCTTATGACTACTAGGAAAACCAAGGAAGTTTTCAAAGTTTATATCACTAGTTTCCATAAGCTTTATAATTAGAACTACCATGCATTGAACTTGTTTCTAACATACCAACATTTTTTAAATCAACCACCCTTTTTAGTCTTGGGCATGAGATACTTATAAACATTTCACTAGTGAAGGATTTAAGTAACTCAAATTTTGAGCTTGTGGAATAATGAATTGTTATAGTGAAATATACATAACCTTTAGGATTTCCATGCCTTGAGTTTCCTTGAATAATACCTTTCTTTTCTTCTCCTTGAACTACTCCCTTACCTGTGATGCGTCAATCAACCTTCCAAATGAATAGTTAAAGGTTTAATCCTCTAAGTTTTAGTGATTAATTTTTTCATCTTCACATGCCCCTTTCAATTACATAATGTTTTTAACTCATGTGATAATTAACTCAACTATCCATTTTAAAAGATCATGATCCACGAAAGACAAGCTTCTCATTGAAATATACCATTGAATTGCTTAGTACTACTAACTAGGCCTCTTAATCTACAACTAATCCACGTCAGTTCAATTAAAAAAAATATTATAGCTGATTTTACAATCACCTCATGATGGTTCTCAGCCAAATTATGCCCATTCCAATTGAGCTAACTCATTAATTTTGTTTTTTTTGTTTTGTTTTTTTGTTTTAATTTAATTTATTATTTATTTTATATAAATTGTTTCATCAAGTTCAAATAGTTGAATTTTTTTACAAATTACACTTATTTGATAAACAAGGTGATAAGGGGAAGACACCATACTTAGATCAGTCCACAGGTGTTGCTGAGGAAGTGCTTAGTGATCATGTTTGGTTTGATGATGATGAGTTGTACATGTCTCCTGACCCAATCATAACAATAAATAAGATTGTGGTTAGAACGAACAAAGAATTTGCTCAATTGATTCACATTAGAAATAAAGGTCTTGATATTAAAGATAGGATCAACATGTTAAACCAAAATCTTCAAATATATTAGGTAATAGCCATATTTTAAAGTGATTTTTATATGTCATAAGTTCAATTATGATTGTTTGTTTTTTAACTTTTACATTGTCTAATTGAAAAACCATTTTATTTCTTATATAGGATTTTTTGGCAGAGATCACACCAAAAGATACAGAAACCATGAGCTAGCTTTCAATGGAAGAGAGTGTCATACATGAGGATCCTCAACTAGAAGAGGAGCATAGGGAAACCATTCCAACAATGTCGACTAGTGCACGAGGTAAATAAAAGTTTGATGCTATTTTTATTAATGAATAATAATAAAAAATATCAACTTAACATTTATTTATTGTTACAGTTGATGATCCACACCTCATGATACATCCTCATCAAAATCATGAGTACACGACAAGGTCATCAAAAATAAAGAAAAGAAAACAAATGATTGTACTATTTATATTATTAGAAACATCACATACCACATTATGAAAACGTATTTTTGATGACAATTTTTTTTAAGATGCAATATTTTGTGTCTATGATTAATGAATGAATGTTATATGTTAATGAATAATTTCCATATGTTTCTTTATGTAAATGACCATGTTTCATACCATGTAAACATATTTTTTATTATAAAATTTAATGCGATGAAATATTTTGTGGATTTAAGAATGAATGAATGAATGTTTTCTATTTGTTTTTTTATGTATCTTAATGTATTTCTTTCAACTATTTCCTATATAGTAGATAGATTGGGCACTGGGGAATTCAAAGTGATGTTGGGGGGGGGGGGGGGAGGGGTGGGGCGTTCATGAAAGATTCCACCTTCATGTGGTTGGCCATGTTCAATAGAGAATAAATTAGGATTTGGAAAATATTGGATAAAAACACCCTTGATCGAAGAGAGAAATAACAAAGTCAATGTTGACTTTACTGCTACTTCATCGAGTGGAGGGAGGTTTCCTCTAAGATTAAACTACACCAAAATTTATTCTTGAAAATGAAAGGATATCATTTAGGTATTCATGCACTCAAGTCCTTTTAATTATGATTTATTCATGCAATTAAATTTAATATTTGGTTAAATTCAATCTATTTTTTCCTCATTGGTCTCATGAATATGTGTAATAAAACTAGTATCAATTCAGATGTTGCAGTGGAAAAATTATATGAAGAAAATAAATCAAAATGGTAAGAGTTTAGGTAAGTCAACAAAATTTGTTTAATATTTGTGCTGTATGTCTTGGCCAAGTGGGAGTTACATAAAGGTTTATAATAAATAAGAAACTTTTCCATGAAAAAAATTCATGTAGTATTTGTCTTTCTTTGACCATTGTGTTTGTATTTGAGTGAAAGACCACAAATTATCATTTTTCATGCAGGGCAGTAGGAGAAAATATTACTCTATTAATTTTTCTTAAGGCTCTGGTGTGATTTTTCTCCTACTTTATTTATTATTTATCTCATATAACTTATCTTTCCTTTGTTTTGAAGGTACTTTCATTCACATATCTGGATTTGAAAGACTAATTTGGGTTGGAGTCATATATGGAAAAAAAATCATTCAATTACTGTGCAAATTTATCCCACCAAGTGCTTATCTACCGGGTGTGTGATTTAGTTTTTCATTGCATTCGATTTCAAGCAATTTTTATTTCTACATTGCAAATCTTCAAAGACCATAGACCCAAATTCTCTTCTTATCAACTTCAAATGAGATTTCCAATACCATAGACCCAACTTATCTTCTTATCAACTTCAAATAAGACTTCCAAGACCATAGACCCAAATACCAACACACCATGATCACTTGAAGGGATGGCCAACCTGATCAATTGGTGGAATGTCAGACACTTTTTACAAAGAATAAATCTCTTTTTTATAGTACCTCTTAGGACACATACCCCACCTGAATATTCAATAGGTATGTCCCTTTAGGACTATTATTATATTGGATTACCAATCCTCAAAGAAAATTGGTCCTCTTCGACCACTCTTGTCTTGGATACCCTGTCATATCCTCAGAGTTTCAACTATGAGACTACTACCTAACTTGGATTTATAATCCTTAAAGAGTATCGGTTTCAGATGCGTACCCAATCCTTGAGGTGCCATTATCTCTTAGTGGAGTTCACTAAGACTTACGAGCATTAGTCCTGGTCTATTGCATGACAACAAACCCTAAGCATCAAAAATTAGGGTTTATATTAAACCGTAAAGGTTAGGGTTAAAAAAAATGAAAAAATGACAAAGTTAGATTCAATCTAGTGATTGGTCTTTCTAACAATAATATTTACGATTCAAAACCATAAACATACGATAGTAATCGAGGGAAAATTAAAATAATTTTAATGAAATTTTTTTACTGCAAATCTTATAGTTTCGGACATACCTGGAGTTGTTCCTTTTACAAGCCTCCTATATTTTCCTTTATCGATGGGTTCCCTCTGAATTTTAACCTTTGTTCCTGCAATTCTTATTAACAAGTACAAATTATGTGATACTAAAAGCATGATATTAATTTTTTCAACCTAGGGTTTTTAAGCAACAATGGAGGATGAAATACTAAGGATAACATATGCCAAATATAGGACTAGGTACTTAAGTTTAGATATAACTTATTAATATCATCTAATCATACTTGACATATACCCTATTTATCTCATAAACCCTATAGGCCAAGGGTTAGGGTTTTAGGGTTATATAGTGTAGAAATTATGGTGTAGAATTGAAAATGATCATGAAATTTTAATCTAAATCCCAAGAAAAAATCCTACTCTACTACTCTGCGGAATTCAATTCAAAATTTATAACATCATTAAAAAAAATGCAATGATAAATAACACACATGCACCCAATATTTTTCCAGTGGAAATAAATCTTCTAAAAAACTCTTTGCTTGCTTGCATTAATATGATGAATAGTGATGTATTACAATTGTTAGCTCAATCCGAGCTCAACTTGCAAGTGAATAACCTATCTCTCTGCTCACTAAGAATATATGAACCAAACTTAGTCAATTTTTGCTTTTGCTTGAGCCCCTATTTCCTTGTGAAATTCCCGAGAAACTTAGGCCCTTATTATTTAAGAATTTCCTCTAAAATGTTTGTGCAATTCCCAAGGTTTATCATTTGAATGCATGCAACACCTATACACTCAAGACTAGCCTACAACTGATGTTACACTACCTTGGAATCTCCACCACAAATGGGGAACTAAAATTATCTGCATGCACTCACTATTTTTTGATAATTAATCAGTTAATTGGATTATCACTGAGTTAGACTAAAGTCCCACTGCACAACTAACCTTCCACTAGTTCCTCCAACAATTAGAACTAGTTTAACTGAAAACTAATTGAAATAAATGAACTTGATTGCCATAAATTATAAATCAGACATGCTTAATTGAACTCTAACTCCTCTAGCACGAATTTACTAAGCTAAGTGAGTGACAAGATCCATGTCACCTCAATTAGCTGCATCCAAGTTTCCTGTTGATGTGGAAATTCAAACTTTCTCAATTTGACCAAGGTAAAGTCAAATTGAGACGTTATTGCTGCATTTTTCAACACTCCCTCTCAACAAGAAAGGGATTATGAGGCACCTCTATCCTAGACCTATGGAACTCAAGCTTCCCTCTTGACAAAGCCTTTGTCATGAATTCAAATTCTTGTTTCTTTGTTAGAATGTATTGTAGCAACATTATCCGCCTCTGCACACAATCTCGTAAATGATGATACCAAATATCTATATGCTTGGATCAATCATGAAATATCAGATTCTCAGATAGTTTAATGCAACTTTGATTATCACAATATATCCCAGTTGGATCCATTATTTGACCAAACAGTCCCACAAGTATGTTTCTAATCTAGATCGCCTCACATGCTTCTTGAATTGTAGACATGGATTCTGCTTCTATCGAGTTGAGCGCCACAAATATTTTCTTCCTGATGTGCCAAGAAACCGTTGTGGAACTCCCACTAAAAATTCCATCTGATGTACTCTTTCAGTCTGATAGACTCCTTGCCCAATCTGCATATGTGAAGCCACACAACTTCACTCCCTTTCTCTGTCTTTACCATAGTCCAAACTGGGTAGTGCCCCTGAGGTACCATAAGACATGCTTAGTTTCATTCCAATATAATTTGGTTAGCCTAACCATATCTGGGCTCAACTAATTGACTACATAACACATATATAGTCATGTGTTCCCAAGACACATCAGTGAACCCACTAGATGCCGATAAATGGTAACATCCACCTCTTCACTTGAAGTGGCGTCCTCCTTCCTCTAGTTGGTCGCTAGAGGTGTTTCCATGGGTTTACAAATATCCATGTGGAATCTATGTAGTATCTGATTTTCATATTTTCATTGAGACAAAAATAGTTCCCCATTGCCTTGTCATACTTCTAACCCAAGGAAGTAGTGAATGAGACCCATGTCCTTCATTTCAAATTCCCTTGCAAAGTCCTCCTTGCAAGATCTTATCAGGTTCTCATCACCAGTTAAAATAAAATCATCAACATATAAGACAATAATAAGATATTTAAATTCCAAAAAGATATGATAGAGGTTCGCATCTGCTTCAATTTTGGTGAAGCCCAAACCAATGAGATATTTGTCGATCCTGGTGTACCAAGCATGAGGTTCTTGTTTAAGACTTTACAATGATCTATTTAGTTTACACACATGATAATCTGGATCAAATGTCTCAAAACCTTCTGGTTACTCGATTTACACCTCCTCCTCAATAACCCCATTTAGAAATGTTGTTTTTAAACCCATCTGGTGGATCTTCCACGCCATCTGCACAACAAGTGAAATAATTGATCTAATGGATTAATACCTTGCCAGAGGAGCAAAGGTTTCCTCATAGTTAATTACCTCAACTCGAGAGAATTCTTTGGCCACAAATATGGCCTCATATTTCTCTATGCTTTTGTCTGCTACATACTTAACCTTGAAGATCCATCTCGAACACACAACTAATTTATCTGTCGGCCTCGGAACCAATTTCCAAACACTGTTCATTACAATGGATTCATACTCGTCCTCCATTGCATAAACCCATCCAATTTTCTCTACTACCTCGTCAAAATATGATGGATCAGTGTCTACAAGCTCAACCATTAGAGCCATGTAGCCAGTGTACTGTTCAGGTGATCTCCTCTGCCTGCATATATTTGAAGGAGTTCCCACATTTTTACTCACATCTTGCACAAGTCTATCAACTTGCTTAGTTCATTTCCTTCCTTATCTGAATGGTTCTGCTTGATTGGATGTCTCCATTTTTCCTCCTCTTTGATCCTAAATTTGTGGTTGCTCCACAAATCCCTAAGGTTCCTCCTGAGGCTCCTACTTTGGAGCTAAAATCTATAGTTCTAGTGGGATATGAATCTCTCTCTCAAGAGAGCACCACATCTCTTTCTCCTCATCAAACTTTACAACCTTTACACAACTTTCTCTGAAGGGAGTTAAGTACACATGGTAGTTGTGAGGAGTTTTTGTGTAACACAAATCTGTTGTCATCTCAATATTCTTCCTTGTTTCTTTGGATACATGGCAGTAAAAATAGGCTCCACAAATCCTGAGGTTTGAGACACTTTCTCCTCGAGAAATCCTCCTACGGTGTAATCATTCCAAGAATCTGATGAGGGCCCCTATTCTGCAGGTAAACTACCGTGTTATATGCCTCTACCCACAAATGCAGTGGTAGGACTTGGTCATGCAACATAGCCCTCACAACTACCATAATTATACGATTATTTATCTCAACTACCCCATTCTGCTGTGGGTTGTGGGGTGTTGTCAGCTCTCTTCGAAATCCTTCTTTCACGTAGAAATTATTGAATTTATTCGAAACATACTAACCTCAATCATCACTCTTGAGAGCCTTCACCTTCTTGCCAGTTTCTTTCTCAACCAGTGCCTTGAATTATAGAAACTTGGAGAATATATCATCCTTCTTCATCATGAAGAAGATCCAACACTTCCTTGAGAAGTGATCATTAAAAATTACAAAATATTTATGTCTAGCAGTGGAGGCTGTCGAGAAAGGCCCACAAACATTAGATTGGACCCTTTCCAAGACTGCATGTTCTTTGTTGTCGCGATCATGGAATGTGAATTTTTCATACTTCCCCAAGGTACATCCTTTTCATACATCATGCTGCTCAATTTCTCCTTTAGGGAGGCCAATGTTTATTTTTTACATAATCTTTAAGGCCCCGTGATGCAAATTTCCAAGCCTTTTGCACTAAAGTTCATCGACATGAGAGCTTCCACCTTCATGTGGTTGGCCATGTTTAATAGAGAATAAATTAGGATTTTGAAAATATTGGATAAAAACACCCTTGATCGAAGAGATCAACAACAAAGTCAATGTTGACTTTACTGCTACTTCATCGAGTGGAGGGAGGTTTCCTCCAAGATTAAACTACTCCAACAATTTATTCTTGAAAACTAAAGGATGTCATTTAGCTATTCATGCACTCAAGTCCTTTTAATTATGATTTATTCATGCAATTAAATTTTATATTTGGTTAAATTCAATCTATTTTTTCCTCATTGGTCTCATGAATATGTGTAATAAAACTAGTATCAATTCAGATGTTGCAGTGGAAAAACTATATGAAGAAAATAACTCAAAATGGTAATATTTTAGGTAATTCAACAAAATTTGTTTAATATTTGTGCTATATATCTTGGCCAAGTGGGAGTTACATAAAGGTTTATAAGAAATAAGAAACTTTTCCATGAAAAAAATTCATGTAGTATTTGTCCTTCTTTGACCATTGTGTTTGTATTTGAGTGAAAGACCTCAAACTATCATTTTTCACGCAGGGAAGTAGGAGAACATATTACTCTATTAATTTGTCATAAGGCTCTGGTATGATTTTTCTCCTACTTTATTAATTATTTATCTCATATAACTTATCTTTCCTTTGTTTTGTAGGTACTTTAATTCACATATCTGTATTTGAAAGATTAATTGGGGTTGGAGTCATATATGGAAAAAAAATAATTCAAGTACTGTGCAACTTTATCCCACCAAGTGCTTATCTACCGGGTGCGTGATTTAGTTTTGCATTGCATTCGATTTCAAGAAATTTTTTATTTCTACATTGCAAATATTCAAAGACCATAGACCCAACTTCTCTTCTTATCAACTTCAAATGAAATTTCCAATACTATAGACCCAACTATCTTCTTATCAACTTCAAATAAGACTTCCAAGACCATAGACCCAAATACCAACACACCATGATCACTTGAAGGGATGGCCAACCTGATCAGTTGGTGGAATCTAAGATACGTTTTACAAAAAATAAATCTCTTTTTATAGTGCCTCTTAGGACACATACCCCACCTGAATGTTCACTAGGTATGTCCCTTTAGGACTATTCTTATATTGGATTACCAATCCTCAAAGAAAATTGGTCCTCTTCGACCACTCTTGTCTTGGATACCCTGTCATATCCTCAGAGTTTCAGCCATGAGACTACTACCTATCTTGGATTTATAATCCTTAAGGAGTATCGGTTTTAGATGCTTACCCAATCCTCCAGGCGTCATTCTCTCTTGATGGACTTCACTAAGACTTATAAGCATTAGTCTTGGTCTATTGCATGACAACAAACCCTAAGCATCAACAGTTAGGGTTTTATATTAAACCGTAAAGGTTAAGGTTTAAACAAAAATGAAAAAATGACAAAGGTAGATTCAATCTAGTGATTGATCTTTCTAACAATAATCTTTATGATTCAAAACCATAAACATAAGATAGTAATCCAAGGAAAATTAAAATAATTTTAATGAAATTTTTTTACTGCAAATCTTATAATTTTAGACATACCTGGAGTTGTTCCTTTTACAAACCTTCTATATTTTCCTTTATCGATGCGTTCCCTCTGAATTTTAACCTTTGTTCCTGCAATTCTTCTTAACAAGTACAAAGTATGCGATACTAAAAACATGATGTTAAATTTGTCAATATAGGGTTTTTAAGCAACAATGGAGGATGAAATCCTAGGGTTACCATATGCCAAATATAGGAATAGGTACTTAACTTTAGATATAACTTATTAATATCATCTAATCATACTTGAAATATACCCTAGTTATCTCATAAACCCTAGAGGCCAAGGGTTAGGGTTTTAGGGTTATATAGTGTAGAAATTATGGTGTAGAATTGCAACTAATCATGGAATTTTAATCTAAATCCCAAGAAAAAATCCTACTTTACTACTCTGCGGAATTCAATTCACAATTTATAACATCAATGAAAAACATGCAATGATAAATAACACACATGCACCCAATATTTTTCTAGTGGAAAGAAACTTGCTAAAAACCTATTTTCTTGATTTCATTAATATGGTGAATAGAGATGTATTACAATTGTTAGCTCGATCCGAGCTCAACCTGCAAGTGAATAACCTATCTCTCTGCTCACTGAGAATATATGACCCAACCATAGTCAATTTCTTCCTTTTCTTGAGCCCCTATTTCCTTGTGCAATTCCTGAGAAAATTAGGCCCTTATTATTTAAGAATTTCCTCCCAAATGTTTGCGCAATTCCCAAGGTTTATCATTTGAATGCATGCAACACTTGTACACTCAAGACTAGCCTACAAATTATGTTACACTACCTTGGAATCTCGACCACAAATGGGGAACTCAAATTATCTGCATGCACTAGCTATTTTTGGATAATTAATCAGTTAATTGGATTATCACCAAGTTAGAATAAAGTCCCACTACACAACTAACCTTCCACTAGTTCCTCCAACAATTAGAACTAGTTTAACTAAAATCTACTTGAAACAAATGACCTTGATTGCCATAAATTATAAATCACACATGCTTAATTGAACTCTAACTCCTCTAGCATGAATTTACTAAGCTAAGTGAGTGAAAATATCCATGTCACATCAATTAGCTGCATCCAAGTTTCCTGCTGATGTGGAAATTCAAAATTTCTCAATTTGACCAAGGTAAAGTCAAATTGAGACTTTATTGCTGCATTTTTCAACACTCCCTCTCAGCAAGAAAGGGATTATCAGCCACTTCTATCCTAGACCTATGGAACTCAAGCTTCCCTCTTGACAAAGCCTTTGTCAAGAGTTCAACATATTGTTTCTCTGTTAGAATGTATTGTAGCAACATTATCTGCCTTTGCACACAATCCCGTAAATGATGATAACATATATCTATATGCTTGGATCAATCATAAAATATTAGATTCTCAGATATATTAATGCAACTCTGACTATCACAATATATCCCAGTTGGATCCATCATCTAACCAAACAGTCCCACAAGTATGTTCCTAATCTAGATTGCCCACATGCTTCTTGACTTGTAGACATGGATTCTACTTCTTTCGAGTTGAGCGCCCCAAATATTTTCTTCTTGATGTCCCAAGAAACTGTTGTGGACCTCCCAATGAAATTTCCATCCGATGTACTCTTTCAGTTTGATAGACTCCCTGCCCAATCTGCATCTGTGAAGCCACACAACTTCACTCCCTTTGTCCATCTTTACCATAGTCTAAACTGGGTAGTGCCCCTGAGGTACCATAAGACATGATTAGTTTCATTCCAATATAATTTGGTTAGCCTATCCATATCTTGGCTCAACTGATTGACTACATAACACATATATAGTCATGTGTTCACAAGACACATGATGGAACCCACTAGATGCCAATAAATGGTAACATCCACCTCTTCACCTGAAGTGGCATCGTCCTTCCTCCAGTTGGTCACTAGAGGTGTTTCCATGGGTTTAAAAATATCCATGTGGAATCTATGTAGTATCTCATTTTCATATTTTCATTAAGACAAAAATAGTTCCCTATCGCCTTGTCATACTTCTAACCCAAGGAAGTATTGAATGAGACCCATGTCCTTCATTTAAAATTCAATTGCAAAGTCCTCCTTGCAAGACCTTATCAGGTTCTCGTCACCATTTAAAATCAAATCATAAACATATAAGTCAATAATAAGAAATTTACATTCTACAAAGATATGATAGAGGTTCGCATCTGCTTCAATTTTTGTGAAGCCCAAACCAGTGAGATAGTTGTCGATGTTGGTGTACCAAGTATGAGGTGCTGGTTTGAGACCTTACAATGCTCTATTTAGTTTACACACATGATAATCCAGATCAAATGTCTCAAAACCTTCTGGTTACTCGATTTACACCTCGTCCTCAATAACCCCATTTAGAAGTGTTGTTTTTAAACCCATCAGGTGGATCTTCCACCCCATTTGCACAACCAGTAAAATAATTGATCTAATGGATTAATACCTTGCTAGAGGAGCAAAGGTTTCCTCATAGTTAATTCCATCAACTCGAGAGAATCCTTTGGCCACAAATCTAGCATTATATTTCTCTATTCTTTTGTCTGCTACATGCTTAACCTTGAAGATCCATCTCGAACCCACAATTAATTTATCTTTCGGTCTCGGGACCAATTTCTAAACACTGTTCTTTACAATGGATTCATACTCTTCCACCATTGCATAAACCCATACAAGTTTCTCTACTACTTCCTCAAAAGAGGATGGATCAGTCTCTACAAGCTCAATCATTAGAGCCATGTAGCAAGCTCAATCTCCTCTTCCTGCACATATTTTAAGAGTTCCCACATTTTTACTCACATCCTACCCAAGTCTATCAACTTTCTTAGTTCTTTTCCTACCTTATCTGAATGGTTCTTCTTGATTGGATGTCTCCAATTTTCCTCCTCTTTGATCCTAAATTTGTGGTTTCTCCACAACTCCCTAAGGTTCCTCCTGAGGCTCCTACTTTGGAGCTAAAATCTCTATTTCTAGTGGGATCTGAATCTCTCTCTCAATAGAGCACCACATCTCTTTCTCCTCATCAAACTTTACAACCTTTACACAAATTTCTCTAAAGGAAGGTAAGTACACGTGTTAGTTGCGAGGAGTTTTTGTGTAACACAACTCTATTGTCATCTCAAGATTCTTCCTTGATTCTTTGAAGACATGGCAGTAAAAATAGGCTCAACAAATCTTGAAATATGACACACTTTCTCCTCGAGAAAACCTCCTATGGTGTAATCATTCCAAGAATCTGATGAGGGCCCCTATTCTGCAAGTAAGCTACCGTGTTACATGCCTCTACCCAAAAATGCAGTGGTAGGATTTGGTCATGCAACATAGCCCTCACAACTCCCATAATGCTACGATTATTTATCTCAACTACCCCATTCTACTGTGGGTTGTGGGGTGCTGTCAGCTCTCTTCGAATGCATTCTTTCTCGTAGAAATTATTGAATTTATTCAAAACATACTCGCCTCAATCATCGCTCTTGAGAGCCTTCAACTTCTTGTCGGTTTCTTTCTCAACCAGTGCCTTGAATTATAGAAACTTGGAGAATGTATCATCCTTCTTCAGCATGAAGAAGATCCAACACTTCCTTGAGAAGTGATCATTAAAAATTATAAAATATTTATGTCTAGCAGTGAAGGCTGTCGAGAAAGGCCCACAAACATTAGAGTGGATCCTTTCTAAGACTACATGTTCTTTTTTGTCGCGATCATGGAATGTGGATTTTTCATACTTCCCCAAGGTACATCCTTTTCATACATCATGCTGCTCAATTTATCCTTTAGGGAGGCCAATGGTTATTTTTTTCATAACCTTTAAGGCACCATGATGAAAATTTCCAAGCCTTTTGCGCTAAAATTTATTGACATCACAACTCTGCACTTTATCCGCCTTACTGTTTAATGAGCGACAACATTACACATCTAGATTATAAAGGTTCTTCACACAAACCTCGATCTGCTTCACCTGTCCCATGGCTATCTGTCTCAGGAATTATTTTCCTTTCTGAAGATCACATCATAACCACAACCTTCCAAAGCTGCTACAAATGTGAGATTTTTCTTTTGGCCTGGAATGAACATGACATCCTTGAGTCTGAGATGGGATCTCGACTCCCTATGAAAGGTTATTGTACCAATATCGGTCTCGTTGTACCTTCCTTCATTCCCTAGCTCAATGTGCATCTAGATATATTTCTCCTCCACGTCACTGAAAAAATTTCTAGACCCTGTTATGTGTAACGATCCACCTGAGTCCAAGTACCACACACACCCATCACTATGCTTTCCAAGCATGAAATGAGGGTAAAGTCAAGTTCGAACTGTGAATCCAAATCTACACCTGCTGCTCCTCCTGAGTTCTTCTTTCTTGAATTTTTGTGTGTAAAATTCGTGGCATAGTGTCAGAAATATTTTGGACAAATATTTCTCGTTGTCCCCTTGACTAGATTCCTTACTGCTTAATGCAACACAATATTCCACATCTAGCTTGTATATGTTCTTCACGCAAAAACCGATCTTCTTCACCTGTCACATGGCTATGTGTCTCAAGAATTCTTTTCCTTTGTTGAAGATCACATCATAACCAAGGTCTTCCAAAACTGCTACACATATGAGATTTTTCTTTAGGCCTGGAACAAACATGAAATCCTTGTGTCTAAGAGGGGATACTGACTCCCTTTAAAATGTTACTATACCAATATTGGTAGCGATGTAACTTCCTTTATCCCCCATCTCAATGTGCATATAGAGATATTTCTCATCGAGGTCACTGAAAGAATCTCTACACTCTATCATGTTGAACAGTGCACTTGAGTCAAAGTACCACACGCTCCCCATCACTGTGCTTTCCATGCATGCATCAAGGGTAAATTCAAGCTCGAATTGTGAAGCCAAAGCTTCACCTATTGCTCCTCCCGAGTTCTTCTTGCTCAAATTTTTGTGTGGAAACTTCGTGGAATAATGCCCGAATTTATGCCATTTGAAGCATTTAGTTTTTGACAAATATTTCTTCTTGACCCCTTGGTTGGATTTTGGTTTGGTTTGAGATTTATTCCCTTTTCCCTTATTTCCCTTTCCAACCAATGTAAATTTTTCTTCATCCTCGCACTTGGATGAAGTCCCATCTCTGATGTTCCACCTTATCTCCTCTTGTACCATATCAAACCATAAGCATTCCCAATTTGGTATTTTCTCCCTCCCGTTCACTGAGTCTTGGTAGCTATGCCAGCTTTTGGGAAGGCCTAGAAGAGATAGGCTTACCAAGTCATATTCTACAACATTTACACCAACCCTGCCAAGTTCATCATGAACTTGTGTGAGCCTGCTTTGATACGATAGAACAATGCCATTTTTCTGCAACTTGATATTTCAAAGTTTATCCTTGAGCGCCAACTTCATGTGGTCACTACTATTTTGGAATAATTTTGTCAGTGCTTTCCACATTGCGAAAGGAGTTTCTTTCCCATGGAGATTTGAGACATTGTGATCTCACACTCCCTCCAAGGTTATTCTCCTCGCCTTGGATACATATTTCTACCTTTGAGCTAGGTTATGTGCATCATATGCCTGTGGTTTTGCAATATCTGTCTTCACATATTCTAGCAATCCATTGTAATTCAACATCGCCTCCATGCGATCCTTCCATGCAATGAAATTAGAGTTGCTTTCCAAGGCATACTCTAGTCTCAACCTGTTGAAGGTCATCTTCCTAGCTCTAAAGATACCTTGCTACACTGATTTGCAAATTTGAACCTCCTAAGTAACACCTTTGAAATTCCCACTCTAATGTGAATCCTACTCTAATACCATGTAGAAATTATGGTGTATAATTGGAACATCTCATGAAATTTTAATCTAAATCACAAGACAAAATCCTACTCTACTTGTATGAAGAATTCAATTCAAAATTTATAACATCAATCACAAACGTGCAATGAGAAATAACACACATGCACAGAATATTTTTCCATGGGAAAGAAATATGATAACAACCCCTTTTCTTGCTTGCATTAATATGATGAATAGAGATGTAGTACAATTTCTATCTCGATCTGAGCTCAACTTGAAAGTGAATAACCTATCTCTCTTCTCACCGAGAAGCTCTGACCCAAACTTAGTCAATTTCTACCTATGCTTGATCCCCTATTTCCTTGTGCAATTCCTAAGGAAATTAGGCCCCTATTATTTAGTAATTTCCTCCAAAATTCTTGCACAAATCCCAAGGTTGATCATTTGACTACATGCAACACCTGTACAGTCAAGACTAGTCTACAACTGATGCTACACTGCCTTGGGATCTCCACCACAACTGGGGAACTCGAATTATCCACATGTACTAGCTATTTTGGGCAGATTGATCAGTTAACTGGATTATCGCTAAGTTAGACTGAATTCCCACACACAAGTGACCTTCCACTAGTTCCTCAAACAATTAGAACTAGTTTAGCTGAAAATAACTTGAAATAACTGACCTTGATTGCTACAAATTAGCAATCACACATTGTTAACTGAAATCTAACTCCTCTAACTCAAATTTACTGAGCTAGCTAAGTGACAAGATCCATTTCACCTCAGTTAACTGCATCCAAGTTGTTCGTTGATGTGGAAATTTGAATTTTCTCAATTTTACCAAGGCAAAGTTAAATTGAGAGTTTCTTGCTGCATTTTTCAACTTATAGTTAGGGTTTCACACGTACTATTTACTATCTTATATAGAAAACTATAAACCCCAGAATCAAATAGCCAACTCAACATCTAATATTATACTTTTAATAAACAATTTATACATACCTCATGAATTCAAACCTTTATCCTTTATGATCATGGATACTGCTATAAGGCTCGCCCATGACCAAAAAAATTGCCTTCAAGGAGTACTGTGACTTTCATTAATGTCATGCCAAATTTTGTAACTGTAGACATCCTTCTTGTTTGGATTTTTGGTTTACAATCCTCAAGATATTTAATTCTTTCACCAAGGATTCTTTTGATGCTACTACTCTTCAAAGTTTAGTAGATATTGTTACTTACTCAAATATTTTCTTCAATATGGATACTTGTAACTTTTTGCTTCTTTCAGTGTCGGTCGACTCACTTGTGTATGCTTGAACTATGTATATATATACCAATATTGACATTTTAAATATGCATATAATTTACACACTACATATTGTTGTATTCTAAGGTGGCTGTAGCTTGATGATAGGCCTAACGATCCTTAGATATTAGTCTCCTTTATGCACAGAAATAAGGTAGGAAATATCAGTTCCTATTATTGAGGCCTTTTAATATAGTTATGATCACAAGGTGGTATTTATCTATGGTGATCGATGTCATTTCTTCTAGTATTCCAAATAGCGCTGCTAGATGGCTCCTAAACAAGTTCATTACTTCATCGTCTTTGAGAAGATGGTAGATATAGCTTAGAACGTTATGAGGAATATGTCTTAGTCTTCAATGATACTTATGCTCAAAATTTTCGGCCCCTTTGGTGACTGCTTAGATTTTGATTTCATGTTATATAATGTTCATGACTTTGAGGTTCCTATACCATTATATAGGTATGAGTTTTATCAAGATAAATGTAACAATCTTGCTTTCTCTCTTGTAAGGATTTTTCCTTGAGAAAACCCAAACATTAACATGATTACCTATAGTTCTAAGAATTCAAATCACTATTATAACACATAGTTCAAATTTTCCTTTGATGACCTTTACAGGCTTTAAGTACTTTTATTCTATCATTAGAATGTTCAGCCTAACCTTTAAATCTTCCAAAACAAGGCTCCTATCTTATTTAATTCTTTTTCATTGTCTAGTCAAAGTTCTATGGCCTAATTACTAAAACTAGGGCTTATTAGAGTGCTTAGAATTTTCTTTTGTATCCTTTAGAAGCTCGATCATAGGAGACATATATTCCTCTTCTTGTCTTGAGGCCTTAGTGACCTTGTTACTTCCCTTATGTAAAACAACCAAGATTTGATACCATGTTGAGAAATTTAGGGCATTATGTGAATTAGATTCTTCAAGTGGATTTGTCTTACCTTTGCCATTTTCTTATGATTGTTATTATCTCTGTATTAGTTCTTTCTTTCAAATTTTTATGTTCATCAAGACAAATGCCAAACAAACAAGGAAACAATATGTAGGCACAAGGCCAAGGAAAATCCCCTATGAAGGGGAAAAACCCAATCATCTCTTTCTTTAGTAGATTAGATCAATTTAAGATAAACTTGAACCTTTGACCAGAGACCCATTCCATCCACTGTTAGGTCCCTATAATAATAGTATTTATTATTATTGTTATTATAACCCCCTTATTGTTATTGTTGTGCCCATGTAGTCCCCATATTGTTATTATTGTGCCCCACAGAATCCCACTATTGTTATTGTTGTTCCCTTACATTGGTATTGTTATGTCGGCTAGGATTGTATTGTGACCCATTGGACTCCTATATATATAAAGGAAGTTTTTTCATTTGTATCGTCCACAAATTTTTCATTTATGTAGTGTAAAGGAGGTTCCCCCCTTGAACTGGCTGATTTCTAAGTCATTGATATCCATTTTCTTCTATTTTATGAGTTGGTTTCATAACATTTGGTATCAGAGCTTTGGATTTTAGGGTTTCGATGCTACTAACAGGTCATCTTGGAAATTTCACTATAATTGTTTTTCTACGAAAATTCATAAGCTAAAAAAAAACCCATTTGAACCGAAATCATGAGAAACGTCGTGTAAACATTTCAGATCTTGGTTCACTATATTTTTAGAGATATGATCTGAGGAAGTTAGGGTTTTTGCAAGTTCCGTAATTTCATCTCAAACAGGTGGTCGGGGGAAAATCATCATCATGTTCGTTTCAAACATCGGATTCGAATTTTGTAAAAAATGATCAAAAGTGAACATAAGGTTGTTTCGTATATATTTATTTCAGAGTCGAAGGTCAAAACAGTGACATGTGGCACACTGTACAAGTTTTCTTTGTTGAAGCATCCCAGAATTAGATCATTGTGGGAGACTGGGCATAACTTTGTCTTGAAGTATTCAAATTAGGTCTGAGCCATGGCATTGGAAATAATACTAAGAGGGTTATGATAGGACAAAATTCAAGATATTGAAGATTCGAAAGTAAATCATTACATCTGGTTCAAGATCGAGCTCCTAAAAGCAAGAAAAACGTGTGTATTTAAAATAAACAAAAATTGCATAACTTTTTTTTGAAAAATCAGTTTGAAGTGATTCCAAGGGCATATTGAAGCATATATATCAGTTTTGAGTTCTATAATTCCTCCAAAAAATAATTCTACGCCCATTAATCCCCTAGAAAGCTCTACTATGACACATGAAGAGGAAGAAGTGCAACATGATATATCAAAATTACGAGACCAAGTGCAACAAATTTCGCTCTCGCAAAACGTAACCAAGAATGAAATGGAAGCTAATATGGATGGTTTGAATAAAGGCATGGAAGCTAAGATGGATGGTTTGAATAATGAAACTGAAGCTAATATGGATGACATGGAAGCTAATATGGATGATATAGAAGAAAAACTAAAAGGCAACATGGAAGATATGAAGAATGATATAAAAGCAGACATGGAAGGTTTGACAAAGTTTCCAAAAGAAATGATTCCTAATGGCGAAAAGGTATAGAGGAAACTCATGATGAGAAAAAAATAAATGTTAATCGTGATTTCATAGAATCTAATGTTGGATTGAATACCCACCATATTCCAAAGATCGATATGGGGAAGTTTGATGGCAAGGATCCTGTAACATGGATACTATAGATGGAGTAATATTTTGATCTCCATAATGTGAAAAACACGCAAAAGGTACGCATTGCAACTTTATAATTAGAACCCAATACATTTGTATGGTATCAATGGCTTTTTTCTCGTAAACAAATGGTCACTTGGTCAATTTTTATAGAGGAAATGATAGCACATTATGAGGATGCAAAGATAAATACCTTCTTTATCCAATTGATAAATCTCAAACAAAAGGGTTCAATGGTGGAGCATATTGAGGACTTCCAAAAATTGAATATAAGGATAAAAAATATTCTAGAGGAGCACATGATATATGTCTTCATAGAGAATTTAAAGGATAACATCCAACATGAGGTTCACCATTGGGAACCTGATTCATTGGAGAAGGCATTCAGGTTGACAAGAAAAATTGAAAGAAAGATATGGCAACAAGGAAGCCTATCTCTCACAACTATAAATATGGAATTGTTGCTACTCCTAGACTTCCACAACCTACAAGGTTGACACCACAAAAATTTGAAGAAAAAAGAGAAAAACAACTTTGATATAGTTGTGATAGCGAATACACTAAGGGTCATAAGTGTGCTGAGACGAAATTATTTTACATAGATTGTGAAGAGGAGGAAGAAAAGGAACAAGAAACTTCAAAAGAAGAGGATATACACCAGGAACCAACCCTAGATGAAGAATAAATGAATATGCCCATATCTTGTAATGAATTGGCATGAATTAGCACTCCTCAAACTCTCAAGATAGAAGGACATATCAAGAAGAAAAATGTAATAGTGCTGGTTGATTCAAGTAGTACCCATAATTTTTATCATTGTAAGGTAGCCAAGGAATTGAATTGCTTCCTATACCTAGCACCAAAGTGTCAAGTGATGGTTGCAAATGGAGGAACTATAAATTGCTATGGAAAGTGCCATAATATCAACCTAACCACAGGGGAATATGTATTGATTAGTCTAATGCTCTCTGTTCCAATGGGTGGTGTTGATGTTGTACTAGGAGAGTACAATGGTTACAATATTTGGGGATGGTAGCTTTTAATTTTCAAGAAATTTTCTTGAATTTTTTTTTTGGAAGGAAAGGAAGTTGAATTATGAGGTATCACAGGGAAGCTTCTAAATATAATAAGATCTAATGTCATGACAAAGCTTCTGAAGAAAGAACAACGATCTGTAATTACACAATTATGCTCACTAGGGGTTCAAACATCAAAATCATCTATTTCTCCAGATCTCCAAAAAGTATTGGAAAATTATTCCAAGGTGTTTGAGACTCCCAAAGGACTCCCACCTATTCGTGATCATGATCATGCTATTCATTTGATTCCAGGAAGTGTTCCTCCAAACATCAGGCCTTAAAGATATCCTTATGCTCAAAAGAGTGAGATTGAATGAATGGTTACAAAAATTCTAGAGGATGGTATAATTCAACTTAGTCAAAGTTCTTTCTTTGCTCCAGTAGTATTGGTGCACAAGAAGGACAGATCATGGCGTATGTGTCTGGATTATAGGTAGCTCAACAAGCTCACTATTAAATATAATTTTCCCATCCTCGTCATTGATGAATTATTGGATGAATTACATGGAGAAATTTACTTCACCAAGATGGATCTTCGTTCTGGATATCATCAAATTAGAATGAATATTGAAGACATTTCAAAAAAAGAATTCAAAACTCATGAGGGTCATTATGAATTTTTGGTCATGCCTTTTGCCCTTACTAATGCACCTTCCACATTTCAAGGTTTGATGAATCCCGTTTTCAAACCCTTCCTTAGAAAATTTGTGTTAGTATTTTTTGATGATATACTAATCTAGAACAAGTCTTGGAACGATCATGTTCAACATGTTGAAAAGGTGCTAAAACTATTAGAGGAGAAACAATTATATGCAAAAACCTCCAAATGTTTCTTTGGATTACAAGAGGTGGAATATTTGGGTCATATTGTATCTCATGAGGGTGTTAAGGTGGACCCTAAAAAAATTAAATCCATTAAGGAATGGAAAATACCCACAACAACAAATCATCTTCGAGGATTTCTGTGGTTAACATGGTATTATCACAAGTTTGTTAAGAATTATGGGAGAATATCGGCACCTATAACATCATTACTGAAGAAAGATGAATTTTCTTGGACTCTAGAAGAAACTAAGCCCTTTGAGCATCCTAAAGAGGTAATGTGCCAAGCACCGGTCTTAGCTACACCAGTCTTCACAAAAACTTTTATTGTGGAATGTGATGCCTCAAGAAATGGAATTTGTGCGGTTTTAATGCAAGAAGGAAGACCCATTGATTTTGAAATTAGTCCAATCAAAGGAAAATATTTACATAAACCTATCTATGACAAGGAAATGTTGGCAATACTACATGCACTAAAAAAATGGAGACCTTACCTAATGGGAAGACACTTCAAGCTAATAACATATCATGATAGTCTTAAATACTTTTTGGAAAAAACATTATCTTCAAAAAAGCAGCAAAAATGGGTCACAAATATGTTGGGTTATGACTTTGAAATCATCTACAAAAAGGGAATCAAAATGTTGTTGTAGATGCACTCTAAAGAAGCATGAGGATGTGGAAGCATTTCTTTGTACCATTTCCCTTATCCAACCTGATTCGATAACTGAAGCAAGTGATGAATGGAAGAATGATGAAGAGGTGTTGACACTCATTCAAAATTTGTAGCAAGATCCTAGTACATTTGAAATGTTTAGTTGGAAAAATAATTTATTATGGTACCATTGTGCTATACAACAACCCCCCATTTATTTTTATAAATAGGGACCCTTTAGAAATAAATAGGAAATTCTTTTAATTTTCTAAACAAAAAAATTACGAAATAAATATTTTATTTTAAATTTTTCCGCTTTATGTTTCTTGAGCGCATTGCAAATCGCATATCTTATGAATTTCAAAGACTCATAAACTTTAAAATGTGCGAGCCGCGATATGCGCTCAACTTTTTCGAAGATATGTTTGAACTTTGCAAAAACTTCAATCACCGTTATATTTACTTTATCGCATCGCACCTCACTTAATCAATCAAAAACATTAAAAGAAAATCGATATAAGTTGCAACTTCGCGGACCCGACGAGCAAATAAAGAAATGAATATAAAACCTTTGGCAATCGCAGTCACTTAAAGTTTTGCAAAAAGCACAATTCGCATTTCGCACAACTTATAACATACGCCAAATTGTTATCCTATAAAAGTTGCGATTTGCAATTTGCGCAGATCACATTTCACAGTATTTAAGGGTAAGTGTTACGAATGGTTATAAATTATGACTTGTGATACGCGCACTGAAGAAATTTAATGGATCAAGCATGTGAAGCAACTTGTGTCATATCAAAATGAAATTCAAGATCTTAACGGATTTCAAGTGATTGATATATTTTACGCGTGAAGGTGTATGAGATATTAATTCATAGATTATGATTGATGATTGACGTTATATATTGATAGATTTATATCTGCTTGCGTGTGTTTGAATTAAATGATAGATTTGTCTATTTGATTCTCTATACTTGTAAAATTCACTCTGCTTTCAGGAAACCAATTAACGGATTCAGGAAGAGTAAAATGAGAAAAAAGGGCAAAGAGATTTCTCAGACATCGTCTACTGAAGATACAAAGATGTCTCTCTTATTTTCAGATACCGTCTGCAACAAAGATTTTGGAAGTTCGACATGGGAGGCAATGTATAAGCTTTTTGAAAGTGAAGGACCAAAGGTGATAACCAAATTTTCTTCAACAGGCACGACATCTACCTCTGACGCAACTCTTTTTGGCATTGCATGCTCATATGTCCACAGGATAGTTGCAAGACCAAATATTCTCCCTTACACAGACATGGTTAAGTGGGTAATTGATCACTTAGACATTGAAGATAGAATGTTCAAGAATTCGAAGGGAGAAACTATGGGCTATTTTAGGGTAGAAGATTTAACAACAATGTATCATCTACCACCCCCGCAGTAGAAATATGACAAAGACTTTTTACAAAGCTTTAGAGGAGAACATCCAGATCTTATCAAAGTCATCAAAGAATGGAAGGAAGAAAAGAGGAAGTTGAAGCGAGATAAGCTTGGTACGTACCCAATTACCCAAATTCCTAATCCTTACTATTATGATGCTAGTATGTTATGTAGACTATTTTCCAGACTTGATAGCACTAGATTCTCAATAGAATGGGTTCCCCTGATTGATGCAATCGTCAATTCATCATTCTTGAATTGGGAAAACATCTTATCTGGTAATCTAGCAAAAAAGATTACCTAATATAGAAATAAAAGGAGTATTTAATCTAGAGAAATACCTCCCTTTTATATGTCTGCCTATTGCATGGAAGTTATCTGTTTTACTTCTATTTTCCTACCATGGGATGTAAATGGACTACCCAAAACCCTTCCCCAATTAAAATTCACCATAGAGAACTCTGGGATTTAGACTTTCACCTACACTTCTATAAATATGTTACGGAGTCATATTGCCTATGCACCAGATGATTTTCAATAAAAATGCCCCTAGGGTTTTCTGAAGAATCCTATGCAGACATTCTTTCTGTAGCTAGATGGTTTGCAGAGGAGAATTTTACATATATTAGAGTATTCGGGAGTTATGATTTTCCCCATGTTTTACCCTATTATGTTCCCGATAAGTTACTTGCAAGAGAAATATCATATCAACTTGTTAATGGTGTCACGAAATAGCTGAAAGATGCTAAAAAAGGCTATTTGGCCTAATTACCCTGTACAGTGTGGCACTTTTGCACTATTTGACATCAGCCATACTTACAAGGAAGTTTCCAACATTCATTTATTGAAATTAGCAGTAATGCCAAAAATGTTATATGATCCAAATGATGTAATAAAAAATTACATCACAGAGCTTAAGTTAAAGCCTTTTGTAAATGAGAAATATGGATTTGATGATCTCTTCCAGGGCATGGAAAAGTTTTCAGACATTATCAAGTATGCATCCAACCAACTAAGTCAAGATGATTTTGAAGCTTTCAAAACGTACAGAAACAGGAGACTAGAGAAAGTCCCTCTCAATTTGTTAACTATTGAAGATGACAACAAACACACTCCAAGTATCAGCTTGGATGATGAAGTAAAAGATATGTCTGAAGATGAATCAGATAAGTCACAACAACAATCTCATAATTCAGATCACTCTGAAAATGAATCCGAATCTAAAAAGGAAAGCCCAGAAAAGATAATTGACCAAGTAATCCATGAGATACAGATGGTAGAGGAAAACAGAAATAATGGAACGGAATCAGATTCTCAAGCAGTTCAGCACAATCATAATATATTAGATCATTCCAGTTCACCACAAATAGAATATCTTATAGATGAATGGAAGGAGTTTTCTGAAGCAATAAAAACTCCTAAAGAGAATCCCAATACTGATCAGGGAACGAGTTTCTAGACACTTGAATGTGAAAGACTTGAGAAGAAAATTGAAGAACACATCCAATGGAAAGTATCATATTCGGGGAAGGAAGCTAATCTACCTCAAGTAGATAAGCTTCACAAAGAAATTCTATTAAGACAATGGGAAGCGCAAATCAAACAGGTAGAGAAAGCAACAGCGAAGACATCCAAGATATCAAGTGAGATTATTGAATTTATGTGTGAAAAACTGTATAGAGAAGAACTTATCAAGGAGAACACGTCTGATGTGTTATCAGAAACAAGACAGGAGGAAACACAGTGGAAGCAGAGAACAGAGACACAGGAGGAAATTATTAAAAAGGTAAATAAGTTTGATCAAGAAAATTACTGGAATTTTTTGATCAAACCTTATCATCAGCATCGAACTTTTTTGTCTCTTACAGATTCAATGAAGAGATCGCAGTTAGTACTCTCAAACGCTATTTTCAAGGGACAGATCAGATCAATGATATCGCAGCCAAGTCAACTCAAAGCAATGTTACATATTTGTCAACTTCGTGACCACATTCAGAAGAAAGGGCAAGACTCATAATTCATAATTGTTAGTTTAGTTTCCTAGATTGTAGTTTAAGTTAGCTTTATGAGGAAGGTTTTTTGAAACCTCCTCTATATTGTTGTAATAATCTATTTTAGTTTATAGTTACTTTAGTATTTAAACCCTTCTCAAGCATTTAGGGAAAGGTCCAGGAATTTGTCAAAAACATTTGCAAAGAATGCACTATTGTAAGTTTGTGAGTGCTTTGATGAATTAATGGAACACATCTGTTATCTTTTGACAATTAAAGCTGTTTAAATGATGTTGCACTACTGTACTCTTTAAATTGCTTGAAATTGAGAAGGAGAAGATTCATTGTTGTCAGTTTACATGAGTATAACTTCGTACATATGGTACTTTTATTCACTTGTATTAAGTCTTACTTCATAGGTTGACAGTCATCTTTTTATTGAATTATATATTTGAAACGTCATCATATATAAATATTACATGCACTTCTGTTCTAATATTTAGCTATGGTTTCTTATTGAATGTGTAATCACACTGATAAATGCGATATTTCTTTCACAATTCTTCTATGAAAACTACTTTGCTAGAAGAATCATTTTACATAATTTTCATCTCTTTCAGCTGTTAAATGATCTATATTACTGCCAATTGAAAGATATAATTTTAGATCGCATAAAGGAAAAACATTCTGGGTATATATTAGATTAAATAGGTTACATAGATGCATATATATTAAAATCATTATCCATTTGCATGCTATATTCAAAACACCCTAAAAATCATCCTTATTGGGAAACTGGTCCCATTATCCCCAGTCGGAGCCACTACACCAAACAGAAAAGGAGCTGCTTCAATGTCCGGACCGAGTGGTTTTCCCCCATGTTTTGGCTGCATAATTCTGAGGCCCCAACATTTTGGAACTAGAAGGAGGGCCTAGTGAATGGCACAAAGGTCTGATCAATCTAAAGGTCAATAGAAAAGTCTCTCTCCCTCTAGATCCGCATCAACTTCCGAAAAATTATCTAGATCCTCATCTGTAAAATTTGAAGTTGATCATCTTTCCCCTAAGTCTCCTAGTGATACTCAAACCATACTATTTCCCGAGTTTCACCAAGATTCTCCAGAAGTTCAGTATTTGATAGAAAAGTTAGAGAAAGTTTCTATTTCTGTTGAAAATCCTGAATCTTCTTAATTATTGGATCTTATTATTTCATCTTCTTTACAACCTCGAAGAATATTAACCCGATCAGAAAGTCAAAAAACAAGGATTCTCCCTTTTGAATTTCCTATCAGTAGTACTCGAAAGAAGTTAAAGAGGACTCGATCAGAGTCAATCACTAGTGAGATCTTATCCCATTCACCCCCATTACCTCCACTCACTTCCACAAATTTCATTCCAACAGTCGATATCACTTTCACTAGTTCTAGTATTCAAACTACTAGTCCTAGTGCTCAACCTGCCTCATCATCAATTCAAAATCCACCCAACCAACCCATCCAAAATCCAATGGCAGGTCAACCCCCTCCACCGAATGTAAACCCATGGAGCAATCCAGGGGCTGTAAACATGCCCACCCCTCTTCATGCTTTGCTTAAAAATCCCGAAAGATGGCTACCCAAATTTAATCCCGATGATGGTCTTCCCGCAGAAGAACATATTCATAATTTTATGTTAGATGTCAATCTGAATGCAGTAGTTGAAGAGGATTGCGTTGTATGATTATTTCCATATACTTTAAAAGGATCTGCAGGATCCTGGTATTTTTCATTACCTACTCGCTCTATAACTAACTGGAATATGTTTGAAGAACAATTTCTAGCTAAGTTTGGAGATGATAGAACTACTGCTGCGCTCATCAATGATCTTTCTAATCTTAAAGCTAAACCAGGTGAGAAGATAAAATATTTTAATTCAAGATTTAATAAACTACTCAATAAAATTCCTGTTTTAAATTCTAAATCTTCCGGGAAATCACATATAAATGGATAGTCTGATTAGCCAATCTTCATTATCCTGATGATGAACTACAGTTGGTATTCGAAATGCGTCGGTTCCAAAAATTCTCATGTGATTTCCCGGAAGATTTAGAATTTAAAATGTTATGGATCACAGAAGTTTGCACTCTCAAAATTCATGTTACAGCAGTTCTTGGCGCAAAAGTTCAAATTGAGTGGTATATTTCATCCCTTCCATCTAATACATCTATTTTCGTTGATAGAGAAACGCTAGCAACACTTGCAGAAAATATGAAAGATTCTCTATCGGTAGAGAAACACATAACTGCTCTTAATAAAAAGAATTCTCAGGAAGATTGAAAATCAAAGAAGATATATTTCAAAGATGATTCTAAGAAGAATATGCCAAAGGATCCATTTGACATAGAAGGTCTTCAAAAAGTCTTGAAAAACATGACCAACGAGATGGCAGATATCAAGAAACAAGTCGCCGAAACTTCAAATTCAAAAAAGAGTTTCAGGAATTTTAAGAAAGGACAATCCTCTAATTCTCAACCTCCAAATATTATATCTAATGTTGAATCAGATCAAGAAGAGTAGGAAGAACAAACAAATGAAGAAGAAGATGACGAAGAAGAAGAAGTTGAACTAAATGGAATGTGGGATTACATCCTACCAAATGAAGAACTACTTGAAGCTTTGCCTGTCAGCACACACAACAAAAAGATTGTTGAAGCAAAATAGCCTAGTCAACAACAAAAAAATTCCACTCCTGCTAAAGACAAATAAGTAAGAAAAAAGTCTAATTCAAAGGCTATGCAAACAAGTCCTGTTACCTCAGACCCTCCACCTACATATAAAACAATGGTTGTCTTAGATACTATTGAGTATAATGTAGTTGAAGACATGAAGAAAACTAGGGAAAATATTTCAATTCATGAGCTTACGAAATTGAAGCAACAACAACAAATCTTACTTAGAGACTTAAAAGTTGTTCCTGCTTCAAACTTACCTGCTCCAATCATAATTCAAGTTGCTAATGAAATGGGTAAGCCACCTTCTCCTTCAATGAAAATAGATGCTTCAGACTTAATTATGATAGGTGATCGATCCATCTCTCATACTCCTCCATTTCTCTTAACCTATGAGATCTATAACAAAAATGTTCATAATTGTTTAATAGACTTAGGGGCCTCTTCGAATATAATGCCAAAATCAGTTTGTGCCAAATTGAACATAACTCCTTAGAGTTCTCCAGTCCATATAATACAACTTGACAGAACTAGAGTAGAAGTGGTAGGAGAAATAAATTTTGTTTCCATCAGACTGTCATCAAATCCCAAAGTTGCTCAGATAATTTATATTTTGGTGGCAGATATTCCTGAATTTTATGGTTTAGTTTTAAGTCGTGACTGGTCTGAGAAAATTCACGGTTATTTTTCAACAGACTGGTCACATATGTGGTTACCATATAATGGAAAGCCAAACCAAATTCGAGTTGACCATGAAAATTTTATGAACCATATGGTGACTGATCTTGAAGAACTTAATGATCGAGTAGCCTTCAATAACAACATTATTGGAAACTACTCTGCAGAGTCATTTTTTAGGAAACTTTAATGCTCAACCATCACCTTTCTTTGATAATGTGGTTGTATCTCAGATTGAGAATTTTTCCCAGCGAGATAATTCTAGATGTATTAAGTTTTTAGATAGAAAAATAGCTAATTCTTTGTTTTGGTCTCTTTATTTTGATGTTTCTAAATCTGAAGATGGTGTTGGTGCGGGTTGCATTTTAATAAACACAGAAGGCGAAAAGACTATGTTAGCATGCCGATTAGAATTTGATTGTACCAACAATGTAGCTGAGTATGAAGCATTAGTTCAAGGTTTATTAAAAGCTATTGATCTGAATATCAGACATCTGAAGGTTTTAGGAGATTCAAAAATCATAGTTAGGCAAGTGAGAGATACTATCCATTGTAATTCTGGACACTTAAAAAAATTATCAATCATTAGTCCAAGAATTAACTGCTCATTTCTTAGCCTTCAACATTTCTTCTATACCTAAAATACAAAATGCTAGTGCAGATTTACTCGCTAATGTAGCCTCAAAATTAATCCCATCCCAAGAATTTAGTCTCGATAGATTTTCTATTGAATTTACTTTTAGACCATCTATCCCTGATAATATCACTAATTGGAGAGTATTCAATAATGACTCAGATATCATAGATTTTTAAACATCTGAAAGATCTTACGATAATCAAATTTTGGATGAAAACGAACATGACACTCAGGTTAAGAAAGAACAAGATGAAAATCCTATTCCCAAATTTGTTTTCAAGTTAGAAGAGTTATACGATCTAAAGGACAGGTTTAAGAGAATAATTAACTCAAAAACACAAAGTTCTACCTTAAGATTTGAGTTAGTTAATCTAGGAAGTGAAGAAAAACCTCAAAATGTAAATCTAGGTCTTGGTCTGTCTTCCGAAGAAAGATTATCATTCATTAGATTGTTTAGGATGTACAAAAGTGTCTTTGGTTGGGATTATATTGATCTTAAAACATATGATACTTCTATAATTCAACACATGATTCCTATGATCTCATAGGAAAAGCCCATACAATAGAAATTGAGAAAGATTCATCCAAACTTGGAAAATCAAATTAAAACTGAATTGAATAAACTCCTTAAGGAAAAAATCATCTTTCTAGTCAGACATTCTAAATGGGTATCAAATTTGGTACCTGTCAGGAAGAAGAATGGTGATATTAGAATTTGCATTGATTTTAGAAATTTAAACGAAGCTTCTCAGAAGGAAAATTTTCCATTACCAACCATGGAACAAGTGTTATAGAAAGTAGCTGGTTTGAGCTCATGTCTTTTCTAGATGGACTTTCAGGTTACAATAAGATTCTCATTCATCCAGTTGATAGACTGAAAATTACATTTAGAACTAAGTGGGGAACTTATGCTTATCAGAAAATGCCTTTTGGATTAATTAATGCAGGTGCCACTTTCCAAAGAGCCATGGACATAGCTTTTAGGGGACTTATAAATAAAACAATAGTTATTTATTTAGATGACACCACTATATTCTCTAAATAGGTAACTCATCATGTGAATGACCTAAAGCAAGTCTTTGAGCGATGCAAAAGGTATGGCATTTTATTAAATCCGAAGAAATCATTTTTTTCTTTAGATGAAGGAAAAAATTTAGTATTTATTGTGTAAAAAAATGGTATCTATATTGATCTTTGAAGAATTGATGAAATTAAACAAATTTCTTTCCCTCATAACAAAAAAACCATGCAATCTTTCCTTGGGAAAATTAATTTTGTTAAAAGATTTGTCCCTGATTTTTCTCAAATAGTTTTATCGTTGCAGAACATGATTAAGAAAAATTATGTTTTTAAATGGGGACATAATGAAAGAGAAGCATTTGAATTGATTAAACAGTCGATTGTCAATGCTCCATTCCTGACCACCCCCAATTTTCTTAATCCATTTACATTATACACTTTTTCATCGGATACATCATGTGCAGCTGTTTTAACACAGTTGGATGACCAACAAATAGAAGCACCGATATCATTCTTTAGTTCAAATTTACAAGGTGCAGAAATGAATTACACATATGTTGAAAAGCAAGAATTTGCTATTTTTAAGGTCATAAAACATTTTAGACCTTTTCTCCTAAAGTCTCATACGAAAATCATAGTTCCATTTTCTGTAGTAAGACAACTTTTGATGCGGAAAGAATTGGGAGAAAAAAGAGCTAACTGGGTGATTGCATTACATGAATATGACATAGAAATTAAACCCTCTAAAATCATTAGAGGTCAAGGTTTTTGCAGAATGCTTACAGGAGCATCACATTTTCTAGCAGAAGAAGATTAAGGTAATCATGTGCAAATATCAGAGGTAATCCTCAATGATTAAGAGTCACAATATGTTGATCTTATATTTTATTTGAAGAATGGATATGCTCCAAATCATCTCACTTACAAGACAAAACGAGCTCTTAGATTAAAAGCTAAACAATATGATTTAGTCAACGATGTGTTATTTAGAAGAAATTTTGATTCTGTACTTCTAAGATGCTTAGAAAAATTTGAAGCAGAGAAGGTCTTACAGGAACTCCATGATGAACCAGCTGGAGGAAATACAACAACAAATAAGATCCTGCATGCAGGTTACTATTGGCCTACACTTTTCAAATATTCCCATGAATATACAAGAGAATGTAAAGTATGCCAAAGCACATATAGAAGACAACGAAAGCCATCATTCCCATTACAACCGGTCAATATTGAACAACCATTTAAGCAATGGGGATTAGATATAATTGGTGAGATTGTTCCTAACTCTTCCAAACAAGATAGATACATTCTCACAGCTATAGTTTACTTTACCAAATGGGTGGAAGCAATTCCATTAAAAGTAGCTAATTCAAAAAATATCATTGATTTCATTGACCATAATATCATAACTAGGTTTGGCTTACCTATTGTTTTGATGTTTGATAATGCATCTTATTTCTCTGGAACTGCTATGATAGAATTTGCGATTAAAAGAGCTTTTAAACTAAAATATTTTGCAAATTATTATCCACAAGGAAATGGTTTGGCAGAATCCACAAACAAGAACCTGATTAGAATAATCAAAAGAACTGTTGATCAGAATCAAAGAAATTGGCATAAGTCATTAATTTTTTCTCTTTGGGCAGATCGAATAACTCAAAAAGCTTCTATTGGTACTTCTCCAGCGGTACTTCCCACCAATGTAGTTATTCACTCTCTTTCCTTAGTTCAATTCATTGATGAAACTCCTACTTCTTCTTTACAACTTAGACAAGGTAAAATTCTTAAGTTAGAAGAAGAAAGAGAAAAAGCCAAACAAACTCATGCTCATCATCAACAGATAATAAAAGCCTCGTTTGATTCAACTTCTGTCACTCCAAAGAATTTTCAAATTGGTGATTTGGTATTGAAATGGGACAAAGCACATGAGGAAAAAGGTAAACACACGAAGTTTCAAAAACTATGGCTAGGTCCATTTCAAATAATTGAAGAAATAGGCCCATCAAAATTTAATGCAAGATCTATCAGGAAAAAATGATTCTTTTTCTGTTAATGGGCAAATTTTCAAAAAATATTTCTCATAGAAGGTAACCCCTTCTATCCTTGTATACTAGTGTATTTTTCTTTTCTTTTTTAAGAAAATAAAATTTTCTTAGTATTAATATTTGGATTTTCAAATATAATCTTAGATGATTTTTTTTTTTTTTTTTTTTTTTTTTTTTTTTTTATATAAAAATAAAAAATGTTAAGGAAATAATCGAAAGATTTAGAAAGACAAATTGATTTTATTTTTCTGAAAAATGGAATTTTTCTGAAATCATTTATTCTTTGATGAACTCTCATCTTTATATAGCATGAATATTATATTATCAGTTAAGAAAAGAAACTTTAACATAGTAAAGACCTGTTTATAGAAAAGCAATCTGAAACTCAACATTATCATCCACAATCTTAAAAAGACCAATGATTCATCCCATCCGAGAAAACATATAAATTTTTGAAAGGAATTAAAAATAAAAAAACAAAAAAATTATTATGATTAGAAGAAAGACTTAAAATATAATAAGTCTAATCATGAGCTTGTTTACCATGTTCATAAAGAAATAGTTAAACTGACATTACCAATATTGCCTGCCAAAACATGATAATGACTTGAGATTATATCAAAAGGACAAGGGGTCTCATCAAGAGCTAACTTGATCAGTTTAATTACTACTAGTGAGTGGTATTGTCATCATTTGGTTACCAAGCCAAGACAATGGCTTTTAAGTAAATAAAATAATATATAAAAGAAAATTCTCAAAGGTTAGAATTTACTTCTGAAAATTATAAGAAATATTGGATGGGACAATGAATCATTGGTGGGTAAAAGGTAACCCTGCCAAAAGCTTAAATTTCCTATTGGAACAGAGGGTCTATCTATGATAAAAGAGTTAATTTTTATAAAGATTATTTGTAAAGGCCACCTAATTTATCCTTTTAAACGAAGTAAGGACTGATACATATTTTCATACTTATATCTTTAATAGAGGAATTCTTATGAATAGTGAATAAGAGAAACTTTCATTGCTTAGTAAGATATTATTTATTTGAAATTTCATTCTTACAACTATTTTTATTTTCTAAAAATCTTAGAAATTTCAAAAACATTTATCAGAGATATCTAGTTCGCCCAAGTGAATCATCAATTGTTGTGCTATACAACAACCCCCCATTTATTTTTATAAATAGGGACCCTTTAGAAATAAATAGGAATTTCTTTTAATTTTCTAAACAAAAAATCAGGAAATAAATATTTTCTTTTAAATTTTTCCGCTTTATTTTTCTTGAGCGCATCGCAAATCACATATCTTATGAATTTAAAAGACTCATAAACTTTAAAATGTGCGAGCCGCGATATGCACTCAAATTTTCTGAAGATATGTTTGAACTTTGCAAAAACTTCAATCACCGTTATATTTACTTTATCGCATTGCACCTCACTTAATCAATAAAAAACATTAAAAGCAAATCAATATAAGTTGCAACTTCGCGGACCCGACGAGAAAATATAGAAATGAATATAAAATCTTCGACAATCGCAGTCACTTAAGTTTTGCAAAAAGCACAATTCACATTTCACACAACTTATAACATACGCCAAATTGTTATCCTATAAAATTTGCGATCTGCGATTTGCGTAGATCACATTTCGCAGTATTTAAGGGTAAGTGTTATGAATGGTTATAAATTATGACTTGCAATACATGCTCCGACGACATTTAATGGATCAATCATGTGAAGTAACTTGTGTCATATCAAAATGAAATTCGAGATCTTAACGACTTTAAAGTGATTGATATATTTTACGCGTGAATGTGTATGAGATATTAATTCGGAGATTATGATTGATGATTGATGTTATATATTGATAGATTTATATCTACTTGCATGAGTTTGAAATTAATGATAGATTTGTCTCTTTTATTCTCTATACTTGTAAAATTCACTCTATTTTTAGGAAACCAGTTAACAGATTGAGGAAGAGTAAAATGAGCAAAAAGGGCAAAGAGATTTCTCAGACGTCATCTACTGAAGATACAGAGATGTCTCCCTTATTTTCAGATACCATCTGCAACAAATATTGTGGCACATGGGAGGCAATGTATAAGATTTTTGAAAGTGAAGGACCAAAGGTGATAACCAAAGTTTCTTCGACAGACACGACATCTACCTCCAATGCAACTATTTTTGATGTTGCATCCTCATACGCCCACAGGATAGTTGCAAGACCAAATATTCTCCCTTACACGGACATGGTTAAGTGGGTAATTGATCACTTAGACATTGAAGATAGAAAGTTCAAGAATTCGAAGGGAGAAACTATGGACTCTTTTAGGGCAAAATATTTAATAGCAATGTATCATCTACCACCCTCGCAGCAGAAATATGAAAAATATTTTTTTCAAAGCTTTAGAGGAGAACATCCAGATCTTATCAAAGTCATAAAAGAATGGAATGAGGAACAAGGGAAGTTGAAGCGAGATAAGCTTGGTACGTACCCAATTACCCAAATTCCTGATCCTTATTGTTATGTTGCCGGTATGTTATGTAGATTATTTTTCAGACCTGATAGCACTAGATTCTCAATAGAATGGGTTCCCCTGATTGACACAATCATCAATTCATCAATCTTGATTTGGGCAAACATCTTATCTGATAATCTAGCCAAACAAATTACCGAATATAATAAAAGGAGTATTTCATCCAGATAAATACCTACCTTTTATATGTCTGCCTATGTCATGGACGCTATCTGTTTGAATTCTAGTTTTCCTACCATGGGATGGAAATGGACTACCCAAAACCCTACCCTAATTCACATTCACCATAGAGAAATCTGGGATTCAGACTTTCACCTACAGTTCTATAAAATATGTTACGGTGTCATATTGCTGATGCACCAGATGATTTTCAATAAAAATTCACCTAGGGTTTTCTGAAGAAGCCAATGCAGACATTCTTTCTGTAGCTAGATGGTTTGCAGAGGATAATTTTACATATATTAGGGTATTCAGGAGTTAAGCTTTTCCCCATGTTTTACCCTATTACATTCCCGATAAGTTACTTGCAAGAGAAGTAGACAATTGACTTGTTAACGGCGTCACGAAACAACTGAAAGATGCTAAAAAGGCTATTTGGCCTAATTACCCTGTACAGTGTGGCACTTTTGCACTATTTGACATCGGCCATACTTACAAGGAAGTTTCCAACATTCATTTATTGAAATTGGCACTAATGAAAAAAAGGTTATATGATCCAAATGATGTAATTAAAAATTACATCACAGAGCTTAAGTTAAAGCCTTTTGTAAAGGAGAAAGATGGATTTGATGATCTCTTCCAGGGCATGGAAAATTTTTCAGACGTTATCAAGTATGCATCCAGCCAACTAAGTCGAGATGATTTTGAACATTTCCAAACGTACAGAAACATGAGACTAGAGAAAGTCCCTCTCAAATTGTTAACTATTGAATATGACAACAAACACACTCCAGGTATCAACTTGGATGATGAAGTAAAATATATGTCTGAAGATGAATCATGTCAGTCACAACAACAATCTCATAATTTAGATCACTCTGAAAATGAATCCGAATTTAAAAATGAAAGCCCAGAAAAGATAATTGACCAAGTAATCCATGAGATAGAGATGCTAGAGGAAAATAGAAATAATAGAACAAAATTAGATTCTCAAGCAGTTCAACACAGTCATAATATACCAGATCAGTCTAGTTCAGCACAAATAGAAGATCTTATAAATGAATGCAAGGATTTTTCTGAAGCAATAAAAACTCCTAAAGAGAATCCCAATACTGATTAGGCAACGAGTTTCCAGACACCTGAATGTGAAAGACTTGAGAAGAAAATTGATGAACACATCTAATGGCAAGTATCAGATTCGGGGAAGGAAGCTAATCTACCTCAAGTAGATAAGCTTCACAAATAAATTCTATTAAGAGAATGGGAAACAAAAATCAAATAGGCGGAGAAAGCAGCAACGAAGAAATCTAAGATATCAAGTGAGATTATTGAATCTATGTGTGAAAAAATGTCTAGAGCAGAAGTTCTCAAGGAGAACATGTCTGATGTGTTCTCAGAAACAAGACGAAACACAGTGGAAGAAGAGAGCAGATACACAGGAGGAAATTATTAAAAATGTAAATAAGTTTGATCAAGAAAATTACTGGAATTTTCTGATCAAACCTTATCATCAACATCAGACTCTGCAATCTCTTACAGATTCAACGAATAGATCCCAGTAAGTACTCTCAAACACTATTTTCAAGGGATAGATCAGATCAATGATATCACAGCCAGCTCAGCTCAAAGCAATGTTAGATATTTGTCAATTTCGTGACCACATTCATAAGAAAGGGTAGGACTCATAAATGAGAATTGTTAGTTTAGTTTCCTAGATTGTAGTTTAAGTTAGCTTTATGAGGAAGGTTGTTTGAAACCTCCTCTATATTTTAGTAATAATCTATTTTAGTTTATAGTTAGTTTGGTATTTAAACCCTTCTCATGCATTTAGAGAAAGGTCTAGAAATTTGTCAAAAACATTTGCAAGGAATGCACTATTGTAAGTTCGTGAGTGCTTTGATGAATTAATGGAACACATATGTTATCTTTTGACAACTAAAGCTGTTTAACTGATGTTGTACTACTGTAATCTTTAAATTGCTTGAAAATGAGAAGGAGCAGATTCATTTCTATCAGTTTTCTTGAGTATAACTTCGTACATCTGGTACTTCTATTCACTTGTATTAATTCTTACTTCATAGATTGACAATCATCTTTTTATTGCATTATATATTTGAAATGTCATCATATATAAATATTACATGCACTTTTGTTCAATATTTAGGTATGGTTTCTTATTGAATATGTAATCACACTGATAAATGCGATATTTCTTTCACAATTATTCTAGGCAAACTACTTTGCTAGAAGAATTATTTTACATCATTTTCATCTCTTTCAGCTGTTAAATGATCTATATTATTGACAATTGAAAGATATCATTTTAGATCGCTTAAAGGAAAAACACCTCGGGTGTATATTAGATTAAATAGTTTAGATAGATGCATATAGATTAAAATAATTATCCATTTGCATGCTATATTCACAACACCCTCAAAATCATCCTTATTGGGAAACTGGTCCCATTATCCCCAGTCAAAGCCACTACACCAAACGAAAAAGGAGATTCTTTAAGGTCTAGACCGGGTGGTTTTCCCCCATGTTTTGGCAGCGGAATTCTGAGGCCTTAACAGGTAAAAAGATCGCTTATATCTTTATAAGAATTCCCAACCCAAACAAAATATTCTTTTGGAATTGCACAACTCTCCCTTAGGAGGGCACTCAGGATTTTTAAGAACTTACCACAAGGTCAAGAAGGAATTTTTTTGGGATGAACTTAAATCTGATATTCAAAATTTTGTGGCAGAATGTTTGGTTTTCCAACAAAATAAAGTTGAGACCATTAAGATTCCAGGTCTATTACAACTTTATCCATTCCATGTCAACATTGGGAGGAGTTTTAAATGGATTTTATCACATGTTTACCCAAGTCCGAAGGAAATACTATCATCATGGTGGTACTAGACATACTTACCAATTATGCTCACTTTTGTGCATTATCTCATCCATTTAAAGCTAGTATAGTTGCTACTACATTTATGGAAACAATTCAAAAGCTACATGGAAACCCAAAGATCATTATAAGAGACAGAGATCCCATTTTTACAAGAAATTTTTGGACAAAATTATTATTTTTTGGGTACTCAATTAGCTCATAGCTCATCATATCATCCTCAGTTTGATGGGAAAGCTGAGATAGTGAAAAAATGTTTGGAATTATATCTTCGTTTCTTTTTATATGATAAAAAAACACAATGGGTCAAGTGGTTACCTTTGGATGAATGGTGGTATAAAACTTCCTTCCATATTGCAGCAAAAATGACCCCATTTATGGCACTTTATGGACATCATCCACCATCCATCAAATAATCTTTAAGAGAAAGTTTTAAGGTTCAAGGAGTGGAAGATCACATCGAGCATCAACAACAAGTTCTCCTACTCTTAAAGGATAACCTCAATATGGCATAGAATCAAATGAAACAATAGTAATATCAACATCAGAAGGAAATAAGTTTTGATGTAGGTGATTGGGTATTTTTACGGCTACAACCATACAAAAAAATGTCCCTCAAGCAAGATAATAAGGATAATAAATTATCACCAAAGTATTATGGTCATTAAAAGGTGTTGCAAAATATTGGTACTATGGAGTACAAATTGGAGCTTCCTGCATATTCCTGAGTGCACCCAGTTTTCCATGTTTCATGGTTAAACAAGGTTATAGGTGACAAGCTCCTAGTTCAAATAATATTTCTAGAACTTGACAAAGAACGAAAAATCATATTGGAACCAGAAGCAGTCATAGAAACAAGAACTCGATAACTATGAAATCGATCAATTTCAGTGTATCTCATCAAGTGGAAAAACTAACCCGTTGAAGATTCGACATGGGAGGATGAGAATTTTATACAAAAAACATATAGAACTACTCAAGCATTGAGGAAAACACTTTTTTGAAGGAGAGGGGCATGTTAGGTCCCTATAATACTAGTGTATCCCCTTATTGTTACTGTTAGTATAACCCCCTTATTTTTATTGTTGTGCCCATGCAGTCCGCATATTGTTATTATTGTGCCCCATAGAAGCCCGCTATTGTTATTTTTGTGCCCTTAAATTGTTATTGTTGTGTGAGATAGGATTATATTGTGACCCATTTGAATCCTATATATAGAAAAAAGGTTTTGTCATTTGTATAATCCAATAATTTTTCATTTATGTAATGTAAAGGAGGTTTCCCCCTCGAAGAGGATGATTTCTAAGTAGTTGATTTCTATTTTCTTCTATTTTGTGAGTTGGTTTCATAGTATCCACCAAGTCCAACCCTTACTAAGTTCTTGATTGTTCCTACAAATTTTCTTATTGTTTTCTACAACTGTCAAATTCAATAGTCAAATTGACTTTCCAATATGATTATCCAATACCACTGCTTATTGTCAAATAGATATCCTAGTAAAATTTTGTATTTATGCCCTCAGTAAACTACAGTAAAAATATTCCCTAAGCAGAAAGTAAAATACTAGTCAAACTCTTCCAAAACAACTCGGTCAAATGAGAGATGAAATTGACCTCTCTTGACGGTGAAACATCATCAAAATAATAAAATTTGGAGTGGTCTAACTTGGTCAAAATGAAGGTCAACTCTTCTCTCAAATTTCCACCTCAAGCCTTCACTCAACGTCGGTCAAACCTACCCATATTTCCTTGATTATTATGCCATTCAGTGTGGCCTAGTCAAAAAAATTCAACCATCCAAAAATAAAATTTAAAATAGGTCAAATGAACATTAGTCAAAGCTCATCAACACTGGCTGAAACAAGAATTCATCATAGAGATAAAATGTCCTGTCAAACTGTCGCATGTGCGAAGAGAATAACTACCATTGGAGGTTGAACCAATTAGAAGAGGAGATAGAAAGATATGTGATGTGAAGATGCTAAACTGAGGTAACTTAACCTTTATTTATACAAGTCAATGTGGGTTAAAGGTCATGTCTCTTGGGCTTCATGAGCATACATGACTGGTGGGGTTGACCTTAACCAAAATCACATGTGTGGTCTTGACCTAAAAAACAAACTTTCCTTTGTTAGAACCCAATGCTCCATAGGTGAAAATTTGTCCTCTCGAAAAGAAGAATTCATTCCAATAATCATCTTTTGTAAATGAGCTTTACAAGGTGGAATTTGACCGAAGTTGCACATTTTAGCAAGAAGTCACTACATGACATCACAAAGGAGGATCCATAAATTATCCTTATTATTAACTTGCAACAACATCTTTATATCAGCTAGTTGACTGCTATATGGTTCATGAATCTTACGTATGCTCCTATTAATTCTTTTCTTCCAGGCATCCACAGTTGCATAATTATACCATGAACCTATTAGAGTGTCCAATGATCCAAGGGTCCTTACATTTCTCTCCTTCCATCATGGTTTCCAAAACAAAGGATCTTTTCATCCTTTTTCCTTTACTTCCTCTACTTGTAGTATTCATTGATAAGTACACCCAATAAAAGTATATAATAACAAAAGCATGGTGTTAATTTATCAATCTAGTGTTACCATGGAGACTTAGAGGATGGAATCCTATGGTTTTCAAGTGATAACCCTAGACCAAGGGATCCATATACAATTCATCAACCTCATCCATATATACATACTTGTCACTGATCCCTAGATTGTACACAAACCTTAAAATACCAAGGGTTAGGGTTTTTATGCGGGAATAAGGTTAGGGTTTCCATATGACTAGGGTTTTACTTATGTGGATGAAGGTTTTAGATATCAATACCAATATCAACACTTTTAACAACAAACCCTGGAACCATACATTCAACCTACAACATTTCATGTTGGATCCTTAATAAAATATTTCATACATGCCTCAAGGTTACATAACTCTATCATAGTTACCTAATATTGTGAATGTAATGATAGTTTTATCATTTTTCTTTAAGGTGTGCATCAACTCAAGATATTCTTTATTGTATCTATCTACTGACCTCTTCTTGCTTCAGGATCAATATGCTACTACTCTACTACAAGCTCATTAGTGATGCAAAAGTATAGAGAATTGTTTATAAAGATATCCATTTTACCCAATAATTTCTTGAAATTAATTTCAACAAAAATATCTTTTACCGATTCTTGTTATTACCGTCAGCTACTAATGCAATGACAACTCTTTCCCATGATGGAATATAATTGAATATTTCTTGATATTTAGTGATAGGTTGACAACAAATAGAGCCTTCCTTCAAAGAGATGTTTGTCACAATGATCCTACTTACTGCTTATGGACCGTTATCTCTTCAAAATCAATAAACCGTTGCTTCTCTAATTGCAACTTTGTGATGCACAGGTCCCACAGAGCTGACTGCTACAAGTGAAAAAATATTCCTTATACCCAAAAATTTCTTCAAAATGTTTACTTGATTATTATAATGACTAAAGACAAAATTATCTTGCACTGAATGTTGTGACATTACCACTACCTATAGCTTCTTTCCAACGTGACCAATTATATTATTATACCCTTAAATTAGGGATTTCAAACATATACCCTTATTCTTGTTGACAACTTTGTAGAGCTACACTAAAAAACGATTCGAAAAATAATACAATTGTAAATTCAAATATATGTACTTTAAATAAAGGCCTATTTACTCATTTGCACACTCTCAAACTTTGTATTTTTATATGCCAAAATGTTCACAGAACCTGCACAACTATTCTTGTCTTCTTATGCCACTTACACAGTTTAGCAGATTCTATCTTGATCAGTGATGACTATATATTTGAAGATACTCCATATGCTCCTTTAAGATATTTTATCTAGGTCTCTTTTTCTCAGAATTAGAATAGGAGGCTTGAATCCCTTTTCAAGATGACTGATGCTTCAATTTATGTCATTTTGAAGTGTTTTTATACCCAGAAGAAGAGGAGATCTAGAATTGTTTCTTTATAACACTGAAATTTCACCTTCTAGATTTCCAATTAGGTCATTATCCTAGATTTGATTTAAGACCAATGAGAGAACTGATACACACTTGCAATATGGAAATCTAATCAAGGAACATGCTCATAATTTCGATGTCTTGATGCACAAGTGTAGAGTATGGTTTCTGGAATTATTTCAATAAAACTTAAGCTGAGACAAAGTCATCAATACCCTCGATCTTGGATCTATTTTATGCACATGTGTATCCTCTTTCAATAGTGCTTTTAGCTCCCTTTGAAAAGGTGACAATGGCAAACCTCTTAGGGATTCCAAAAGAGACTCATGCACATGCCTTTCAACTTGAGACTAAAATAAATCAAAACTTGTCTAGAACAAAGGCTCGATAAATGAATTTAGGATTCCTTCATATGCAGGAGAAATTTATATGCATCGATCCTCTTGTAACAATACTAATGCTCAGAATGAAAATCGGTCTTCAATTTCTATGCACAAGTATAGAGAGAGGATCTCGGTCCCCTTGAAATTTGAAATGATGGCTTTGTTTTAGGATTTACAATAAAGTTTTAGGCTTAGAATACTTTAATAAGACTCAGAACCTTTTGACGAATATTTGACATCTTTCCAAGATGATATATAATAAGTATACCTTATGACATATTTCCTTTACTACAATAGAATGCAATTTTAAAGTCTTCAGATCTTGTCAAATTACCTCATACCTTTGCTTACTTTGTTAAGATACTTGGAATTTCTTGAGCTCCTCAAACCCTTCAGTCCATCAAGATCAGAGTCGTTAAGCTCTCGTCCTTCTTGAGTAAGTTTGAGGTTATGTCATAGAGAAGATGACTAGTAAAATAAGCCCAAAATGTTGTTTTTTTTTATAGGTTCGATCCAGGGAGAGAAGCTATTATAGCTATTCGGTCATCAATAAAAGTGTTTATATCCCTCCAAAACCCCTTTCTACTTTTTGTGTATACTATTTACCTTATCTGTGCAATTAGGGCTAGAAATTATGCCTAGATTTTTGTTCTTCTTGTGTTCAAAAATTCAGACTAGGGAATTAGATGTTCTTAAGATGAGATAGTGCCAGCATGATCTTATTTTCTACCCTCACTTCAAAACCTAGCTCTGCTACCATGTTTAAAAATCTAGGGCAGAGAGTTAGGTTAAATATTAACTTGATTTCTCTTTAATATTTGACACTTTATTGAGATTTAGATCCTCCATGGATTTGGTTACAGATCAATGTGATGGGTCGATCATAGATTTATATACCAATACAATCATCACAGACTCATAGGTTGACCCATCTTGGATAGCATAGATAGGCCGGTAGATCATCAATTTTGTCCATACAGATAGAGAGACAGGTAGGTTTAGGATATACACCAGGTACATGCTATCCCATCTGGGCTTGATAACCCTTGTTCACTAACCTCAAATACAAGGAGGGTGTATAATACCATATATTTGATAAATTCGTGGTATAAGTCAATTGACACCATTAGTAACACCAAGAGCCTATAATCAGATTCCCATATTAAACTAAGACTTTAAACAATCCTTTCCCATGTTAATTTAAAGCTTATACTACTTTGTATCCCTATCCCACTCCACCATACACCGCCACACTCCTAATTTAGGTGCTAACTATGCATGCTTCAATGCCTAATCACAATAATTTGTAATTATGATGACAATTTAAGTACATATGTGTGTAATTTCCATGACGAGATATGAATTGTCCTCCCCACATTTCCCATCAATGATTATAATCTTGAATGGGATAGCACTGATCTATTTCATCATCTCAAAATGACCCGACGATGAAAATTTACAATTTTTTTCATCATCACTTCACATTATCTTATAGATGAACCTTTATGTAGATTATATGCATGAATTTATGGAAGGCCATCCCCTCTACCTATGTTATGATTTATTATGACAATAATTGAATAAAGGATAATTGACAGATCTTTGTTGACAAGATCCCCTACTTATAAATTGACCTTTATTCACCTGTTGTCACAATCAATCATAGGCTAGGTAGAGGGGATGGCCTACCAGAAATTCATGCATATAATCTATAGAAGGGGTCATATATGAGATAATGTGAAATGATAATTATAAACATAGTAAATTTTCATTTGCTGAAGCATTTTGAGATGTCGACAACATACTAGTGCTAGCCCATTCAAGGTCATAATTATTGATGGACAATGTGGGGAGGAAAATTCATACATCCCATCATGGAAATTACACTCAGATGTACTTAAATTGTCATCATAATCACAAATTGTTGTGAATTGACAACTAATATATGTTAGAATTGTGTTAGAATAATATATAGTAGAAAATTCAACCAATATATAGATTAGTTACAATAAATATATTAGAAAATATTGGATGTGTGAGCATTGAAGCCTCCCATTGCACTAGCTAGGGCAAATCCAATTAAGTTCTTGATCTTGTTTAACTTGTAAAAAAATTGGAACAATTGTCTTCAAAACCTTGCTAACAAATTCCTTGGTGATGATAGCATCATACACCGCTTATTTTAGACGCCCTTCAATTCAGTTCACAACTGTGGGTTTCTTGCCTGCACAGAAATTGCTAGAAACACTCATTAACATCCATGTCATGAAACTCATTTTTAAGGAAATCCAAAACATTATTCACACCCTTGGATACCATATTCATCCCCATAACATCCTTATTAAATTAACTTGGTCAAAGAATCTATGTAAATCCTTTATTTATTTACAATGTGGCCTAATAACTTGCTATTAAAAATATCATTTGATAGGATCAAAATAAATTATTTATAATCTATGTCTTTTAAATTTAAAAATATAAATATTGCAATACTATATGTTATAAGATATTTGATATATGGGTGGCTATCTATTTATTAGAATCCTACGTTATTAGACACCCACTCCCCCCTAGGCCTCCTAATTTGTCTTTACTATCCATTAAAAGTCATATATATGGTTGTTCAAAGTTACATTTATTTTAGTAGCACTGTCGATGGTTTTATTATATTGATATATTTTTAAACTTATAATTTAATGACAATGTTAGTTTTAATATTAACTTTGTTAATAGTTTTTTTTTATGTATATGTTGTGAGATGTTTTTGGGTTATGGTTAGTGTTTATGTAATGTTACTAACTATCTTAACACAACATTATACATTTTTTTTTTTGAGTTATGGTCAATGTTTATGTGATTTTGAAAATTATCTTATCACAACAACATGTGCCTAAACATTTGGATATATTAAAAATTCAGGTTTTACATATTGAGGATTGTTTTTAGATAATTATGCATACACAAAAAGGCTTGTTAATTTGAAATTAACCTTCTAGGTGTTGGTATTCTTCCCACATTAATAATCCCTATATTGAAAATTAATAATTTCCCCTCTCCTAATTGTTTGACAGTATCAAGCCATAAATCATCACATATTGTGATTTGTTTTGGCCTAAAAAAGCATACATAAATAACTTTGTTCAATTGAAGTTCATTATAGGCTGTAGTTTTGCTTTAGCATGGTGGTATGTGATTTGTGTGAAATTATCCTCTCTCATTATAATACTAGTATTGCAATACTTACTCCTCTACTCAAATTTATTAGGAACCTATGTGCTTATTCTTGAAATATTAAAAAGAGTCACTTCCCAAACTCTTAAATACAAAAGGAAGAGAGTATTAGTGTGAAATAAAATCCATATTACTACAATGGTATATCATCTTTGCACCTACCAACCATTAAAAAAAACTCTAAACATCCCATTTTACATAGAAAAAATCTCCTCGTGGTATATTAATGCATGCATTAGACATGCAAACTACTTATGTGACTTAGAGAAGCTCATAACTCTATTTCCATAGAGAAAACTATGAAGAATAGTACAAGAGAGAATTATGCATGTAGATATCATGGAAAAAAATAAGAGTAATGAATTGCATACCTAATTAAGAATTGGGGTTGTATTGCAGAGGAAGGCTTCACAATTTTTGTTATAGAGACCATTTCAACTCTTGGTTTTTAAGACACTTTAGAAATATAGAAAAAAGTTTCTAAATTTTCTAATCTAGAGCATTGTTTAATCACTTGAAACTTTGATTTTGATGACTATCCAAACTTAAAGTGGAAAAAATTCCCTTCCATTTTAACATGACTTATTTTGAGGGAAACAAGACACAGTAGAGATCACCTCATTTTTGTGAACTTTTTTGTTTGTGTGGGTGTGTTATGCATAATTTTAGATATATAAAAATTATGATATAGGGATGAGTCATAAGGGATTTATCATTGTTTGTCATATCAAAAGTTGGCTTTGGGGTGCAAATGTAAAAAATGATGAGATATCGTTCTTTTTCACTCCAATAGTAATAAAACTAAAATTACATTGCTATGTATTATGAGTAATTTTGAATTAAGTATTATTGACATAGTGGTTGAAATATTGAATATAGGTGTTGGTATTTCACCTTTGGAATGAATATGAAGGAGCCACGGAGAAAAAAATAAAACCTGACGTAAAGCTATCAAATTATATATATATATATATATATATATATATATATATATATATATATATATATATATATATATACTCAAACACCCATCAGATATTCAACGGTACATGGAAGTCGTCACATATCCGAATTTATTCGACATGGAAACCATTTTATATTTGAAGCAAGATTGATGAAAGAAAGTGTCAGACATATAGCGTTCACTAGTAGAAAATGAGAAATTAATGACTAGGTGACTAAAAAGGTTAGTCACCAAAACTTTTCCAAGTGAAATACTACTAAAATGAGCAATCTTAAGTAACACAACTAAAAACGACTATCATAAATGACTAATTTAGTCTTGAGTTAAAATATATGACTAGCTAGTAAGAAATAAAATGAAAAATGACTAATTTAGTCTATGTATAGAAGTACAACTGCCTAACAAGTACTATGTTGGGTCAATTTACTGTTGTAAACGAACACAAGTATTTATTATCAATCCGGGTTAGCGGAACTTAGAAGCATCCCCAAAGTATATGGGTTTCAATAGTGATCAATTTAGAAGATGGTTTATTAATGATTAGGGAAATGCATATTATAAATATAAATCTAACTTAAACAATTTCTAAATTCAGATGTGTAATCAGAGGCAGAAGAATCTCCTAACTTAAGAGATTTGTTTGTCCTTCTCTAACAAGATTACCTTGTGAATTAGAAATTAAAAACTACTTAATTAAACAATAGATAAATATACATGGAGCAATAATTGAAGAGGCTATTCACTGAAGAGGTACTGATTGTCCTTCATCATATATTCATTTATCAGTAATGCTATTGTTAAAAACATGGATTCAAGAAAGCATGTAAAGATGAATTCTAACTGAAGATATTGATTAGATAGAAAGAATGTTTAATTTAAACATTTGTTTGTTTTTTCATATGCAAGTTAAGAATGATCATTAGATTCATCAATACCCAGAAATAATTAGCATAAAAAAATTAAGCATAAGCAAACTAATTCAAAAATTGCAACTACAAATAAACTAAGAAGTGCACTTCGCTTGGTGTGGGGACCCTCCACCCTTGCCTTGCACATTGAAGGTGAATTCAGCTACTTAAAATATCAATCAATAAACTAGCATATAAAAACATTAAATATGATAGAACAGATCTTCAATTATGTCTCCAAGTCTAAGAAATAATAATGTTAAGTCATACAAGTTCTACATATCAATGCCTTCAAAGTTTGAGGCTTAAATAGATAATGTATCTAGAAAACTAATCTAAAATAGCTCCTATAGTCATAACTATCCTTATATTATCAAATCAAGTTGAATTCATCCATCAGATCCATCAAAATCTAGAAAATCCCACAAAATAAGAGTTTTGACCTAGTTTCTAGGGATCCTTCATAAAGACAGGTCTTGTTTGACTGCCTTTGACTAGGCCTATTAAAGCTTAGTTTGACTGTACTAATAGGTGTAAACTTATTCTTAGTTCCCAAGACTTCTATAAATATATCCAACTCGAGCCCAAGTGTCCTGCACATATGAAAACCGTAAGGCCATTACGGGAATTTCTGATGTTGTCCAAAAATGCACTTAAATTTCAATTTTTACAAAAAAATCTAATAATTGAAAAACATAATTTAAATACATGTATATGCATATTTTGGTCAAAATAAGGTGGATATAATGGTGAATAGATGGATAGTATGGCAAAATAAGATGTATTTCAGAAACAAAAGAGATAAAAAATGAGGGCCAACATCTCCCCCAAAATGATGATCAAGCATGTCCTCATGCTTGCTTTTTCCTCTCTAACCTTCTGAGCTCTGATGCTGATCCCATTCCTGATCCTAAAACTTCCTGTTGTGTTGCATATAGAAGAGAATCCATATCTTTGCATTGTTCTTCCTTGTAGATGGAGGTCTTAACCTTTTGTTTCTCATATTTAGCCTTCCAGGATTTTTTCTCTTGAAGCCACCTGAATGCATGTGTATAGAGAATATTGTTTTTGGTTTTCAAATTTTGCATTTATCCACTTATCTTCTGATTTTCTTTAACCAATTTCTCATTAGTTGTTTTATAGGTTTCATTTTCTTCTTTCAGGTGCATCTCCATGATTATTCTTACCTCTAGGATATTAGTTAATTCTCTGACCCTACTAAGGTTTTGATCTTCCTCCTTGGTATTTTTAGAAACTGAAGTTTCCTCCTCATTATTTTCAAAATAGGAATCTCTGTCTACAGAATTTTCATACACTTCTTGTTGCAACCTCTCAAGGATTTCATTTGTTTTTTTAGTTAAAGGAGATGTCTCTATGACTTGCACTTCTGGTTCTGCTGAATTCCTCTTTTTATGTCTTCTAGAAATGGTTAAAAATGATGTTTCCCTCTCTACCATAACTGTCTCATAATGTCTCTTTGACCTAGTTTTAGGATATAGAGGTGAATGCACAATATTTCTTGTTTCTTGTGTTGGTTTAAGTTTTTTTCAGTGACTTGTTCTAAAAACTTATTTTCAATCAGGAAATTTTCCCAAACCATTTTCTTCAATTTCAACTGATAATCCACAAGTATTTTTATGAGTCCTTGGTGAAGAATTTGGGCTTCTTTGGGTTTGGTCTCAGATTTTACGCTCAACCATTTTCATAATTTTTTTATAAAATAAGTAGGGAAAATTGACCCTGATATCTCCTTTAATATGTTGCAGTAACCTAACATGATATAGGTGTACTTTTACTATGTCTGTTATCACAGGTGAAAAACATTTGAATTATAAAAAATAGATCTACCCAAGGTTCATTGAACCACTCACTTGGAATCCCCTTTGACCTATCAAAAGAATCCTTTCTATTTTTATCCAAGAAGAATGTCCAACCTTTGTCTCTGAAATGCAATCCCTTGTGGTATAGTTCATCTGATGATGGAAACTCTATAGCTTCGAAAATATATTCTGGAGTCAAAGGAATATGTAAACTACCCACCATGGTTTCATCCTATTTTTAATTGTTTATAAAGTCTCTTGTGATATCCTCATTGTGCCTTTTGAATTTTTGAAGAAAGCCTATTAAGTCCGACTGATAAAGTTTCTCAACTGTTTCCCTACTCCAATTTTCAATTTGAAAATATTTGGGTTCTGTTCTTGAATTCATATTGTCTGAAAACCATTTGGTGTGCCCATCTACTATCATTAACTTCATCTTTGTAAACAAAAATTCAAGTACTAGATGTTATCACAGTAGTAAGGCTTACCTTTTGTTTACTGCTCTTGCTAATCAATCCTATGTTTTCCCTTTGAAAAATGTGAGCTTACTGCTTCAAATAAACACAATATTTGATAGAGAGGTTTATGAAAACATACAAAAATTCATGTTTCTATTATCCTACTCTCCTTTTAATTCTCTGTCTTTTGAAAACAATCCTCTGCCTCTGTTTTGTAAAAAAATTCACTGTGTAAAAAAAATTAAACTTTTTATACAAAATTGTCTTGTCACCCTTCGATTTCATACAAAATTCTTTTCTAAAAGCATAGCATGATGTATCTAATTTAAACTCACTGTTTATACAAGAGAATAGCTCAACCATTTCAAAAAAATCTCATAATTAGTTCACTTTTCTCCTTCAAACATTGACCAGACTTTGTCCTCTGCTATGTAAAAATACAAAAACATGTTTGACTGTGTCTTCTAAAACAATCTTTCTCCACAAATCTTGAATCAAATTCTTCTATTGAGTGTGAAAATAAAATTAATCTATTACACAAATACAAAACGAATTCACTTGTGCAATTCAAACCAGAATTCTCCATTCTCTGTTTTCATCTATTTTGAAATAGAAGAATGTGGATGAGGATGTGTTCAATCTTACCTGTCTTTTGCAATGATCCTTGTGATATTCTATTGTGATCCTCGTGATCTTCCTTCTAGTTTAACTGAGGTCTCCGTGTTTCAATGAGCACCAATCTTATCAAAATCCTCACTCAATATTTTACCATTTACTCACTTAATCAACAGAAGATTTAGTTGTTGACTGACGATAGAGTATTTATGAGTGGTGTCAAAGACAAAATGTAATGCATTGAAAAGTTTTAGAGATCGAAATAGAGAACTCATTTTATAACTCTCAGTTCGTTTTAACAATCTCGAGATTTATTTATGCAACCCATCGTTGTTTTAAACAACCAAATCTGAGTTTTATTCTTACCTTATCCTTCACGAGAATTTGCCTCCTGATAGCGTGGTTGCTTGACAAATTCTTCGGATTTGTTGGCTTGAAACTTCAGTCAATTCCCATTATTGCTTCGCTCCTCTTCACTGATATATCTCCCGCCTTCTTCACTACATTATATCTCTTCTATTCTCCTCACAATTTTCTTCATTGTCTTCTCTCAGCTTCTGCGTTTATTTGTTTCTCAGAGAGTTGTAAAAATGGATGTGTGCTTTGATTGCATGCCCTCCTTCTCTCATTGAGCCTTCGAAAGGCGATGATGGTGAAAAAAATAGTGTATATCAGTTGTTTCAAGTCTTAGTAATGGCGAAAATGTTCTCAACAGTTCACATAGTGTTGTTAAATGGTGTTTGAAATTGTTTTGACCATTCATCAACGACCGCTTAACCGGTGCATGTGTGGCTTTCCCTTGATTGTCATGTTGACTCTGGTGTACATTTCGTCCTTTGCTTCACTTATTATGCAGCTCCTTTCACTTTTTGCTTTCATGCTTTGCATTTATGACAATGTCTGCTTCCATCCTCCATTGATACACATCATCTCCAATTGCATATACGCCATCATATTGCGTGTATTCACATCACCATATGCCATGATTTCTTTGTTCCTCCACTGTTGCATGTATTACGGTCTCATCATAGTTTCATCCATAACATACATCATTTTCATGCTTTTTTTTGTCATCGCATCCTACTTTAGGTTATTTGCACTCACTATTTGTATTATGATTGCGCACTTGCTCTATTACCTTAACTTATCACCATTTATGATTGCGCTCTTTGCATTTTGTTTTGTTGTTTGAAATAGTGCGCTATCATATGAATCCAAACTTTAGGTTTTCTCTTTTATTTAATTTTTAAAATTGACCAATGAAATGGTCATATTTTTAAAATTAAATATTTATAATGATACTAACCTTTTGTTTGTTTATTGTAGGCCCTCCAATGGTTTAATGTTAGCCTTTTGTTTATGATTCTTTTGTTTAGAAAAATAGGGTAGGGTATGGTATCGATAGATTATGGAATGTTTTATTGAGTAATTAGGATAATGGTATGGATATTAATATGGATAGAATAGGGCTAAAAATCATAAATGATGAAATGTAAGTTATGAAAATGTAGGTGATAAATATGTAGATGATAAAAATGCATAACCAGTACTAAATTAGCTTTAAAATTCTAGAATATTTTCACAAAAAATTGAAATTTTAAGAGCAATTTTTACTTACTGTACTTGTATTCCCTCAAACCATTTTATGTTCATGGTGGTTGACATTGTGTTTATTGTTATGATAGCTCTTCTAGACTGTGTAGAGACTTTATTTCTTCTTTGCATCTAATTTGATTTGGAATGATGTTGTTCAGGTCCCTTCTATAGGTTAAACTTTGACATTTCAGGTCCCTTTTGATATGATCTTCATTTGATGTAGCTTAGGTACCTTTTGGCGTAATTTGCAATAATGTTTGAAAATTTCTTCTGTCGTAATGATACAGGTCCCTTTCTGAATAATTTTCTCAATAACAATTCAGGTCCCTTATGTATAAGTTGAATGATGTACCAGGTCCCTTTGTAATTGTAGTTCATATTCCGTCTTCAATTCAACTGCTGAAACTATTTTCATAGTTTTTTTTATTACAAACCTTCCCCCAAGTTAATGATTTGACTTGTCCTCAAGTCTGTGATGTCTTGGAGGGTATATCTGCAAAAATCTTAACTAAAGTAAAATGAAAACATAAAGAGAATTCATATTGGCCAAACAAGTTGGTTTTCTAACATGAATTCGAGTTTGTATTGTACCAGTTTCCTGGATTTTCACAACTAAACTTTTTTATTATATATATATATATATATATATATATATATATATATATATATATATATCATTTTTCTTCTTTCTCTGGAACTATGTGAGACATATTTCTATGCTGCCCCATTAGTTCCATATCTAAATCTATCGATTTTTTTATCAGAAAATCCTCTTTATTTATAGGCTTATTGTAAATTTTAAGCCTATGTCCATTAACAACAAAAAAAACAGATGCTTCGTCATTTTTTTATATCTTGATAGCTCCATTGTCAAATATTTCTTCAATCTCATATGGCCCAAGCCAATGAGTTGTAAATTTTGCTTTGAAATATTTGAACTTGGAGTCAAACAAGAGTGCCCAATCTCCTTTCTGAAACACTTTATTTTTTATGAATCGATCATGCCATTTGATTCTCTATTCTTTGACAAGAGATGTGTGTTCTAATGCCTGCTGTCGTATCTCATCTAGTTGATTTAATTCCATAATTCTTTGTTGTTGTGCCTCAGACAATTCCATCCCCAATTCTGTTGCTAGCTTGTATGTATGCATTTGAAATTCTATGGGTAATAGGAATTCTTTTCCATACACTAACTGATATGGACTGAACCCAGTTGTGTTTTTCCAAGTTATTCTATATGCCCATAGTGCATCTCTCAATTTTTCTGACCAGTCCTTTATGTTCATTTGTACAGTCTTTTTCATGATGTTATCTAGGAATTTGTTTGTTGATTCCACTTGTCCATTTGCTTGTGGATGTTACGATGTTGATTTTCTATGTTTGATCTTGTATTGTTATGTAAGATCTCGAACAAGAGTTGATGTGAATTGTGTGCCTTGGTCAGTTACTATCTTTCTTGGAATTCCATATACGTTACAAATATCTCTTCAAACAGAAAAGACACAACAATACCTTCTATTGCCCGTGCTACTGCCTTTGCCTCCACCCACTTAGTTACATAATCTGTATATACCAGGATGTACTTATTTCCATTGGATGGAGGGCTGATTGGTCCCACAAAATCTAACGCCCATGTTCAAATGGTTTAATTAGTACTTGTGGATTTAATGGCATTTCGTCTGATGCCACTGGTCTACCAATTCTTTGGTAACTATCACATCTTTTCACATAGGCTCTGGAGTCTGAAGATAGATGGCCAGTAGTAGCCAAGTTTTAGCACTTTGTATACTGTCCTCTTATTTGAAAAATTACCACCACATGGTTCGTCATGACATGCTTTAAAATTTTCAATAATCTCATCTTCTCTAACACATTTTATAATCATTAGATCAACACCAGTATAAAATAGATCTCCATTGACCCAACTATATCTAGCACTTTCTCTAATTATTCTTCTTTTCTACTTGTTTGTGTAATGAGATGATAGGATGCCAGATGATAAATAGTTAGATATATCTGCAAACCAAGGAGTTTTGACATTTATAGCAAATAGATGTTCATCTGGAAATTTATCTGATATTTGATTTGGATCACCAGGTGAATGTAGTCTTGATAGAAAGTCTGCAACTTGATTATCTTTGCCTAGTCGATCTTATATAGTAATGTTAAATTCTTGCAAGAACTAATCTCTGAAAAGTAGCAGGTGCATTACATAAACCAAAGGGTAACACATTGTATGCATATGTTCTCCATGGGCATGTGAATGTTGTCTTGTCTTGATCTTCCAATACTATCTTTATCTGATTGTATCCGTTAAATCCATCAAGAAATGAAAAGAATTTATTTCCAGCTAATGAATCTAATACTTGATCAATAAATGGTAAAGGAAAATGATATTTTAATTTAGCTTTATTGAGTTCTCTGTAATCCACACAAATTCTCCATTTCCCATTTTTATTAGGTACTACAATTGAGGGTGAAACCCATTGACTATCTGAAATAGGATAGATAAATCTGACTTGTAATAGTTTATGTAATTATTCTTTCACTATTTCTTTCATCATGGGGTTCATCCGTCTTTGTGGTTGCCTTACAGGTTTTATTTGATCATCAGTGTAAATGTGATGGATGCATGTTTTTGGATGAATTCCTGGCATGTCTTTGTAATTCTAGGAAAAAGATTTTGAATATTTTTGCAACAATGTTATTATCTTTTCCTTTTGTGATTATTGTAAGTTATTACCGATATTCAAATGTCTCTCAGGATTGATTTCAATGATTTTTTTATTTGAATTGGTAATTGAATTTACAGGAAAAATTCTTTCGAATGTATTTTGCAATGGATGTATAGTGCAATTTTCCTGAAAACATTCATTTAAAAGATAACTAGCAGCTTCCTATTGAGTCACTCTAAGCTGCTCTGAAATATTTGGTTCTGAGATGAATAGATCTAATAAGTCCTTATTTTCTTCCTCCTCTCTAAAATTTTAAACTTGATTAAGACTAAGAACAGATTGAAGTTCTTATGGTTCCTCTCCATCAAGCCATGATAATAAAGAAGGAGATGGATCGGGAGAATATAATGTAACATGCTTTCTTTCATCTCCATGTGCAATAATCATACTTCTTGACTTGCATCCATTGTAAGCATCTATAGTGGCTAACCATGGTTTGCCTAAAATTAAGGGATGCCCTCCTAAATTTTTTTTTGGCTGCAAAATCAAGAAGTCTACAGGATACTCCCATGAATCCAGTGAGACAATGATATCTTCCAATATACCTTTTGGGACAACTTTAGATTTTTCTGCAAGTTCTAAAACTGTAGTAGTAGGTCTAATGTTGTTCAGATTCAAATGTTTCATAGTCTTCGTAGTAATAAAATTGATAGCTGCTCCCAAGTCTATTAAAGTATTTGGCATTGAAATTTTTTTAATCGAAATGGTAACCATAGGAATTCCTGGATCAACATGTTTTTCAATGGTTGTGTTTGTGGACATGAGACTAGCTAAACTTCCAATTACCTGGATTGTAGATGGATCTTTCTTTCTTATGCCAGATTTATTAATGCATAATTCCTTTATTGTTTTTGCATATATCGAAATATCTTTAATTTCCTGCAACAAAGGAATTTTGACATATGCGTTCTTCAATTCATCTAGAATATTAAATTCAGGCAGAGATATTGGAATATTCTTTTGTATCAATCTCTCTGGATATGGTGGAGTTTGTGTGATAATAGATTTACCTTTCTGAATTTTCTTTTCTGGTTGAGATTGTTGACTTTGTTCTCTTTGTTCAATTTGTTCTTCAATTATCAGATGAGAATCTTTCTGTAACACCTTCACAGACCTTAGGTGGACATCTTATATGAGAAGAATTGAATAAGTAGGATACTATGTTGCCTATTCCACATGATATGATGGTCTATGCACCTTGTTACTTGGATTAGCTATTGGTTGAGCTGGCAATTGTGTTGGTATAGGAGGTGGTTGGTCAGTGGGTAGCTAAAATTGCTACGGTTGAGTTAGCATTGGTGGGTTTTGAGATGGATATGGCATTGGTTGATGTTGCTGGAATTGTTGATATTAAGGAAATGGTTGCGGAGGGTATGGTTGTTGATATTGATACTATTGAGGATATATGTGCTGTGGTGGTTGGTTTCCATAACCATATCCTCTCCAACGTTGCGCATGTTGGTTTTGATATTGTTGTGGTGACCAAGCCTGCCATGGCATTGGTGTATTCTAGGTTTTTTGAGGATATTGAAAATTTTGGGGGTTTTGTTGAGGGAATTGCCGAGGCATCCTTGGTTGCCAAGGTTGTTATGAAACCAGCTCCAAAAATAGAAGAAAAGAGAGATCAATGCCTTAGAAATAACTACTTTGAGGGGGAAACCTCCAATAAATTACATCAATGAACAATTCTTAGATGATACAAATGACAAAACCTCATTTCTATATATAGGAGTCCATGGGGCCATAATGTAATCCTAGCCGACCTAACAATAATAATGTAAGGGCACAGTAATAAAAATATGGGGGTTACAGGGGTACAAAAATAACAATAAGGGGGCTACACTAACATAATAAGGGACTACACTATTAATATCGGGACTTAAAATGCCCCTCTCCTTCAAACAAGTGTTGTCCTCAACGCTTGATTATTTCTTGATGCTTCTGTATAAAATTCTCATCCTCCCATGTGGAATCTTCTATAGGAAAGTTATTCTACTTGCTGAGATACTCTGATAGGAAATTTCTTCCACTTGCTAAGATACTCTGAAATTGATTGTACTTGTCGAGTTCTTATTTTTGTGACTGCTTTAGAACTTCTTTCGATGTGATGTTGATCTTCCTGTTGTTTCATTAGATTCTGCACCAAAGTTAGGTTATCCTTTGAGAGTTGGATAACTTGTTGTTTATGCTCGATGTGATCTTCCACTAATTTATCATCCATATTAGCTATTATTTGATCCTTCAAACCATCCAAATTAGCCTCCATTTATGCTTTTAAACCATCTATGTCATCTTCGGTTGCTCTTCGTAAGATCGGAATTTGTTGCACTTGGTACCGTAATTTTGATATCTCATACTGCAATTCTTCCTCTTCATGCCTCATAGTATATATTTTTGAGGGCTTAATGGGTATGGAATTATTTTTGGAGGCATTATAGAACCCAATACTGAATATATATGCTCAATAGGCCCTTGGAATCACTTCAAACTGATTTTTTTTTACACAAGACTTATGCAATTCGGAAAAAATACACACCTTTTTCTTGATTTTGAGGAGCTCGATATTGAAACTGAATTATCTCTGTGATTTCGGATCTTCAATATCTAAAATTTGGCACTAAGGTATCCCTCTGACTTCTCTGTCGAATGCCACAGGTCTGACCTGATTTGGATTCTTAAAGATAAAGTTGTGCCCAATCTCCTACGCTGACCGAATTATGGACTAGTTCAGTAGAGCGAACTTGTACGACTTTCCACGTGTCCCTGTTTCCTCCTTCGGCTTTTAAATTGATAGGCAGGAAACTACAGTTTGTGTACTTGCAACCAATTTTTATAGAATTCCAATCTGATGCTCAGAGCGAGGGTTGTGAAGATTTTCCCATGATCACCTCTTTGAGATGAAATTCGGGAGCCTGAAAAAGACCTAAATTCCACATAACATATCTCCGAAAATATTCTCAACCAATATCTGAACTTTTCTGAAGATGTTCCTTAGGATTTCTGCTTCGCACTCTAAAAATTTTAGCTTTTGAACCTTCGTAGAAAAAAATTTATAGCGAAAATTCCACGATGACCTATTTGGAGCAGCGAAACCCTAGAATCCAAAGCTCTAATACCAAATGTTGTGAAACCAGCTCCAAAAATAGAAGAAAAGAGAGATCAACGCCTTAGAAATAGCCATTTCAAGGCAGAAAGCTCTAATACATTACATAAATGAACAATTCTTGGATGATACAAATGACAAAGCCTCCTTTCTATATATAGGAGTCCATGGGGCCACAATGTAATCCTAGTGGGGCCACAATGTAATCCTAGCCGACCTAACAATAATAATGTAAGGGCACAGTAATAAAAATATGGGGGTTACAAGGGTACAAAAATAACAATAAGGGGGGCTACACTAACATAATAAGGGACTACACTATTAATATAGGGACTTAACAAAGGTCTCCTTGGTGCCATATTATAAAGAGAATCTACTCCTTGCACTTCTTCTCCTTGAAATTATTTTAATCTGGGACATTTTTATGTTGCATGATTTTCTGTGAAAATTCCACACACTTGTATACCTTGCAAAGGACATTCCCTGAGTGGATGTTTTTTCCTACACTTTGGACATAAAATCGCTAAGATTTCATCTTGCTCTTCTTTCTTTTTCTTAGCTTTCAAGACATCTACTTGTGTTCCCAAAGTGCTTAAGAGGTCTATTTTGAAATTTTCTAGCAGGCTTCCTATCTCCACTCTTGTTACTACACTTCTTGCAGATTTGGAAGCTTTTGATGAAATATCTCTCTTTCCACTCTTTTCTCTTCCCCTAGAGTATTTATGACATAGTTCAACAGTTTCTTCAAATGGTAAATTGGAGATATCTCATTTTACCATTACATTAAGAATGTCTAAATACTCATCTCTGATATCCTTAAGAAAAATAGTGCGGATGGTATCGGGACTAAGAGAATGATGTTTGGATTTCTGTAAATTGTAAAGGAATATTTCCAAATATTCTTCCAAACTTTCGTCTTCTTGTTGTGTCATTATGAAAATGTATTATTTCGAGTCTCTAGCTCTACAGTAAGCTTGATACTTTTTAAGAAAAAAATTCTTCATATCTTCACAAGAAGCAATTGTATGTTCTCCTAATCCCATGAACCATTTTAAGGCTGCTTCTTTTAAAGTAGAAGGAAAAAGTAGAAGCTTGTGTGTGTCATCAGTATATCCATAAGTTCTATATAAGATATCAAACTCAAACATGAATGCATCAGGATCTTCTGTTGACATTCCATAGAAGTTAGGAAATACAAAAGGTGGAATATTTTTCATTTTTATTTCTTCTCCTAGTATTGCTCTTGCATCTAAGATAGGAAAGCCAAAAGTAGTTTCCTGATCATTTTTAACTTCTTGATCATTTTCTTGTGTTATTATATTTTGATTTTCTCTTATTGCTTCTTCCTCTATTCTTCTAAGTTCTTTAGCTCTTCTGTCTTCTTCTGCTTTTCTTTGTGCCTCAATTCTTCTTTCTTCTTCTCGTTGTCTTCGCCATTCCCTTTGCTGTCTTTCATATTCAAGTCTTTGTTCAGGAGTCATGTTTAGTCTAGTTGATCCTTCTCCTTCTTTAGCCATTTCTTGTTCAGAGATATGTAGTGTTTTAATATGTAGTTGATTTTGTATTTCTTCCACTACTTTGATTTCTTCAAGGACATGTTTATGTAGTTGTTCAATAGTTGGTTTTCTTGTCTCTTTTTGTTTCCATACGGAAGGAGGTTCTTTAGGTGATTGCTTTTTCTTTACCTCTAAGGCTAACAAGATTTGTCTTTCAACTAAAGTTAATCTCTGTCCTGATCTTTGTTTTTCCTCTAACTATTCTATAGAAGGTCTTCCAACAACCGGTTTTGTTATTCTTATGGATGAATGAGCTATTGGGGGGTTTTGTTTCACAAATATACCTTTTTGATCTCTATCTCTAGGCATAAGAAAACATTACTTGAAAGAAAAACTATGTTTTTGTTGTTTTTGGTGATTATATATATATATATATATATATATATATATATATATATAATCTTTTTGTCTTTCTATTTGACCGTTTTGAAATATGCTTCCCTAGCAACGACGCCAAAATTTTGGGTTAATTTACTGTTGTAATATAACGCAAGTATTTATTATCAATCTAGGTTAGTGGAACTTAGAAGCATCCCCAAAGTATATGGGTTTCAATTGCGATCAATTTAGAAGATGGTTTATTAATTATTAGGGAAATGCATATTACAAATATAAATCTAACCTAAACAATTTCTAAATTTAGATGTGTAATCAGAAGCAGGAGAATCTCCTAACTTAAGAGATTTGTTTGTCCTTCTCTAACAAGATTACCTTATGAATTATAAATAAAAAAACTACTTAATTGAATAATAGATTAAGATACATGAAACAATAATTGAAGAGGCTCTTCATTGAAGATGTCTTGATTTTCCTTCATCATATATTCATTTATCAGTAATGCTATTTTGTTAAAAACAGGAATTCAGGAAAACATGTAAAAGCATGTAAAGATGAATTCTAACTAAAGATCTTGATTAGATAGAAATAATGTTTAACTTAAAATTTTGTTTTTCTTTTCATATGCAAGTTAATAATGATCATTAGATTCATCAGTACTCAGAAATAATCAGCATAAAAAAATTAAGCATAAGCAAACTAATTCAGAAATTGCAACTACAAATAAACTAAGAAGTGTAATTAGCTCGGTGTGGGGGCCCTCCACCCTTGCCTCACACACTGAAGGTAAATTCAACTACTTAAAACTTCAATCAATCAACCAGCATATAACAACAACAAATATGATAGAACAGATCTTCAATTATGTCTCCAAGTCTCAAAAATAATAATGTTAAGTCATACAAGTTTTACATATCAATGTCTTCAAAGCTTGAGGCTTAAATAGATAAAATATCTAACAAAATCATCTAAAATAGTTCCTATAGTAATAAATATCCTTATCTTATCAAATCAAGTGGAATTCATCCATCAGATACATCAAAATCTAGAAAATCCCACAAAATAAGAGTTTTGACCTAGTTTCTAGGGATCCTCCATAAAGACAGGTCGTGTTTGACCACCTTTGACAGGGCCTATTAAAGCTCAGTTTTATTGTACCAATAGGTGTACACTTATTCTTAGTTCCCAAGCCTTCTAAATATATCCATATTGAACCCAAGTGTCCTGCACAAATGCAAACCATAAGACCATTACGAGAATTTCTGATGTTGTCCAAAAATGCACTTAAATTTCAATTTTTACAAAACGTATAATAATTTAAAAACATAATTTAAATACCTGTATATGCATCTTTTTTTCAAAATAAGGTGGATATGATGGTGAATATATGGATAGTATGGAAAAATAAGATGTATTTCATAAACAAAAAGAGATAAAAAATGAGGGCCGACATACTACAATAATAAGAATGAGTCATTTTAATTTTTTCACTTCAGAAATCTCAAATCACAAGTGTTGGGGATTCAGAGACTATTATTAATTGGTTGAGAGGTTATGTATTGTTAAACACTTCTTTGTTCGATTAGTGGATGATTAGAGTTATGGAGTTGATTATAATTTTCAGGGTTATATCCTTTGATCACATTGACAAAGAATTAAATTCAAGGGTGATAGATTATCCAAAATGGGAGTGGGCTTATAGCCGAGTCATATACATTATGAAGAATACTAGTAAGGATAAGTGTTGGTTAATTAGTAGATGCCACATTTCCTTTAGTTGAAACTTAATCTTTTATGCATATCTACATTTTTTATTATTAGCGTGATATCCATTGAGCTTAGGATACTAGTTTTTAACTTGAATATCAAATTGTTTATCTATTTTGAATGTACCTTATGAACATAACAGTACTAGAATCTTATGAAATTGTATTGAATCCTATGGGTATTTTGCTATTGCTCGAACATTAGATGTTGCACATATTAAAATATCACATCATACATGTGAAGCATATTTAGTATACATTATATGGCATAAATTACACCTTTATATTAATAATAATACAAAAATGGTTTTTTTTCTCATTGGAAAAAAATATGGAAGAGGTTTGATGACACCTTTCGTTGCCTATTTAAGACACTAGGTGTAGGAAGAGGTTGCTTTAGCTACCACATTTAGCTTGGAATGTATGATCCATGTGCACATGATATTTCCAATGAGTATTATTTTTATTATGACTAATTGATCACTCTATTATAACTCTTGATGCTTTGGGTATAAGTTCTAAGTTGAGTTGTTGCATGTTGTTTCATAATTACTCCAACAAATATATTATATAAATAGTTTGCATATATTTTTAGTAAAAAATATATCATATTGATGGTTTGGGTATATATTTGGTAAAAAATATATCATATATCTTATTGATGGTTTAGGTATATATTTGGTAATTTGAGTAAGTGTTACACATACATGTTATTGTACCCTTATTTTTCACCAAAAAAATTCCACTTTACCTTGAATTTTTGGCAGGAATGAAATATTGTTTACTAAGCTTGACAGAGTTAAGTGCACACATATGTTATTGTACCCTTATTTTTCACCAAAAAAATTCCACTTTACCTTGAGTGTTTGGCAGGAATGAAATCTTGTTTACTAAGCTTGACATAGTTCAAAAAAATACATGCTAGACAAGATAACATTCTTGAAAAGAAAACCATGAAGAGTTAGGTTGGAGGGACATAATACATGATGTAGACATTTGTTAGAGTGAGAGTTCCATCTACATAAGGTGAAGAATAGTTTTCTCACAAAAATCACTGGAATTTGTGCAAATCAAGGAGAATAATTACATTCCAGAGGAAAATTGATCAAAAAATCACCCAAAATAAACAGAAAAAATCGAAAAAATAGTTAGCGAAGTATCTGAGATTTGAGTGGACAACATGATAATTGAGATGGTGGGTCCTTACTGTGGCCGATTCTACGAAAAAAAACAAAAGATTTCTTCCAGGAGGATAAAATTCATTGGATATCAAGTTGGCCTCCAACTTGTTGAATGGTTAACATACATGTTAGAATGGTTCAAATTCTTGAAAAAAGAAACCGTGAAGAGCCGGGATGGAGGAAAATAGTACATGATGAAGACATATGTTAGATTGAGAGAGCCATTGACATAAGGCGATAGAGAGTATGCTCACAAACATCACTGGAATTTGTGCAAATCAAGGAGAAGAATTACATTCCAGAGGAAAATTGATCACAAAATCACCCAAAATAAACAGAAAAAATGGTTAGGGAAGTATCTGAGATTTGCGTGGACAACATGATAATGGAGATGGTGGCTTCTTACTATGGAAAATTCTATGCAAAAAATAAGAGCTTGCTGCTAGGCGGATCAAAGCCATTGTATATCAAGTTGGCCTCCAACTTGCTGAATGGTAGGAATTTTCAATGGTCAACCCCAAAATAATCTTGTTTCCATGCAGGGTTTGCTATCTCCAGGGGTATGGTGTCTAAATCCTATATTGAATCATTTTTGTATATGTCAAACTTGGCTGTGATTTGGGTAATGTTCTGCTCATTTTAATTGAAATCATTCCACTATTAAATTGAAAGAATTATGTTCCCTTTAAAGTGGGTATTCAAGATGAACATGCTCTATTTTGGGATTTCTTATACAAAATTTCAATTATTTGGAGTGCCATTTTGCATCCAGGGGGATAATTTCATACAACAAGATATAGGGCATTGAGTCAGAGAAACATTTTTTTGGCGTGTACAGTATCTTGATAGGTGATATCCATAATCCATAACAATTAATATTTTTCCTTTTAGTAATAAGATAACAATTAAGAAGGCGTTACATAGACAAAAATCACAAGGAAGGGTAAACCACAAATATTACAGACACCAAAATGGAATTTAGGAAATAATATCACCCGCATAAGAAATTGAGAAGGAAAAAGGAAAATGATACTAAATGAGGACATATATAGATCGATTGAATAAAGAGATTACATCCAAAGTGAAACTCAAAATCTCTATCATGCCCCATGGGACATCGTCTCACTATTAAATAGAATGACTTGCTTGCTTTCACGGAATCTAGTTGATCATAGATCTGCAAATTATGAGAGATACATTGTTTGATTTGAGATTTTGATGATTTGGGGCAATTCATAGCCCCCCCTAAACCCCTTAAATTGTGGTTAAGGATCAATGAAATTGCAACTTCGATTTGGTGGGATTGTAGATTTATATTTGCAATCAAGAATATGCGGGAAGAATCACCTGAAAGAACAAAGAAATGGCCTAGAAGTGGGGTGTTTTAGATAACGCTTAGTCCATGCAGTGCTATAGAGATTTTCTCTTTTCTATACAATTTTTTTTAATAGGATAATGATTTAGTCACATGCATGTTAACCATTAATTACTAAAATATTTGTGAATGCATGTTCTATGTCAAGGATTCATGCATCTCATGAAATTTTTAGTTCGAGATCCTTACCAAGCTGTTTATGTTTTTCAACAAGAAACTCCAACAATTTCTTCCTTTATTCATAACAAGGAATTATCACCTCATAGTTAATCTAAAATAGCCTGATTTTCCATTTTTTTCATTTTGTGTAAAACAATAATTTCAAAGAACGGGCCACATTTGTTTTCCAACACTTCCATTCATAGAATACTTAAAATTCCTTCATAAGTTGATGATTATTTCTAACACATGAAAACATATTTTGCTTCCATCGAAATCTAACATGTCTGAATTTAAAGGCCAATAAAAAATTCCGTATGAATATATCCATAATACATAAACACACATAGTTAGAAAAAATACAACAAAACATGTAGATCACTTTCAGAAATCCATGTTACTGATATTCCATTACAACTTAATAAAATGTGGCACATGAAAATTTGCTAGACAAATTTTATGTGGAATAAATAAAATTTAAAACTCTCTACAGATTTGTACCCTATCCCATTTCTCATAATATGAGATGAGTTTCCTAGGGTTGCAAAAATATATTTTCATACAAAATAAGGTAAAACTGTTGATGGTTGTAGCATCAGACAAGAGCTTCCACACAAGTCTAAGTGTCTAAAGTTGTGGAAGTTGTCCAGAGCCTTCAACTTTATCAAATTCAATTTATTTAAAGGATTAATTAAGTTGAAGTGTTTTTTAATGAAAAATTGAGTTTAATCTAATGAAATGCAATTTTTTTTGCATTATTGAATTATATGAATTTAACCATTTGGCATTGACAAGTGAGGTGAGATATAATTTCAGTTGTCAATCACTTTCAAGATTACGTTTATGGATTCGGTCAATAACTCAAGATTTTAAAAGAAAGACTAGCTGAAGAAGAAAGAAAAAATAGAGATGTTGATTGATTGAGTTACAAAGGACAATGTTTCAAGAACATAGCAAGGGTGATAAAGGATATTCATCTAATTTTCATGCCAATGGAGGAAAGGAAACATGGAAGTAGTGAGGATAATCCTAGCAACATAAAAATAGGTGGAGGTTGTACATCACAAGTGGAGGTTGTACCATATCTCTGAGCACAAATTGTAGGAGTTGAATTCTAATTTTATTTTAATTTCTAGCTTGCAACCAAGATACTGGTGGATTGAAACCTTCCCATAAATTTTTATGGGAAATATACTCTGATGGAAATTTTAGATACATAGAAATGTAAGTGTGTGAAAATGACGATGGGGTATTTTTCTTTTATTTAGCACTCATCATTGACCAAACCTCTCTACTGAATGGATATTTTGTGTCCGCCTTATGCATGTATTAGCCATGGATTTTGACTGGTGTTCACTAAATTATAAGGCCCAATATATTTCTTTAAAAAGGGCTAAATGAGCAGGACTATGTTCTATAATAATAAATCTCACAATGAAGGTTCACATATCTCCTTACATGTCCTGAAACACCATTTCCACCACCAATGTCTTTCTGGATTTTATGAAGGGTAATGTTGTTGCATGACATCTATCCTACAAGACCCTCTTTTACACCGTGTTGCTTTTAGCAGGGCTTCTTTCCTTTTGTATTCATTTTCACTGTGGTGATTGCTCTGGATGATTTTAAGGATTGCACTTCACTCGGTAACAACATGAAACATATAGGTTTTTGATTCATTTATGCAAAAAATTATTTGGGATTCTTTTAATTTTTGGGCTTATTTTAGATGTGCACATCCTCTTTTCATATATTTGATGTGGAATGTTTAGTAAATTTTGGGGAGAAAAGTTTTTAGTTAAGATTATTTGGTGAAATTTGTGTAACAAACAATTGATTGTATTTGGGTTATTTTTATGTAGATTCTTTGGGGAGATTGGGACCAACGCTTTTGAGGGAAAATGATTCACGTATAATTCATGCCACCTCTCCCATTAATTGATCAATCAAGAAAAACATAGGTCTCCAGTTAATAAATACATGACTATTTTGTTTGAAAGATTATGCTTAGTGCGTTCTTCTTTTTATTCCCGTTACTAGCTTTGGCTTGATTTGGTTACCTTCAATTGATTGTGTTGTTAGCCATGGTTTAGAATCTAGAGTGGTTCCTTGTGTTTGTTCATCCTTTAGTCTGATGGTTTAATATGGTTAGCTTCACAGGATTTCTATTTTTGATCTTTTAAGTTAACCCTAGGCATTTAATGGCATGCCATAGATGAAAACATGAAACTATAATTGTCAAAGTTGATCTCTAAGATGATAACACAAGTCAAACTCTGTCAAAACTCCTTATCAAAATCAAATTGGGTTTTGGTCTGTAAGTTAACTGAATTTTTCTTAATTTAGCTTAGTTTTCTTTTTTGAGTTCATGTTTCCTGACCTTTTACTGGGATGAGTTATTTCGAAATTTTGTGCTCAACCAAGTTGCTAGTTTCAGTCTCCCATTTAAGTTTTTGTGATGTCTGTGAAGAGTTGTTGTTGAGTCAAATTCACTTGATATTGTTTTCACATTGTAGTTATGGTTCTATATAAGGGCATAATTGAATATGTTCGCCCATTATGTAATGAATTCTTTTACTCATTAAGGTTTTCAATTCATTAACATTTGAAGATGGCACATTTAAGGTGCAGAGAATGACCAAAGATATTTTTGGTGTCCTCCTTTAAGTAAACAATAAAGCACTCTCGAAAAGAATGGTAGTTCTAGAGTCGTTCAATGATCTAGTTGTTGGAATGAGAGCTCATCATTATGATTCAATGACATATTCATTAAAGTTAAAGGCCATGGTATGTTCTTGTAAAATTCATTCTTGGACTTTCCCGTTAGTATTTCATATGCTATTTTTTGTTTTTGTTTCTTGTTCCAACTCCAGAGTACAATAATGTGATTGAGATAGATTAATGCAAATTTAATTTGCAAAGTTGTAGGAGGTAACATTTCGATAATGTCTGAATTGTATCTAATATCAATGTTTCTTTACAAGAAATAATCAAAATGTTTAATTGAAATCATTCCATAATTTTCACAATTTTTTTTTGTGCTATCCTTCATACTAGTTCATGGTTACTTGCATTTTGTACAAGTTGTCATTTTCTCAACAAAACAAAATAAATCTAATTCATCTCACAAGAATATTACAAGGTCCATGGCCATACCTATGTGGCAATCATATCATCCATAATTGTGGGGAAATTAGAGCTTCTCTTCTCGAATAATTTTGATTTAATTTCTTTTTCTATTTTACTTCCTAAACATCTAATGTGCTTTCGATTTCTCCTTGTTGTACCATGGTAATTTGTTGCAAGTTGATGCATTTACTTAAATTTTCACGGTTACAAAAGGTTTTATTATTCACAACTGAAAATGACTTCAAAGTTGATCATTGTGCTTGCAACTCCTATTTTGTCTATCACATAAGAACAAAATTGTACAACCTAGCAACACAATTCAAATTAAGCAGTAACAAAGTGAAAAGAGCCTACATGAGCTAGACATTATGGATTATGTTGGAATTGTTGAAGGCTAAGTACTAGGAAGGTTGTTTTTGTACAATTATTGTTTTCTCAGCGATGCCCACCCATGCCCTAATTTTCCATAATTGATACCCTTTGTTCCCTTTGGCGTCCCACTAATGTCATGATTTAGAGTTTGGTCTTTGATGAGTCCTATGAAACTACCACATGTTTCACAAGAGCTAAGTTCGGTTTTGTTATAGTCCTCCTCCTCGTTAGTCACCTATTGCCCTATTGTAAGGCCCACAAATTGAGCCTTTGCGACTGACAACCATTGTTTGTAGTCACAATTTTTTTTTTGTGAGTTCCATGATTTGAGTGGTGAAAGAGATTCTTTGTGGAAAATCAGCTAGTTGGGTACTTCTCAAAATTTCATTAGAGTTTTGTGGTAGAGGTCTTGGAGTTCTAACAGTTTTCAAAGTAAGGAAATTGATGGTAATCGAGAGTTTTGAATGATGAAGTATGGGACTGTGTCACTAATACCCAAGGTGTGCACAAAAAAAAAAGCTAACAAGGAAAGATGCTAGGATAATTGGGGGAGAATGATCTTTCTTAGATTGTGCCAAATATTTCTTAATGCAAAAACATCATTATTTTACATTACATGCTTTCTCAGTCACAAAAATTCTTCCTATTTTTTAAGAAACAATTAATCTACATTTCTCTTTTATTTTATCTTTTGTGAACACAGTAAAAAAGTTTTCACTAAACATAAAACATGCATTGCACGATGTATAACACATTATTATCATCTTTAAAATAAAGTATTGATCTTTGGCCCATGTTTATGATAAGAGGTAAGGTTCTGGCGTTTAGGGTGTACATTTCATGGAGTGCTTGGCGTAGTCATTGTTTAATACAATATATTTTTATCCTTATACACAAAGGTCTTATTTTTCTTTCAATCATACAATCTAGTTGAAATAGTATTATAAAAAAATATGAGGATGGTCGAGCCTTAAACTGTTGTAATCTATACTGTTTTTCTGGTTGATAGTAGGATTTACAATTTGTTTTGTTTCTTCTCTTTTATCTTTTCTTCTTTTTCTATTGAAATGCATTTTGTTAAGATGGAGGGATAACAAAATTGCATATCTTATATACATCAACCACATAAGTACAGTTACCATTCCCTTCTCTACTTCAATGTAGGCCATTATCAAGTGGGGCATGCCTATCGTGATTGAAAGCTAGGTCATCGTTGTTGTAAGTGGCCCCACTATTGTAGCTTGATTGATAGAGTTAATGTTAATTGATAAGCTAGGGACCAACTGACCATCTATAGTCAATCCAAATTTTCTCTTTCTCTACTAAACATAATAAGATATATCACTTAAGATGTCACATGTGGACTAATTTTAGTCTTTTGGTGTAAAACAAACACCGACGTCCATCTCCCATATTGTCTATTACTAAACATTTATGATTAATAACAACTTTATGATTTATCTCTTTTGACAATTTTGATTCTTGATATTTCTTTGTTTGTGAATGTTTAGTAACGTTCTACTTGATGTTTAGTTTGGGGCATTCATTTAGTTAGACATGGGAAATACTCTAAAATTACAAAATATTATAGTTAGTACATGAACATAAAGGCTACAAACAACTAGAAATGTAACTTCACACTGTTAAGTGCAGGCAAAGAGAGAAGGAAGGTGTCACTAGTTGTTATGTCCCTATATTACTAGTATAGTCCCTTATTGTTGTTAGTGTAGCCCCCTTATTGTTATTGTTGTACCCATGTAACCCCAATATTGTTATTATTGTACCCTTACATTATTATTGTTAGGTTGGCTAGGATTATATTGTGACCCCATGGACTCCTATATATAGAAAGAGGTTTTTTCATTTGTATCATCCAAAAATTGTTCATTTATGTAATGTAAAGGAGGTTTCCCCCTCGAAGTGGCTTGTTTCTAAGGCGTTGATCTCTCTTTTCTTCTATTTTTGGAGCTGGTTTCATAACATTTGGTATCAGAGCTTTGGATTCAAGGGTTTCGCTGCTCCAAACAGATCATCATGGAATTTTCGCTATAACATTTTTTCTACGAAGGTTCAGAAGCTGAAATTTTTATCAAGCGAAGCTGAAATCCTGAGGAATGTCGTGTAAAAATTTCAGATCTTGGTTCGCAATATTTGCGGAGATATGATCTGTGGAAGTTAGGGTTTTTTTCAGGCTCTCGAATTTAATTTCAAAGAGGTGAGCGTGGGAAAATTGTCATAACTCTATCTCTGAGCATCGGAATGGGATTCTATAAAAGTTGGTCGAAATTACATAGATTTAAGTTTCTTGTGTATCAATATTAGAGCCAAATGAGGAAACAATGAGACGTGGAATTCCGTACAAGTTTGCTCTACTAAACCAGTCCATAATTAGGTCATTGTGAGAGATTGGGAATAACTTTGTCTTGAATCATCCAAAGTAGGTGAGACCTATGACATTGGAAAGAAGATTCAAAGAGTTACTAAAAGACTAAATTTAAGTTATTGAAGATTCAAAATCACAAAGATAATTCACTTTCAATATCAAGCTCCTCAAAAGCAAGAAAAAGGTGTGTATTTTGTTTTTCAAATTGCATAAGTCTTGTTTGAAAAATCAGTTTGAAGTGATTCCAAGGGCATATTGAAGCATAGATATAATTATTAGGTTCTAAAATGCCACATAAAAAGAATTTAACACCCATCAAGCCTTCAGAAGGCTCTACTATGACTCGTCAAGAGGAAGAAGCGCAAGACGACATATCAAAATTACAAGAGAAAGTGCACCAAATTTTGCTCTCGCAAGGAGCAACAAAAAATGAAATGGAAGTTTTGATGAAAGGCAAGGAAGCTAATATGGATGGTTTGAAGAAAGGCAAGGAAGCTAATATGGATGGTTTGAAGAATTGCATGGAAGCTAAGATGAATGGAATGGAAGCTGGCATGGAAGCTAAGATGGATGACATGGAAGCTAAGATCGATGAAAAAATGAAAGACAACATGGAAGATATGAAGAGTGATCTAAAAGAAGACATGGAAGGTTTGATGACAAGGTTGATACAAGAAATGATTCCTAATGGCGGAAATATAGTAGAGGAAACTCATGATGAGAAAAAAATAATGTTAATCGTGATTTCATAAGCTCTAATGTTGGATTGAAGACCCACTATATTCCAAAGATCGATATGAGGTATTTTGATGGCAAGGATCCTATGACGTGGATAATATCGATGGAGAAATATTTTGATCTCAATATTGTGCAAAACACACAAAAGGTATGCATTGCAACTTTATATTTAGAACAAAATACATTTTTATGGTATCGATGGCTTTGCTGTCGTAAAAAAATTGTCACTTGGTCAAATTTTATAGAGGAAATGATAGCACATTATGAGGATACAAAGAGCAACACTTTCTTTAGCCAATTGATAAATCTCAAACAAAAGGGTTTAGTAGTGGAGCACATTGAGGACTTTCAAAAATTGAATATAAGGGTAGCTGATATTCTAGAGGAATAGATGATTGATGTATTCATAGGGACTTTAAAGGATAACATACAACATGATCTTTGAGTTTGGGAACTTGATTCATTGGAGAAGGAATTCATGTTGGCAAGAAAAATTGAATGTAAAATTATGGTGACAAGGAAGCCTACCACTCACATATATAAAGATGGAAGTGTTGCTACTCCTATAATTCCACAACCTACAAGGTTGACACCACAGAAATTGGAAGAAAAAAGAGAAAATGGGCTTTGCTACAATTGTGATAGAAAATACACTAAAGGTCATAAGTGTGCTGAGAAGAAATTATTTTACATATATTGTGAAGAGGAGGAAGAAAATGAACAAGAAACTTCAAAAGAAGACGATATACACTAGGAACAAACCCTAGAGAAACAATAAATGAGTCCGACCATATCATGTAATGCATTGGCAAGAATTACCACTCCTCAAACTCTCAAGATAGAAGGAAATATCAAGAAGAAAAAGGTAATAGTGCTGATTGATTCGGGAAGTACCCATACTTTTATTCATTGTAAGGTATCCAAGGAATTTATTTTCTTCCTATATCCAACACCAGAATGTCAAGTGATGGTTGAAAATGGAGTAACTATAAATTGCTCTGGAAAATGCCATAATATCAAGCTAGCCATGGAGGAATATGTATTAAATAGTCTAATGCTTTCCATTCCAATGGGAGGTCTTGATGTTGTACTAGGAGTAAAATGGTTACAATCTTTGGGGATGGTAGCTTTTAATTTTTAAGAACTTTTCTTGAATTTTTTTTCAGAAGGAAAGGAAATCGAATTACGGGGTATCACAGGGAAGTCAAAAAAGATAATAAGCTCTAATTTCATGACAAAGCTTCTGAAGAAATAACAACGAGGCGTAATTGCACAATTATGCTCACTAGAAGTTCCAACATCAAAATCATCTATTTCTCCAGATCTCCAAAAAGTCTTGTACAATCATTCCAAGGTGTTTGAAACTCCTAAAGGACTCCCACCTATTTGTGATCATGATCATGATATTCATTTGATTCCAGGAAGTGTTCCTCCAAACATCAGGCCTTACAGACATCCTTATGTCCAAAAGAGTGAAATTGAACATATGATTGCAGAAATGTTAGAGGCTGGTATAATTCAACCTAGTCAAAGTACTTTCTCTTATCCAGTAGTATTGGTGCACAAAAAGGATAGATCATGGCGAATGTGTCCAGATTATAGGGAGCTCAATAAGTTCACTATTAAAGATAAAATTCCCATTCCTGTGATTGATGAATTATTGGATGAATTACATGGAGAAATTTATTTTACCAAGTTGGATCTTCATTCAAGATATCATCAAATTAGAATGAAGGCTGAAGATATTTCGAAAACAACATTTTGAACTCATGAGGGTCATTATGAATTTTTGGTCATGCCTTTTGGCCTTACCAATGCACCTTCTACATTTCAAGGGTTAATGAATTCCATTTTCAAACCCTTCCTTAGAAAATTTGTGTTAGTATTTTTTGGATGATATACTAATCTACAGCAGGTTTTGGAAGGATCATGTTCAACATGTTGACATGGTGCTCAAACTATTGCAGGAGAAACAATTATATGCAAAAACATCCAAATGTTTCTTTGGAGTACAAGAGGTGGAATATCTGGGTCATATTGTATCTCACAAGGGTGTTAAGGTAGACCCTAACAAAATTAAAGCCATTAAGGAATGGAAAGTCCCCACAACCATAAAGGAGTTGCAAGGATTTCTTGGGTTAATAGGGTATTATCGCAAGTTTGTTAAGAATTATGGGAGAATAGAAGCACCTCTAACAACATTATTGAAGAAAGATGCATTTTCATGGACTCCCGAAGCAACTAAGGCCTTTGAACATCTTAAAGAGGAAATGTGCCTAGCACCGGTCTTAGCTACGCGAAACTTCATATAAACCTTTATTGTGGAATGTGATGCATTAGAAAATGGAATTGGTGTTGTTTTAATGCAGGAAGAAAGACCCATTGCTTTTGAAAGTTGTCCAATCAAAGGAAAGTATTTACAGAAACCTATTTATGAGAAGGAAATGTTAGCAATACTGCATGCACTAAATAAATGGCGAACTTACCTAATGGGAAGACACTTCAAGGTAAAAACCGATCATGATTGTCTTAAACACTTTTTGGAACAAAGACTATCGACAGAAGAGAAGCAAAAATGGGTCACAAAGATGTTGGGTTATGACTTTGAAATAATCTATAAAAAAGGGAAGCTAAATGTTGTTGCAGATGCACTTTCAAGAAAGGATGAAGATGTGGAAGCATTGCTTTCTGCCATTTATATTATCCAACCAGATTGGATAACTGAAGTAAGGGATGAATGAAACAAGGACGAAGAAGTATGGATACCCATTTAAAAGTTGTGGCAAGATCCTAGTACATGTGATACCTGTAGTTGGAAAAATGATTCCTTATGGTACAAAGATCGCTTATATCTTTGTAAGAATTCCCAACTAAAACAAAATATTCTTTTGGAATTGCACACTTCTCCTTTAGGAGGACACTCGGGATTTTTAAAAACTTACCACAGGGTGAAGAAATAATTTTTTGGGATGGCCTTAAATCTGATATTCAAAATTTTGTGGCAGAATGTTTGGTTTGCCAACAAAATAAAGTTGAGACAATTAAGACCCCGGGTCTTCTACAACCTTTATCCATTCCAAGTCAATGTTGGGAGGAGATTTCAATGGATTTTATCACAGGTAAGTCTGAAGGAAAGAGTGTCATCATGGTGGTAGTTTATAGACTTACCAAGTATGCACACTTTTGTGCATTATCTCATCTATTTAAAGAAAGTACAGTTGCTACTGCATTTATGGAAACAATTCAAAAGCTACACGGAAACCCAAATATTATTGTAAGCGACAGAGATCCAATATTTACCGGAATTTTTTGGATGGAATTATTTTCTTATTGGGTACTCAACTAGCTCATAGCTCATCTTATCATCCTCAATCTGATGGTCAAACTTAGATAGTGAAAAAATGTTTGGAAAGACATCTTCTTTGTTTTGTATTTGATAAACAAACGCAATGGGTCAAGTGGTTACCTCTGGCTGAATGGTGGTATAAGAATTCCTTCCACACTACATAAAAAATGACCCCATTTATGGCACTTTATGGATATTATCCACCATCCATCACATCATCTTTAAAATAAAATTCTAAGGTTCAAGCAGTGGAAGATCACATCGAGCATCAAAAACAATTTCTCCAACTCTTAAAGGATAACCTAAATTTGGCACAAAATCGAATGAAACAATAGGCAGATAAACATTGCAATGAGAGAAGTTTTGATGTAGAAGACTGTTTATTTTTATGTCCACAACCATACAAACAAATGTCCCTCGAGAAAGCTAAGAAGGATAATAAATTATCGCCAAAGTACTATGGCCTTTACAAGGTGTTGCAAAAGATTGGTACTATGGCATACAAATTGGAGCTTCCTGCTTCTTCGCGAGTGCATCCAATTCTCCATGTTTCATGCTTAAAGAAGGTTATAGGTGACAAACTTCCAATACAGACAATATTTCCAGAACTTGATGAGGAAGGAAAAATCATATTGGAATCTGAAGCAGTCATGGAAAAAAGAACTCGACAACTACAAAATCGATCAATTTCAGAGTATATCATCAAGTGGAAGAACTTACCCACTAAAGATTCTACATGGGAGGATGAAAATTTTATACAGAAGCATCTAGAGCTACTCAAGCATTGAGGACAACAATTTTTTTGAAGTACAGGGGCATGTTAGGTCCCTATATTACTAGTATAGTCCCTAATTGTTGTTAGTGTATCCCCCTTATTGTTATTGTTGTACCCTTGTAACCCTAATATTGTTATTATTGTGCCCTTACATTATTATTGTTAGGTTGACTAGGTTTATATTGTGACCCCATGGACTCCTATATATAGAAGGAGGTTTTTTCATTTGTATCATCTAAGAAATTTTCATTTATGTAATGTAAAGGAGGTTGCCCCCTCGAAGTCAATTATTTATAAGGCGTTGATCTCTCTTTTCTTCTATTTTTGGAGCTGGTTTCATAACACTTGTGCAGGAGAAGATGAGAAAGACGTCGAACTTGAGTCTGAAAGTGATGTTTCAGGTGATGTCGAAGTGGAAAAATTGGTAAGGAATGTTTCTATTTTAGAAGAGACGTGTCTCTGTTCAATGAATATTGTCATTTGGGTGTTCTTTTTGTTATTTCTTTGACAACTTAACTTTATAGAACCTAGTATTTTTATATTCATTATGTTCTAAATTCTCTCTATAGATGTTTACAAACTTCCAAAGTGCAGTACGGTAAATTGCATGTTCTTGTTCTTTATTTCATACAATTTAAGGGATTCCTATTACATGCATGATTGCTTCCCTATCTAGTGCAGAGGACTGTTACTTTAAGTTCCTATTCATTATCTTTGGTTGTTGGAATTTTTGGTTAAACTTAGTTGTAGTATGATGGATAAAGTGTGACAATTTCAAGTCGTAGGTGACTAATATCTCTATGATCTCAATCAAACAAGTAGAGTGTTGAATATAATTAGTGTTGGAATTAAAATTCAAACCATATCATAAATATATAATAGGCTAGGGAAATTTTTGCCCGAGGGTTTCTGTAGCAACAATTTTTTCTTTCCTAGTACAAAAATAATAGTAATACAATACACTGCAGAAATAATTTTGTCTTTCCTAGTACATAAATAATAGTAATACAATACATAAATCTGGTCCTTACTTTCTAGTGATACAAATAATAATATAATTAAAATTGGGCCAGTAACAATACCATATATTTTGACAACACCAATACATTGTTCTTAATATACAAATCTAGTACGTAATTCAGTTTACAACCACAATTTTTCACAATGATTTTTTTTTTTTCAGTATGAAAAATACCCTGGTTTATATTAATGTACCAGGAGCAACCCAAACAAAGTCTTACACCACCTGTTTTACAATGATCCTCCACTCCCTGAAGTACAGATATTAACAAAAAGTCATCACATAACATGCGCGCACAAAAACAGACCAAAGTCTAACCGATTAATACCTTGAAACTATAACTGTAACCCCGCCCCCAAAAAGGCCTAGAAAAAGACAGAAAGTATTTCAACTGCCTAGCTCTAACAAAGGAAACAACAAAGTTTTACTGAATAAATTTCAACAATATTAAAACTTTAATCTAATGAAACTACCTCCCAAAATCACACAGCACTTAAATGATCGGGACAGAGCCCTCCGCCTAAAGACCTTGTGCATTAAAAAGCTGGTAGTTCATCTTTCCAGAAACATCCTTCAACCCCTGCTTTGATAGGTAATCTGCAACAGTGTTCTTTTCACGATAAATATGCTGAAAAGTGATACCTGTAAAAACTGATTTTAAAATCTCAATTCTGCGGAGCCAATGAGAGAGCGGGCCCAAGTTAATAATTGCATTGTGATTCAAGTGGTCTATCAAGACCTTAGAATCACCCACGATCCAGATATGTTCTTCGCCAAGAAAAGAAGCCCACCACATAAGGCCCCATAAAGCCATTATTTCCGCTTTCATATTTGTCCCAAATCCACCATTCCAGAACAATTTATAATGACATCCTGTAGATATACGCAGCCAAACTCCACAACCACATATAGACTTCTGAGACGCACCATCAAAATATCCCACTGGATATTGAAACTGAAATGGGGCAAATCTTTTTGAAAGATCTTTAGTGGGCTTCTCCATTCGACTTATGCTGGCCCATTCCATATATATTTTCTTTACAATGTCTGCCGGATTCACGCGTCGATCCTCGAAAATTTTCTTGTTTCTCCCACACCATAAATGCCAATGAAAAAGGATTGGAATTGGCCACAAAATTTTTCCCCTTTGCATCCACCATTGCAAACAATCCTTCGTGCCTTCAAATTGAGGGATCTGAATTTTTAAACATTCAATAAGAAGATTACTGGTCTCTATTGCAAATGGACAGAAGTAAAATAGGTGCTTATTATCTTCTTCATTTGCGCCACATAGGATACAAAAACTAGGCCCTTGCCATCCCTTTCGCTGTAGGTTCCTCCAAGTCAAGTTTTTGTCATTCATTACCAGCCACAGGAAAATTATCATTTTTACAGGAACATCTACCTTCCATAAGATCCCAAACCAACAGTCATGATCCATTTCCAGCTTTTGTTTTATAAGAGAACTGTAAATTTCATTTACTCTCGGCCCCTTATCAAGTTTAGAGTCTGCCCATCTTAAAAGGTCCCCTTCTCGCAATTTGCATATGCCCTGCCTTCTCAGCATGATTAAAAAAGCATCCCATGCTTCACCCCAGCTACCATAGAGACCAAGGTTCTCCTTTTCCTTCCAAATCGGGATATCACCCTTCCACTCATCAATTAATTGACTTAGGTAAAAGATCCCTTTTTGGTTTAAGAGAAGCTTCAAGCCTTCCGGAAACTGAAATTTTTTCCAGATTCCCATCATATTAATGCTCCCAACCAAGATTTTGTTTCCGTTGCCAAACTACCACATCAGGTGTTGTTTTAAAACCGGCCACAGTTTACCAAATCCCTTCCAAATAGCAGAACTACCACTCCTATATTTCCATCCCAAGACAAACAGATCCTCTAAAGAAGCTCCTCCCAAATATTTATGATTAATGACATCCTGCCAAGTTCCTCTGGAATGGAGGCTTCTCCACATGGACTTCAGCAGAAGAGAATTGCTAAAATATCCCAAATCCAAAAGCCCCCATCCCCCTCCATCCTTTGGGCATGTTAACTGATCCCACCTTGCCAAATGAATGCCCTTTTTCTTTTCGCTACCCCCCCAAATGAAGTTAGCCATAATTTTTCGGATCTCTGTCCTAATCTTCTTTGGTATAGTATACAAGTGTCCCCAGTAAACATGTAATTGTTGTAGCACAGCTTGTGACAGGATTAATCTTCCACCCTTTGAGAGCCATTTATTGTACCACAAGTTTAATTTCTTGTCATAATTTTGTAGTAGCCAACTCTAGTCATAATTTCTTGAATATTCTCTAAATTTTAAAGTTTTTTAACTTTTTGTTTTAATAATGTTTTTTTTTTTTTTTTTTTTAATATTTAAAATTTATTTGTTTATTCATTTATTTATTAAAATTTAATATTTTTATTTTTGAATTTAATTTGTTATTTTAATATTAACATTTTTTTTTTAATTTAATAAAATCTAATATATATTTTTAATTTAAGTTTATATATATATATATATATATTATTTTTTATAATTTAAATTTAATTTATGTTTTAAAATCTATTTGTTTTTTTAATATATATTCTTTAAAATTTATTATTTTTATTGTATTTTATTTTTCATTTTTTATTTTTAATTAATTTTTCATTTTTTTACTTTTAATTTCAATAATGTTTTTTTTTTTTAATTTTTATTTTAAAGTTTTAAATTTATTAAAATTTAATATATTTCTTTAAATTTAATTTTTTATTTTAAAATTTGATTTTTTTTTTCTAATTTGATAAACATTTTCTTTTTCTTTTTTTTTTAAATTTAATTTCTATATTTTATTTTTTATAATTTCTTTCCTTTTTTAACTTGTTTTGTTTTGTTTTTTTTTTTAATTTAATATTTTTATTTTTATTTTATTTTTATTTTTTTATTTCTATATATTTTGAAATTTTAATCTTTAAAATTTTTTTATTTTTTATTTTTTATTCTTTTTTCTTAAATTCTAGGTTTTTTTTAATGTTTGAATTAAAATGTTTATTTTGTTTTTATTTTTATTTTTTTATTCCTAGATATTTTTAAATTTTAAGCTTTAAAATGTTTTTATTTTTTAACTTTATTTTTTTTCTTAAATTTTAGGTTTTTTTTAATGTTTGAATTTTAAAAATTAAAAAATGTTATTTCTATTTTTAAAAATGTCAAAAATATGACACAATTTTTTTTTATTTTTTTATTTTTATTTTTTTATTTTTATTTTTATTTTTTATTTTTTATTTATTTTTTATTTATTTTTAAATTTTTTTTTTTCTGTTATTCCAGCATCAACTGGTTTGTTTTGAGGGTGTTTTTTCAATCCCTTTTTCAAGAAACAATTTTGTTTTTAGCATAATTTTATAAAATGTTGAAATTTGACCTTAAAAAAAACCAAGTGCATTCTAGAATACACTTTTTTTGTTTTTGGGGTGTTTTTTCATGTTTTTTGAGTCTTTTTGGGTTAGAGTTCCCGTTTTGAGGTCAGGTTACCTATTTCATCGATAACAGTGTTATATTGGGCCATCTGTGTGGATGACAAGAAGAGCACAAGTGGAGGTGCATTTTATTTGGGAGAAAATATGGTGGCATGGTTAAGAGATAAGCAAACATTTGTATCTCTATCTACAGAAGGAGCGGAATACATAGCAACATCAGCTTGTTGCATACAAGTAATTTGGATGAAACAAACTCTCCAAGACATGAAGGTAAGCATCAATGAACCCATTTCTACCAAATGTGACAATACAAGTTCAATAAGTATATCAAAAAATCCAGTACTTCATTTGAAAACCAAGCACATCCAAATAAAGTACGACTTCCTCAGAGAAAAAGTAGCAGAGAAAAAAGTAAATATGGAGTATGTACCAACAAAGGAACAAACAACAGACATATTCACAAAACATCTTGCTAGAGAACAATTTGAATATATAAGAGACAAAATAGGGGTAGTGTCTATAGATGATAATCTCTGATATGATCATGAAAAAAAAAATGATGATACATCAGCAAAGACTTCCATATAAGGAATAGACATAGTGTAGTATATAAGTCAGTATCAGGCAAGAAGCATCATTCCAGGGGGAGAGCAGCCCATAAAAGGTGTCACAGAAGAGCTAGAGCTATGGAGCAATGGTATGGTACAAGTCCTTAAGATCAGAGTATTACGACAGAATTACATCAAAATTCCAACACATATCACCTCTATCAAGCAGTAAGGGACATATGTACAGAACATTCTATGGTGACAAGCCTTCCATGCAATCTCAATAATGTTCAAAGTGTTCTCCCAACAACTCTTGAACACCAGTCTGGAGAAACAAGGTATAAAGTCAGAAGGCCTAAACACAACTTAGAGAAAGGAAATGCAAAGATAGAAAATACACTCAGAAATGTGAAACCCTTTGCCATTGATGTCAAAGGGGGAGGAAAGACAAGCCAACAGAAGAAGAAAGGCTCTTCTGAAAACAATGTAGAGGAAGAAATACACTTCTCAGAATGAAAGGGGGAGGAAGTCCTAGAGGAGGTATTGGAGCATTGGTGAATTTTTTTCCATCAATGCCAAAGGGGGAGACTATTGGAAATATTTTCATTGATGGCAAAGAAGCAACAAAGGTAGCATAGAAGAAAAAAATGTAGTAGAGAAGCAACAAAGGCAGCAGAGAAGCAACAAAGGCAATAAAAAAGCAACAAAGGCAGCAGAGAAGCAACAAAGACAACAGAGAGGCAACAAAGGTAGCAGAGAAGCAGTAAACGCAGAAGAGAAGTAGCAAGCATAATAATCCCAAATCGGAGTGAATGAAGAATACAAAACAAGCTTAGGAGGAGTAGCGTGGAGGAACCAGTGTTGCAGAGCGACGGTAGTATAAAGCTCAGGAGAGAATCATGTTGAAGAATACAGAACAAGCTCAGGAGGTGGAGGAACTGGTGTTGCAGAGAGACGACAGAATAAACAAACAAAAATCGACTAAGGTAGAGAAAAATTCAAAAAATTCCAAAGGAGGTGAACGAATGGTCAGGATTAGATCGCAGAAGTGAAGGCAAGAGATGGACGACAGAGATCGAATCGCCTTAGGAGAAATTTTGCAAATCTCAACTTTTCAGAGTTTAGCGTTAAGGTGTCGCATGATAAGTTAAGTTGGTTGCGATGTGAAGTAGAGGAGCCACATGTCAGCACTGCGCACGAGTGCACATCGTAGATCTTAGAGGTTACCGATTAAGATTTAACTCGGTATGGTAAGTTGTATGCTCTGTGATGAGAGAAGAACCATGTCTCAGCACTGCGCACGAGTGCACATTGCAGATCTTAGAGGTTACCGTTAAGATTTCGCTCAGTATGGTAAGTTGTATGCGATGCAATGAGGAAAGAGTCATGTGTCAGCACTACGCACCAGCGCAAATATCGCATATAGCAAGAAATAAGGTTTAGCCGCTAAGTTAAATCATAAAGTTTGTGAAGTGCAATCTCCTGTGATTGGTGGAAGTGTTGTGGAACCCTCCAGTAAAGAATTTCCACCTGTATGTAATTTCTTTTGGATTTATGTTTAATTAGGCTTAAAGTAACAGTTTGTGATTCCATGTCTATTTTGATTTCTATGTAAAACTTTAAAAGTTGTGGGCAAGAAATGTGTGACGTATTGTGATTGGTAAAGTAGTGTGGGACCCGATAACCCCTATTCCACGTCTGTTATGTGCTCTCTATTAATAAGGTATACGTTGTTTGATCGCCAATGTATGTATGTGGAATAAACTCTGATATTGTACTCCTCTATGTTAAAGGGAGTATATGAGGGTTGAGAGAAAATGATGAACGCGAAAGAAAAGACTGAGGTAAAAAAAGAAAAGGGTGAACACAAAAATTAAAGGCTCGGGTAAGTAAAAGGACCCAACCTCGTGCAGAATAGTGCAACAACATGGGTCAAGGCAGGAAAAAGGGCAGTTATGTAGCATAGTTGAAATATAACTGCAGAAAAAGAAAAGACAAAGGAAAAGCAAGAAAAAGAGGACAAATACACAACAAAGCTAAGAAGCTGAAAGGGATGAATTGGAATATTATTGTAACTGTAATTGTATTAATTATTTTATATTGTTTGTGATGCAAAGGCAAGTCTCCGCAGGTAAAGAAAAACTCCAATTTAATACTGAAATGAGTGTATTTAGTGTTGTAACATCCTAAATATGCTGAGTGAGGAAATGAATGGGTGGAAGGCAAGAATCATGCATGTTCACTTCATATTCCCATATAGAATAAAAACAACCATGAAGTAATCTCTATAAATGATGTTATTGTAATGTGCATAGAGAGTTAGAGAGTGGAAGAATAAGAAAGAGCATATAGAGAAGTTGTGAAGATACAGAGCTAATATAAAGCAAATTTAAAGGCTGGAAGGATAACAGTGAAGAAGGAGTAAAACAAGCTGATATCTAGGTAAATCAACATATGATTTTATTGTAGTGTGAGGAAGTTGGTTCTTCCATATCAAGTTGTAGCTTGATAGATGTCCAGTTGTAGCTAGTTGAGGTAGGAGCCTCCCGTGGGTTGTATCCTGCAGAAAATAGATGTGAGTTGGATCTTCCTTGTAAGTTGTAGCTTGTAGAAGTTGAGGTAGTAGCCTCCTGTAGGTTTGAGCCTACATAAAATCAGTGGTGAGAGGGAGTTGGAGCTTGCCTTTGCATCACAACAATAATACAATGTGGTTTCTCCCTTATGGGTTTCCACTTATATCTATTGTCTATATGCATGATGATTCTGTGTTGATGTTCTGTATTTTATCTACTTAATACTTGTTGCTCACATATTAAGATTGTTGTTTCATTATACATTAAGTTGATCATGAAATGAAGGTGTAAATAATTTTAAAAGAAAGTTTTAAAAGTCCATAAATGTATTAAATTGATTCACCCCCCCCCCTCTCAGTTTAACTAAGGGTTCAAAACTAACAAATATTGAAATTAAATGGTAAAAAAACTAACATAAATTGAAATTGAATGATAAGCAACTAAGTATTGATAACAAAATGCATTAAACAAGAGAACTCTTTTGGTATTTTTTGTTTATGAGTACTTTGCAACAAAATAAAAACAATTAGAATTGTAACTATAAATGAAAGTAAACGCTAAGAAAGATTAATGTAAAATAATTAAAACTTAAAAAAAAACCTCATAGCTTGGAGGAGGTCCTCTGAGAGTGCAAGGTTAATCAATGATCAAAGACTTCTTCATGCACACATTTGAAAGTAATAATGATTTGTATTATAAAAAAAGAGTATCAATATCTTCCATAAAAGAATTATGAACTTAATATCAACAACCATTATTGTTTCTTGTCTCACTTACATATTTATACAAATTGTGAAAAACAACTTAAAATATTTTAATAGCGATATGCTGCAAATGATTTTGACACCTATGAGATCGATAATTAAGATCCAATACCTTTATGACTTTCTAGTGAAAAAGAAAGTCATAGGGGATTTTGTATCGATCTATAATATTGACAACTAAGTCAATCCTTTAGTCTGACTCATTTTATTCTTTGCTTCCTTTTTTTGATTGCTACACACAGTTTTCAAGTTTGACTTGGCCTTTGACTTCAAGATCTCCCATCTCATGTAGCTTGTCAAGCAATTCCAGTAGGTTATTATCCATGTGGGAGCCAATTGTCATAATTTGATAGTCTTATTTCTTTCACTTGAGTGTTGCATCCTATCTAACAATGGATTTTGCTGCAGAAATGAATATCAGTTGCAAAATGTGAAAATTCGATCACTGCAAGAATACCTTTGTCATGATTTCACTAAAAACAAAGAATTTAAATATGGATGATTAATACCTTGTAGAAGTTGATATTTACCTCAATATGTTGAGGTTTGTATAGAATAGTAACAAAAAGGTGAAATGTAATGGAAAAAGGGATAGTAAAAAATGGACATTTCCGATCTTCGAAATTCTCTCACACCGAAGGTTTTTCCTGTCCTTATGGACCAAAATTTTAGAATTGATTCCTTTCCCTTCTTTTCAGTGAATAATGTTTGATTATTTTGCAAGAACATCGAAGCTAGTACTCTTGTTCTTCTTTTTAATGGCAAACATGGTTCTTGGTTTCTTTATTAAAATTTTTCCTCGTAATCCTCTGACCCTATTTTTGAGAAACTTATTTTGAACTTTAAGTTTATTATTCTTTTTGTACCAATGACAGAGCTGTTTAGCAAGATGTTGTAATTTTGAGTCCTCAAATATCTCATTTTGGACTTTAGCCTCTTCTTTTTACTGAATCACATGTTTATTAAGGATCTCGAATTCATAAATGTATTGCTTCATATTATTTTCCATATTGTGTTCCTGTTCTACACTTTGTTTTGTGCTGAAGTCTCACCCATTTCAAATTGAGAACATTTTTCTTTTTTATTTGCCTTTTATTCTAGAGATTTTAAATAATCATAGATCTCTTGTTGAACTGCATCAATTTCTCGAGTATGTCTTTCTAGACTTCTTGTTCGACTGACTGTATGAGGAGGTGTGTTAAATCCTTAATTTTATCTATCATTTCTGGTGATTGAGTGTTTATTGATAATTTTGAAATTATTTTACTCCTTACATTCATTCCTGAACTTCCTATGTTTTTCTCTTCTTCTCTGCTATTCTTTGTTTTCTTAGTTTGTTTAGGTATTAGCTGGCTTGGGATGGATTTATTTATTTTAAGGTTTTTCTTATCAATTTTATGTTTAAAATTTTCAAGAAATTGGGATAGTGGAGTATTGTCCTCAAATGGATCTTCTGGAATTTCATTCATGTTCTCCTCCTGAATTATGCTTCTTCGACTCTCTTTTTTTTCAGGGTTAGGGTTTGATTTTGTTCTACTTATTTTGACCCTACGTTTGCTTAGTTATTTCTCTGGAACTTATACAAAGTGATTTCTTACTAAGAAATCCTGCCAATTATCTCCTTTTTCTTTCAAATACTCTTCTAACAAAATTTAATAAGTCCATGATGGTACAAAGATTTAACTATGGACCTATATTCTCTTTGGATACTAAATGCCATTATCTTTAAGATTTATATTAGAAAGCAGGGTAAATTGATTTCAAACCCATTAAAAAAATGCATCATAAGCCTAGCATGATAGACAAACATTGTTACAAATCTTCCTTCACATGTTATGAATTTCTGCATTACTAACAATATATTTCGTCATTTTTCTTTTAATTCTGTAGCTTGATACTTTTATTGAAAATGGAAAAATCCATACCTGGTTCTTTTAAGAAGTGAACCTAATCATTCTCTTTAATTTTCATGTCTTTGAACCATATTTCTCCATTCCTTAGTAGTCCTGTCTCCTCTTCTATCATTGACTCAGTGAGGATGAGTTTAGTGTCTCCAATTTAAAATTTTACACCATCAAATGATCGGGCAAAGGATTTAGTAATCTCATTCATTCCCATTGAATTTTTCAAAGAACTGAAGCCAACCCACCTATTGTAGCTGCTCCTTAACCCTTGAATAATCCTGGAGGAATTTCACACCATTTGGTTCAAAATGAACAAGCGTACCCATCATGTAGAGAAGTTTCAACCTAGACTTTTTTACTAGGAAATGGAAGAGAATGAAGGGTTTAAGAATGAGCACAATGGATATGGAGAAGATTTAAATTATGGAAAGGTAAGATATTGATGGAGGAAATCATGTTGCATCTGAATTTTACTTGCACAAATTCTCAGATCTGATTTCAAAGGAATGGTTTTATGCGCTTAATTCTTGATCAAACTTTGATGTGACAAATGGTGCAATGATGCGAGGTTATGGTAAAACAATAAAAAATTTATAAGCTCCTCAATATTTTGATATATCATCCATAATTTAAAATCTAAGTTCTTAAATGAAATATAACTCTAGCATTCTTACACACCTTAATGTTTCCTTTGATATGCTTCTTGTTTTTGAATTTGTTTCTAGTTGCGAAACTCTAAATTGGCTACATAATGATAGGAATTCTGCATGCCATCTCTTGGATTTTCTTTCTTAGGAGAAGAATTCCTTATTTCTGTCATTATTGTTGATGAAAAATACAACTTCATGAATATACATGACCACCTGAAAATTGATTGAAAGAAAAGAGGGATAAAAGGAAACATGGATAAGAGATAAGAGATTTAAGAAAATCTAAACTTCCAATAAATATTTGTTTTCAATTAATATATTCTATATAAACATGCCAAAAAAGTTGGTTTTCATATATATATATATATATATATTCTATTGAAAATAAATTACAACGAAGTTGAAGAATGAGGGGAAAAGTCCCTTTTCTTAATCAGCTTAAGTTCATAATGATCTGCAATTATTTAACAAATTCTTCCCTTGTCAAAGATTTATGATATAATCTCAATCCATGACCATTAACAAGGAAATCAATTTTTTCATCATCAATAATCTTGATTTTGACTGATCCATTATAAAAATTAGTATCAATATCATTAGGACCAAGCCAATGAGTTTGAAACTTTCCTTGAAAATATTTAAACCTAGAATAAAAAATAAGTGCCCAGTCACCTTGTTTGAAATTTTTATTTCTGATGAACTTATCATGCCATTTTTATCTTTTTTATTGCACTATGCTAGTCCTCTGAATAACATCTTTTCTAATTTCATCTAGCTCATTCAATTTTTCTAATCTTTTCTTCTGAGCTTCTGAAAACTCAAGGCCCAATGTAGTAGCTATTTAGAAGGTATCCACTTGGAATTCAATTGGAAACAAGACTTTCTTCCCATTGGCAAGCTCATAAGGAGTATGTCCAATTGTATTTGTCCATGTGGTTTGATATGCCCATAGTGCTTCTGGAATTTTTTCTACCCAATCCTTTCTATGCAAATGCATAGTCTTGGTAACAATTTCTTCAAGAACTTTGTTAGTAGATTACACCTTCCCATTGGCATGTGGATGATATGGAGTACTAGAATTCTGATGCTTGATTTTATAGTGCTCCATAGTCTTCTATACCAACTTGGATGTGAATTGGGTACCTTGATCTGTTACAATTTCTCTTGGAACACCAAAATGAGTAAATAAATTCTCAAAAAGAAATGTAACTACAACATTTTTAGTTGAAAATAAAAGAGGCTTAGATTCTACCCATTTTGTGACATAATGTGCAAACAAGTATGTACCTTTTCTATTTGGATGGAGGATTTATAGGTCGGACAAAATCTAGAGCCAAATTTTCAAAAGGACCACAAGTACTTGTGGTTGTAGAGGAATTTCATTTTAATGTACTGGCTTTCCCATTCTCTAAAAACTGTCACATCTTTTGACATATTCCTTAGCATATTTGAAAATAGATGGCTAATAATATCCGGAAAGAAGGATTTTGTATGCAGTTATTTTATCAACAAGATTCCCTCCACATGGTTCACCATGGAAAGATTTTATAATTTATGGCACTTCATCTTCTCAAACACATCTTCAAATGATCAAATCAGGTCCAGTATTGTATAATTATTCATCTATCCATGAATAGGATGCACTGGTTTTGATAACTTTTTTCTTTTCCCTTGTTGATAACTGTGGTGGAAATTTTCCTGTAGCTAAATAGCTGGCAATATCTGCAAACCAAGGAAATTTAGTAGATACTACAAAAAGGTATTCATCAGGAAAATTTAATTTTACATGAACATGAACATTACTATTTTGTATTCTGGAAAGGAAATTAGAAATTGTGTTTTGTTTTCCCTTCCTATCAAGAACAATAATGTTGAATCCTTGTAATAGTAATAACCATATTGTAATTATTCCATTAGTAATTGGTTTGTTCATTAAATATCTAATGACAGAATGATTTGTATGAATAAAATTTTCATAAATAGTAATGTAATGATGAAATTTTTTAATGGCATGCACAACAACTAAAAACTCCTTTTTAGTTACCGTATACTTTAATTCTGTTGGAGTCAAAGTTTTACTTGTGTAATAAATAGCATAAGGAGTCAAATATTTTTGTCCCAACACAATGTGAAAATGGAGAGACCAATTAGGTCCTCTTAAAATTGGTGTTTAAGTAATTATTTGTTTCAATGTTTCAAATGTGTTTTGGAAATCAAATTTCCGTGCAAATTCAAAATATTTTATGAGAAGTTTGAAAAGGGCAGAGGCTATTTTTGTGAAGTTTTCTATGAACCTCCTATAGTATCCAATAAATATGAGTAAACTTCTAACATATCTTTGACAAAAAATAATTGAAATTTTAGAAATAACTTCTACTTTAGATGTGTCTACCTTAATTCCATCACCTGAAATATGGTGACCCAAAGAAATACCTTCATTAAACATCATAAAACTTTTTTCATGGTTTAATGAAAGGTTTTATTTTTTACATCTAATAAGATTTTTTTCTAAATTTCCCATACCTTCTTTTAAGGAATTTCCATACACATTAAAATCATCCATGTGTACTTCCACACAATCATGAATTTGATCAGAAAAAAATACCCAGGATTTCTCTCTGAAATGTGGCAGGTGCATTACATAATAAAAAAGGAAGTACCCTATAGCCATATGTTCCCCAAGGACATTAAAATTAGTTTTGTCTTGATATTTTGGTGCTAGTTGGATTTTATTATACCCTTAAAACCATCTAAGAATGAAAAATACTTCTTTCCTGTCAAGTTATCTAATACTTGATCAGATGAAAATTAAGGGACAATGCACCAGCATCAAAGGATTTTTGCACACAACGTGTCTATTCCTTCGATAGCCGCACGATCCTGAACATGGTGAAATGTCACCATTTGGGACCACTTGGAACACTTGGTTAGGATGATTCTCCACCTAGTACTGTCAAGGACAAACAGATTTGAGACACCTTGAGAATTAAGTGCAGCCCACAGAGGAATCTATCCTCCACTCTTGAGTCACTATCAATATTGGGCCAAGAGAAGGAGGAGAAATTCAAAAAATTTCTATATAAACCAACCTTTGGAAGAATAAAGAGACACATTTTTATGTTGGCCAAATTGCTTCATAGAAAACCATCTTTCATAGTCTAGTAATAGAGGAAATGGAGGACTCATATTTTGGCAAACCAACATCTCATTCCAAGAGAGAGAGGTCCACCATTTGATCTTGATCTAATATCCTTTGAGGGAGGGAAGAGACGCTTGGAGGAACTTGAGGGAACGAGACCTCCTTTTTGGGTACTTGAGCTCCATAGCTCAAAGGACCCTCTTCAAGTGTTTATCAATGTATTTGTTTTCACCACCAACACCTAATAAAGGGATAATTATCCACTTGTGTTATTAGGTTGTTTGCTCCATCAATCTTTTGTATTTTTCATCTTGTGTTTTGTTTTGTTCTCAGTGTTGTATGCTTAGTTTTCCCTCAAAATTAGTTTACATTATGTCAAAGTCGTTCCACTAATAGTAGACAATCATTTTTCTTTGTGACCTTGTGTAGGTAGCAACCATATTTCTAAAGAAGTGTATTTTGTACACCCTTGCACCAAATACAATACCACAGGAATGGCGACTCCACTGGATTCTTTCTTTTTGAGTTAATGGTTGTTATTGCAAGTCATTCTTCCAGCTCAGTTTGATGCAAACCACCCTTACACTCTCTATGTATCTCACATCACACTTAGTTAAAGTTTTACACAATAGAGAGGGAAATTTTTCTTCGTTCTACCCGACAATGTGCTTTGTGCTCCAAAAGACACACACTCCGCACTTGTGGGAAGATAACCTGTGCGGCAGGCTAGCAAGCAAACAATTTGCTACTTTTTCCCATTTTTAAGGTGATTGGGAACCCCTAATAATTTTCCATCACTTTGTCTTTGTATTTCACTACTATTAGGACACTTCAGTGTTAAGCTTAACCTTGAATTAGCTTAGCAACTAGGTAGTTTTAATTTTAGTAATTTATTTTGCAAATTACACATAGTTTAAATAGGGAGAAAGTAAGTGGCCTTAAATCCACCTATGTTTAAAAAAAAAATCATTTTCAGATAATTATACATAACACATAGCTTAATTAGTCAATAGTAAGTGGCCCATGATATCCACACATCTTGTGCTAATTCAATTTTTCTCAATTTTGGTATTAGATTAGTTCAATTTTGCATTAAGATTTGGGACTAGGATCAAAATTTCAATAAAGAAAGCAAGTAATCTTTGCCACCCTTGCACCTCTTGGTGAGCCTAGGTAAGAATATGAAATATTTTCTCAGAAAATTTGAGCTACCATCTCCCTATAGTGCAAATGTAGTCTAACTAGGCAAGGTGTAAGCGACCCATAATCCACACATAATATCAATTTTTTCAAGGGACAATCACATATAGGGTAATTAGAAAAGGATTGTAAAGTATCATCGCATATTCACATTTCATAACAATTTTGATTTTTCACTCCAAAGCACACATGAAGCATCGGTAAGCATTGGACCATATGGCACCCATGTTTTGGGACCTTTGTTCTCTTCTTAAATTTGTTTTATCAAAACACACCCTAAATAAAAATTGAGACACTCTAAAAATAATCATTAACTAAACTCACTAAATTATCCCCATAGGGGCCATAGAAGAATTATAGTTCAAGTTGGGACCATCGGGGGTAGGCATCCAATATGCCATCGTGTTCATAGTACATTTTGAAATGTAGATGTTGACATTTTAGGGAGCTTCAAACCTGTCTATTTGCCCATGGAATGAATACCCAAGCATTACAAAAGAATTTTTTTAGAGGGGGTTAATCTTAAGCCTAATGCGTGCAATACTCTTTGGGGCTACCTGACCCATATAGTGCTCGGTACTTGTAACCAATTACCAAGAAGATCAAGACTCGAATGCTCACATGGGACGATGATACTTTAGTGGCCAAGACTAGGGCATCCTTCCCTATAGGTGACAGTGCAAGTAGCACTCGATCCTCATACAATTACCTTGGTTGATTCTTCAGCTACTGGAAGGCGCTGCCAGTTCTTTTGGGATTCTATCCCTAGTACCCATCAAAAGATATCTTCGCAAGGCCCAGTTACATTGAGAGTGTAAGGATGATTATGTCTATATACGATTTTGCTATCATACGCAAAACAAACAAAACCTCATTTTTTGCTTGATTGATCACATAATGTAAAGTTAAAGAGAAAAGTCACCTTTTCATTTTTTCGCTTTGTTTTATGCATGTGAGTATATTTTTTCTTTGATAGGAAACATCCTACCTCCCAAATCACGAAAAGGTCACACTAATCAACATAATAGGGGACCTAATGGGACCCCGTTTATCTAGGATTTTCTTAAATTTCCCCCCCCCCCCATTGAAGGGAGTGTCAGGCCTCCTACCATTCAAGCATAGAGGAAGTCACACTGCCGCCGTTATCGAAACATCCTTTATTGTGGCATATTTGATTGGAAACACCCAAGGGTCACCAACTACAACACCAGTGGAAACCCCAATAGGGTCACCAAACTCAACTCCTCCGACGATCCCTCGAGGTCAAAGGGTAGCTACCCCTCCAAGGAGTCAGCAGAATATCCATCAGGGTTCTCCATAGGGTAATACTCCCCAGGAACCTCCCTTGAACCAACACATTCAAATACCTGTTTCTCAATAGAGTACGATGGTGGTCAATTCGCAGTTACCCTTATTAACATCACTAAATATTCTAGATCTAAAGAGTTAACGAATGACCCCATTGCACATGGATTTAATTGGCTCCCCATGCCCATGAAGCTCCCTTCCACTGTAAAAAAAATTGAAGGGAAACAAGTTGAAGACCCAAAAAATCATATAATGACTTTCAACCTATGGTGTTCATCGAATAGTATCATTGTTGATACCATTCGACTAAGACTATTTCAACGCAACCTCACAGGGCCTGTGAAGAAATGGTATTTTGAGAAATCCTACATCGCATGGAACCTTTATCACCCTCACTACTGCATTCCTCACATATTTCCAACTCCCCATTCATCATGAATCAGGAATGGAACTTCTGACACATTTCAGACAAACAATAGCCGTTCATGGTAGAGACGTCGTAGTTTGTGAAAAGCAAACCTTGACGAAAGAGTTTTGTTGGACTTATTTTTGAAAACTCTCACTAAAAATATTTCAAAAGATGTGGCCACAACAAAGCCTAACTCAAAGGAAGATGCCGTTAGAAAATCCCAACAACTTGAACTCATTTATACCCAATCGGGATATATTTGCAATGTCCTGCCAAATGACCTGTGCCTACAAAATTATAGAGAATTACCAAGCATGTCCAATACCACTAACGGTTTGATAAGGTCCTTAGCCCAAGGTCAACCAAGAATCAATTATCAGTACCTAGGATACTCTTACGATTCTACTCATAATGTATCACAAACCGGGTACCACCAAAGTCAACTTGCACCTCTGCGGAACGTGACGAATACGACGATGCCATATCATCAACATCAAGGAGGTTCATATCCTCCATTATAGGGGAAATAGTACTCATCTATGGATTTTGATACAAGAGATCCACCCCATCAACCATACACCAATAAAGGACAGTGGAACCAATACCCCCCTTTTCCCACACATAATACACCACTGACACAAAAAAATGCACTTGTGAATCTTGTGCAACCATTCTAGGCTCATCAATGACAATATTATGATTAGGAAAATAAAAATAATACTCTAAACGCTGAAAAATAAGAATCCATGGAAAAAGTAAAAGGGAGATCCTAGACAAGGGGTAGTAATCAACAATGACCCCCACATTCTCAGGCCAAGAGCAACCCCAACCGAAATCAAAACTAGGAGCGAAGTAATAACTCCCAAGGGAAAAACAAGAGACCCAATATAAATACAAATCACTCTTGTGCCATATGTGGTGAGTATGGACATTACACTCACCAGTGTCTCGAACTCCCTCGAATTGAAAAAAATTTAGGGTAACCGAGGGCAAGGGGGACCTACCCAACACCCTATGGTAATGCAAGAACCTTTACCCCACCAAGAAGTGGTTAATACCCAGTAAACAAAACCACCCCAAAACAAGACTGGAGGGAACAACCACGAAATATACATGGCTCGAGAAGAATTATTCTTCCAAACACAGAATAGGAACTATGAAACTCCCTCAGATACTGACCCATGAGGTACAAGTACGAGCACACCTAATGTGCCCTTAACTATCTCCAAAGTACTTATTGAGCCTCTTCCAATAATGGAGAAATGACCAACCAGGCACACATGAATTCATTCCAAGGCTACTCATAGCTGTATTATAATGGATGACTTGGCTCAATCACAAACAGCCATGTCAACATTGGAAGTCTTGCAATCATGCCCAACATAGCGAAAGGCCTTAATTTTCGCCTTAAACGTGATCAACCCCTCTGACTCCTGCTTAATGGTTTTTGACCTAGACAAGGCAAGTTCTAGGCTTCCTTTTGTAGTCGCTTTCCAGATTCCACTTTCAGTTCAGAATATCACCATACACTATTGCATTATGGATGAATGAGCATCCATGTGCATCATGTCCAAATCAGTTTGGAAAAATTTAGGATCACCTGAATTGAAACCATCTGACATCATGCTTAGAGCATACAACAGGCACCCATCAATCCCCGTTGGTATTTATCAAAATTTCCCAATGAACCTAGCCGGAAAAACAATTATTATATACATTGAGGTTTTAGACACAAAACTAGACTACAATATACTCTTGGGGCAGAGTTACATGTATGCTATGATTGCGATCACATCCTCTATTTTTAGGGTGATGATGCTCCCTCACGATGATCAGATCATCACCATTGACCAAATCACATACTATGAAAAGAAACCCATGACCGCTCTAGATGTTGTACTACCATACATAGATACAACTACGAAACTGCTCACAAGGTATGTAGAATTTGGGCCAGGCTAATTCAAACCATCATCTATCCTAAGATCATTCCTAGAATATCCCCCTATTGTACTAGGGGAAGCCCCTAAGAGCATGGAGGCACTAGTGTGCATGATGAGCTCATAAAACACTGAAACTAGCCCAGAAGCAGAAACCAACAGTACGAATGCTGAAGCCATGGGTACAACATTCCTACCATATGCTATTTCACAGACCCCATTTTTTTATCCCCCACCCGGTTTTGTATCAAATTAGGTCATGGAAAATATGGCATTTCCAAATATGGATTTTGAAATACTAGTGTGGTATTTGGTCCCTCCATCCATGTTATAAAAGCCCATGCATTACCTCTATAGGTATGATCCCTATTGGCCCCCAAGAGGTTGTATCAGTAAAAGAAACACCTATAGTGGTGCCAGATGACACTACTAAGAGGAATAAAAAAATGAAAAAAGGTAGAAACCCCCAAGTTATCTAGGGAATTACAACCTTGTACATTGTGTAATATCGTAGGCCATCCTACTAATATTTTACCAGAATTAGAAAAATTAAAAACTCTTCTACATACCGAAAGAAATTCCGTGACCTTGGATACTCGTAAAAAGGAATAGGTCACGAAAAACCAAGGGAAATAATTACACACCAATCATGCATGTGCCATATTCCACCATTACATGCATTACACCCATCATTTCCCAGATATGCCTTGATATAGGGATGCATTACAAGCCCTGGAGAAATCCAATCTTGAGGACCCCTCCGCCAAATCCATACAAATGAAAATGGATGGGTCCAAAACCATATTGTATGTATGAGAAGAACCTACATCACACTTGTACTCATCCAACCCAGTGGATCAAATAAGGAAAACAAAGGCCACACCTTATGTCCCAGTTTGCACATTATGCGATGAACTTGATTAATTAATCATTTAGTACCACGAATTAAGGGCTTTCAACCATTGGTACCCAATACCACACTTTTCACAAAGAAAATTATCATGACACAAAAGACACACGTGTCACATATTTCAGAGAAACCATCACGTATGTCATTGTCCTAACCTCCATCGTCTCTGATCAATGTTCGATTTCATGCAATGTTTCATCGCTGAAAATAACGATTTATCAAACTCGAACATAGAATCCACGGACATCACTACAAATAAAAGGACTGAATAAAAAAAGAACATATTATATATATTATAAGAGAGACTGTCACCAGAGCAACATCTCTCCCCCATAACCGTCCTCAACCTCCAGACCAGCTTTGCGCATTATGCGACGAACATGATCATTTAATCATGCAATGTGCAACTCTAGAGTTGTTAGAAATATGGTACCCAATTAACTTCGTGTACATCATAGGGCTACGGACCAATAAATTTTCATGTCAGATATTCTATTATAACCACCATATTTTCCATTGTTCCTATGTTATCCAATTCCATTTAACATTAGAGTTGCTACGCTCGGCCATAACCAACCTTCCCAACCTAGAAAAATCATATTCAAATTTGATAGAAAGTTCCACAACCTAGGAGAATGAAGCGACTAGGTCCATTCTATGCATATATGAAGGGAGGCATCCACCAAAAGGAAAACTTCCCACCCCCAAACCCCCCACATGCCTAGTCCCAGCTTGCGTATTGTGTGATGAACGTGACCATTTAATCACTCAGTGCCCAGATTTAGTATCATTCTGAAAATAGTACCTAATCACCCTCGTGGTCCAAAAGGATTGGAAAAAAAAAAATAGTGTTAGTCTTGTCTAATATGCCAAGATGACCACAATGCTTGGCATTGCCCCTATGTCCCCTGATTTTGACTTAGGCTAGATATCACGCACTCGTTCGTCACTAATAATCCATACGTAGTCGGTTTTGAGTTACCACAACATAGAAAACCGATAAAAACGATGCATACCCCCCATTGTCACTACCCACCTAAGGCCATGGAGGTAGCCCCTCGTCGCAGCGAGGCAAGAAGAAAAGAAAACATATCATGTGCCTTATGTGCTAAAAACAATCACATGGTTAATCAATTTCTGAAGCTTAAGAAGTTCATAGACAGTCTTTTCATTGTCACACCCATACTTTACATTCACCTCTCTAATCAAGAGAATATCACACGTTGTTATTGCCGAATTTTCTCACAATTTGACTGCACGATGAATTGCCATTACCTTCTAAGGTTAAGAGCGACTAGAGCAGTGCTAGAAGAAAAAATCCCATAGGAGCCAAATCACGCAAGATCTAATACTAGGATATGATAGATATGAAAAAATACACATTATCGTAACCATCCCCCATCATCATCCTATAATATGATGAGTAGTACCAGATCTCATACAATATACTCAGTGAGTACATTTAATCCATGCCACATTTGCATGAGCCATAATCATGATACATATAAATGCCCTATGTTGTGAACATTTTGGCACCTGTGCATTCATCAAAATATTCACAGAAGATACTTGTACCCTTCGTACACCACCAAGAGAGCATGAATATTCTCTTGCTAAAAAACAAACGACATTAAGGAAATTCTTCCACCATGTAATGCTGACGACACACAACACCATATACGATTCATCTCATCATGCATGGGAACCATGAATCTTGATGTCTGCTCATCATTCCTTCGTTTCAAGACTGTTGCAACTAAAACAACGGTAGTAGTACCTTTGACGGTGAAAACCCAGGCCGTCTGCACCCTGTCTACCTCATTTGGTTCCACGAAATCAACCACATAATCATATTCATGTCTGTCGACCAACACTATTAGGCTTGAACCAATTCCTCACGGCCTCGCATAAAAAAATTCTCCCCTTAAACATATTGTTTCACTCTGATGAGGATATATTAGAGGCCATGACAGAACTAGAATTTCCATGGGATGCAATGCATCACAACTCGTTTTTTCTTCCAAAAAAAGCATTCGTGCCTAGAAGCACAAAAACCAAGGAATTTACGCCATTGAATCCAAAGACGTACCTTCTGTTAGGAAAGGTATATTGGTTCAAGAACCTTATACCAACACCTGATGTGTTTCAGGAAGGAAATTTGTCGAATATTTCACCAAAAATTAAGGTGAATATCTTGAAAAAACCAGGCAAAACCAAAGAAATGTCGTTGGGGGTAGCATGCTCCCCAGATGAGGTATCCGTGTATAAAAACCTATTACAAGAGTATAGGGATATCTTTGCTTGGGATTATTAGAAAATTCTAGGGTTAATCCCCACATCATGGAGAATCACATTGACACTTGGCTTGACGTACCACCCGTCTACCAAAAACAATTTCATTTACAGCCATCCAAAGCAGAAGCGATAAAAAAAGAGATAGAAAAGATTCATAAAGCTAGATTCATTTACCCAATCGATTACATATCTTGGGTTTCTAACCCTCTACCCGTCATGAAGAAATAGGGCATCATTCGAGTCTGTACTAATTTTCAAGATTTAAACAAATATTTCCCCAAAGACAACAACCCCACTCCTTTCATCGACGAAGTCATTTATGCTTTCATCGGTCATAAGGTATTTTCCTTCATGGATGGATTCTTGGGGTACAATCAAATTCAAATATGACATACAGATCCATATAAGACCGCATTCACCACCCCTTGGGGCATATTTTCATATCAAGTTATGCCATTTGGTATTAAAAATGTTGGAACCACCTTTCAACGGGTCATGAACTATATCTTCCATGACCTTGCTCATATTATCTTAGCCTACTTGGATGACCTCATAGTACGATCCAAGAAATGAGCTGACCATATGGAAGATTTACATTGGGTATTTCAACGGTGCTAACACTACAACCTACGTTGAAACCTCTTAGGTCTATCTTCTGCATTAATGCAAGAAGACTGTTAGGATTCATAGTATCCCAATAAGGAATAAGAGTTTACCCCCTCAAGGTTCGGGAAATCAAAGAGGTACCACCACCCAAAACACTAAAGCAACCTCAAGGTTCGGGAAATCAAAGAGGTACCACCACCCAAAACACTAAAGCAACTTCAAAGTTTGCAAGGAAAATCCAACTTCTTACGACGCTTTGTCCCCGACTATGCCACTTGCATGTAGGGATTCATGTGCCTGATCCATCCAGAAATTCTGTTCAAGTGGGATGATTAGGCTCAAAATTCATTTGAGGAACTCAAGGACACCTTGTCTTCAATCCCCTTGATCAGTGCACCAAATTATGACAAGAATACAACTTATACCTATCTACGTCGAATACATCCATATTTGGGATGTTAGTCCAGAACTGACCCGACAAAAAAGAGCACATAATTTATTACATCAACAAGAACCTAGCTGACCCTGCTTTGAGGTATGATCCAAAAGAAAAAAATGCCCTAGACCTAGTATACGCAATACAAATTTTTGACATTACATCATCCTAAGGACTATAATAGTCATAGCAACTATCAACCCCATGCAATATTTTCTAACTCGTTGTATGAGGAACCATAAGTACACCCGATGGACAGTTATACTACAGGAGCTTGACCTACAGTTTAACTCCCCCAAGAGAAAGAAAGCACTAATCCTAGCCAAATTCATCACTAATCTCCCATGTGCGACCCAAGGATCACCAGTTAATGAATCACTACATTATGAACATTTGTTATTAGTGAAAATCGAGGACCCTTGGTATGGTGGCATGTTTCTGTTTTTGCGAACACAAAAGTTCAAACCTCCGCTCACCCATGAAGACCGAAGGTGCATATGCCATCAGGCCCTTTGATAACTTCTAATGGGGGACGTCCTTTATTAAAGAGGCGTTGACACCATTATGCATTGATGCCTCACTCAAAACCAAGCTGAGAAAGCCTTAAATGACTACCATAGTGGGGTTTCCAACGACCATCTCTCAGGGATGGACACCACCCAAAAATTCTCATGTGATATTTATTTCTAGCCCACCTTATTCCACGATTGCATAAAAGTAGTCAAAAGGTGCAAACGATGTGAATGCTTCGCTCACAGGGCAAGAGCGCCTCCAACTCCCCTACACCCGGTCATTGTAGTGGGCCCCTTTTGAAAATGGGGCATCAAATTTATGACTTAAAACCCTATGTTGTCTAGCAACCACAAATACATCATAGTATCCATAAACTATTTCACCAAATGGACAAAATCCATGCCCACATACGATAACACCACAAAAAATTCATCTCAGTTTCTCTTCAACCATGTCATCACACGGTTTGGTGTACCTAAGGAGTTAGTCTCTGACCATGGAAAGAATTTCAAGAATGAAATATGATAGGAGTTATTCCATCACCTTGGGTTCACACATGAGTTTGTGTCACCATACTACCCCCAGTTCAACGACCAGGAAGAAGATGTTAACAAAGTACTCAAAACAATGTTACAACGCATGGTAAACAAACATAAAGCCAACTAGCACCATATGGTGTTTTCAGCCTTATGAGCATACCACATAGTGGTAAAATCCTCAATAGGGTTCACACCTTTCCAGTTGGTATACAGAGTGGAGGCTGTGCTTCCCATTGAGTGCGAAATGATCAACTTACATGCAGCCATCGAACTCCTAAGTGATACTCAACCTCTAGAAAAACGGTTGGTACAATTAGAGCTTGTAAAAAAAAGTCAATGAGAATCTCTCGAACACAATGAGGCTCACAACAAAAGAGTAAAAACATCATTCGATTGCAACATCACCCCTCGCTAATTTTTCTAGGGGAGCTAGTCCTCTGCTACGATGTTCCAAAAGAAGCCTTAGGACCCGGGAAGTTCGAAACATTATGGAAGGGTCCTTACATCATCAAACACTATCTCCTCAAAGGAGCATACATTTTGGGCTAGCCTGACGATACATGCTTAGCCAATCCTGTTAATGGGATCTACCTAAATAAATTCCACCCATAAGGCGGGAAGCCTCAATACCCTCAAGATAAAAGGAATGTTACATAAATTTGTATGATGATCACAATCATAATGGAATTGTTATAAAAACAACACTCTTGTGTCACAGATGGATCGTTCGCCCATCTACTATTTTGGATTTGATGATGGAGGCTCTCGATGGTCACAAAATTTAGTCACAGCTTCCTGGGCCATATACTCTCCTGAACGGTCACCATTCCTCACCAACTATTGAGCAATGCCTCCAACTAAGGCATTAGCCATCCACATGTCTTTCTTGATTCCCAATTAGTAGTATTGCAATTAAAACAAGCCTTTCAAATATGGGATTCACACCTATTTAGGAAGTACTTGCATGCATGATAGTTAGTATGTCACTTTGATCACATTACATTTACACATATACTAAGGGATCAAAATTAGGTAGTTGCTTGCATAGCTAACCATATCCTAGACTAGAATGCATCTCGTATAAACTATCATCCATAAAAAACAAAATCAGAAGAATAACATCAATCCTATTTACATAAAAGACATCATAAAAATATTAAAACATATAAAAATAACCATAGAAACAACATAAGAGCCAGCGAAAATACATCTCACATATATACATAAAAAAATGTCCCAGTATACAAAAACAAGTCTCTCACTATCACGTCAGTAAAAAATATACATATCATCAAGGAAGGGAGGGATCCTCATAATGGGCACTATCCTTGATTGTACAAATATCTCTAGGGTTGAGCCCCGCCTGTTGGGTCCTCTGGACCCATGTGAGCAACTGGTTCCAGTATAGGAGCAACAACTATGAAAAAAAGTGTTGCATGGCGCCAAGTCGGGTGATTCACCCTCTCTTGGGCCATCACCATCTCCAACCATATGTCAGCTAGGTCATCGAACCCCCTGGTCAATAAACCCTGAGTCAACCTGTCTAGTCGACTCCATGAATATGCCAAGTCCATAGCATGAGCATCTGCTTCCTTGACCTAGGCCTCAACAACCCCTAGTCGACCCTCAACATCAACAACTTGGGCCTCTGCTGCCAATACTTGGATATCAACAGCAGGCAACAACTCCTTGACCAAGGACACTTGTGCCTCAACAACCTCTGAATGTTCCAGGAGGGAAACATCCCCAACAGAAGCTGCAGCGCTACTACCGTCCCATGAGGGACCTTCGACACTGACTTGACCCCCAAGCTGAGCCTGAGTCACCCCAAGAAGATCCCTCCTCCTAGGTTGGTGGCCTACCAAGCAAACATTAGGACGTACTGTTAACCCCACATATGCAAAAGAAACCAAAAAAAAAAATATCAGTGTCACCATCAAAGACATAAAGATATATATATACAAAAATGGAACCCTCAAAATGAAGAAAAAATAAAAGGTCACACCTATCAGTCCCCATGCATTGCCAAGAGGGAGACCCATGTCTGGATCCCTCTAGATGTCCATCCATGAATATGGAGACTCAAGGAATACCTATGGGTTCAACTCGAACAACGCCTCGACTGTCGCATCCCAGTACCTGTCTACCTCTCCCCAACCACCACGGGGCATCACAAGTGCCCATTAGTGCATCCAAGAATCTCTTGTAGCACCTATAGGCACTACCAAAAAGGGTTGTAACATCACAACCTACTCATTTACGATACTATAGAGAATGCTCACATATGCAAAGGTCTTGGCAGGACCCCTCCATGCTTTGGCCAACTAAGTGACCATACCCTGATAGACATAGTGGGCCCAATAAAAAAAGTGACCAGCCTAAAGTTGGCACAACACCAAAATATGTGGACTAGACACTTGGTGGGTCATCATCAACCTAGATAGGTGAAATTTCATCGCCAAATCAGCTCACTCAGCCAAATCCATGATAGAGTTCATGCAGATGCAACCTTGGGTGATAGGGTTAGGACCACAGTGCCTCTCCTCCTCACCCTAGTGATGGATATTCACTCCCCTGGAGGGAGTGCATAGGGAATTTCCTCCCCCTGAGGCAGGAGACCCGTCACAAATAAGAAATCGATCTCAGACTGGATAACTATATCTCTCCGACATAGGACCATAACACGCTGTCGCCTATTCCAACATCAGACTATGTAGCACAGGAACCCATCCTGAGATCTTAGTATGTTGTTCTCTAGGAACTTCAGAAAACCATACTGAGTCAGCATCTCTCGAGCAAGGGGATGTTGGGCCACTATTTCACAGAGATAAGGCCAGTCCCGCTCTCACCACAACATCCTACCGCCAAGGAAAACACCAAAAAGTCAGTTTTTGAACAAAAACCATCAAATTTATTTAAAAATTGACTTCCTCGTGCTTGTCAAAAATATTTTTGTGATGATCGCGTGTCTGTACCAAACATTGGCTCGTAGCACAATAAGCTAAAAATTCACCACCCGCGGGTCCTTCGCGTAAAAGGAATCCCTTGCGCGAAGATTGTGCACCATATATTCAACTTCCCATGCGGTACTGCTCTAAAATGGGCATATAATATGCAAAAATTCACATTTGTATAGACCTCCCACACATGAAATTGAAAAAAATAAAAAGAAAGATGTTTGATCTCCTACTTAACACTGGCAACGTGAATCTCGGGTGCTTAGACTAACCACAATAGAAATAAAAGCTCGGGAAAGTAGCTCTTCTCTGACCTCAAACCCTCAAAAAGCACAAATGATTTGAAAATGGGCCATATTTGCCTATATATCGCCCTTTTTCCATTTTGAACAACCCATAATTGGAGGTAAGAGTACCTAATCACAAAACCGTGAGAAACCCAGTGATCAACACTTCATCATGTTCAATTCAAGCCCCATAAATCCATGTTTAAGAAAAAAATCATTTTCAAGCCCAACGCCCACCATACTTCAGTTCAAGTATGTCCCCTCTTATCACTTCAAAATTCAAGTTATTTCAAAAAAATTTGTATGAAAAATATGCTTTTACTTGTGGAAATGGTTGCAGGTATTACAAACATGCCAAATCACCATATGTCCCTGCCAAAAAAATACATGATCATGTATCGTTCTACCCTAAGCATGATAGGCTCCCCTAAAAATATTTGCATATCTTGACATCATTTCTTCAGAATAATAAAATCATAGGTTCCATTCACCCGACCATGTTTATAATGACCCCATATTGCACATGATAAATACCCTTGCAGGTAGGTAAAACCTCACCATCTATGGCATCCATCGCTCATATAGACCACATGCCAAAGTCTGGAGCCATGGCCATAAAATTCGGCCTGGGAACCACTTCATGCTAGTACACCCATCATTAAACATCAAGTCAAGTTTTATGAATTACATGTTAAAACCCCTTTCGCGGGCTACTATTCTCTACAAAGTGGATCAACAGAAAACACATTATCGCATGTCACATTTGGCCTATCACACCCTCATAAGCATAGCTCATCTGCGACATTTCATCCACCTCACCACCCTCATACCAAGACCAACCAATGGGGTCCCCACCCTCAGAAAAATACAATCACATCATTGTGCAGGATTATTCATGTCAATGGGTCACCCTTCTCCATGCTTGTACATCCAAACCACTTTCATATTCTTTTGGCAAGTGTACAATTTTTTTTTAGGAAAAGGTTCCCAACCAACCATTTACATTTCTTACCTGGAAACAGTCCCTAATCACCCTTGGTTGGAGCTGCGCATTCGTTACCACACCCAACCATGAAAAATCCTAGCAAGCATACACCCACCCTAGATTTCCTAGCAACCCCAGGGATTTCTCCATCAGAAATTGTTATGATTGCCCCCATTTTCATTTACAGCTCCGACCTTAGGCCACTTAACCACCATCACTAGTTATAATCATTTCTCTTCATCATGTCTTGTTAACGTGTCACATTGTACCCTGCTACATCAGAAACCTGGGTACCTTGCATCAATACTTATTTCAATCGGTTGATTCTTCTTCTTGCTGACTTCAAAAACCATTTTCCAGGAAGGAGGTAGTATATTGGATAAGTCCTCACCACCATAGGGGCATCCTTAGATGGCACAATGGGAATTAAAAATTCCCATTTATGTCATCGATTCACTTGACATTCAACATCAACACAAGTTTTCATGTCAAGGATGGTATCGTACTTCATAGCCATTGAACTATGTCAGAATTCGTCGAATACCAGTATATCAGTAGGCATCTCTTTCAACAATGATTACACGGGAAGGTACCCAACAATCAAAGACCCATGCATCCATTGAACACTTTCTCCAAACATGCCATGCATGTGGGTACCACGTTCAAAAATTTTTGGTTCAAAGAAAAATGGTCCCTTAGGGTGTCAGCAACCATCATCATCAACCAACATCTGGTTACAAACCACAAATGTGACACGATAGAACCAGTATATGTCATATTAGGTTAATTTGTCAAACATCATGAGCATGGGACATGCCTGCTTTGTAAAATATTTTTTAATTTTATCTCTTGCAGGTTTCCTATAGAGTACAATGTATTTTTTACTTATGACAAGGGGTCTCCCAACTCATTTCCAAAGCATGTTACTCTCTCTTTATCTCTCAAAAGGATCACATAGAAAAGAAAACATAATGTATTTTGGCTATACAGTGCTTCCTAGACCTCACATATTAGGGGGAAACTATTAACACCAGAAAATCGTATCGGAAAAATAAATTAAAAATTTCAAGAAGAATGTATAGACAAAGATTTTCAGGGAAGGAATACATTATGAAATGCCAAAAATGTAAGTTTTCCCAAGGTTCAGATGAAAATTAAGGGACATCGCACCAACATCAAAGGAATTTTGTGCAAAACGTGGTTATTCCTTCGATATCTGTGCAGTCCTGAAGATGGTGAAATGTCACCATTTGGGACCACTTGGCACACTTGGTTAGGATGATTCTCCACCTATTACTATCAAGGAAAACTATATTTGATCCACCTTAGGATAAATTCAAAAAATGTCTATATAAACCATCCTTTGGAAGAAGAAAGAGACACATTGTTACACTGGATAAATTGCTTCATAGAAAACTAGCTTACATAGTCCAGAAGCAGAGGGATTTGAAGGAATCATCTGTTGGCCAACAAATATCTCATTCCAAGAGAGAGAGGTCCACCATTTGATCTCAATCTACCATCCTTTGAGAGAGGGAAGAGACGCTTGCTGGAACTTGAGGGAAGGAGACCTCATTGTTTTGGGTATCTGAGCTCCATAGCTCAAGGGACCCTCTTAAAGTGTTTAACATTGTATATTTTTTCACCACCAACACCTAATAAAGGGAGAATTACCCACTTATGTTATTAGGCTATTTTCTCCATCAAGATTTTTTACTTTGCATCTTGTGTTTGTTTTTGTTCTTAGTGTTGTATGCTTAGTTTTCCATCAAAATTAGCTTACATTATGTCAAAGTTGTTCCACTAACAATAGATAATAATTTTTCTCTTTGAATGTTGGCTTGAGGGGTCTTGACCCAGGTTCAGAGTTTATCGTGCAACCAACAAACCCTCCAACTACTGGCCCTTTTAGCAATGACCTACTTGCACAGATCACAATCTCACCCGAAACAGTATGGGGGTGTACTGGAACCAGGTTTTCACACCCTGAGGAAGGAAGTAATGTAGTGGCCCCAAACAGGTTGATTACAAAACTTATACAGATCAGAAATAGATGCGCATAAATACAGAAAAATACTTAACAAATTGGTTAATCGCAGACACAGATAATGCATATACAGATAGATCCTAGACCAAATTCGTTGCAAATATATAAGAATAGAACCATATCTATGTGATGCGTAATAAATTAAGTAGATTTATCCATGTATTCAACCATCAATATCTATTCATGCATAAATAACATATCTACTGGTGCAGATGTAGTTAAGCATAACAAAAGAAAGCGATCTCAAATTAGAAACATTAAACAAATAACACAGTGCGTCACCAAAACTAGTCTTTGTATTAGATTCCAACATTTCAATACAAACAAACTTTTGCCTTACAATTTCCCTTCCACGCACATAGCCAGCGGAGTCTGCAAATAGCTAGGACTAGGTCTCCATGCAAACAATCAATAGGAGCCTTTCTACCTAAAACGTAGACTTACAAAAGAATATTACAAGCTTTCCTGCATCAAAATATCATATCAAATATTTTTTCTTACTTAGACTCAATCTATCTATTTATATCCATATTAGTGTGTAGATAATATGGTCTCAAACCATGGTTTCAGGCCCACAGTTTACCCTTAAAACCTTTTTACATAAAAGAGGGACTTTGACCCGCCCCAAAGCCCCTTGACCTTTCCACGCAACATGCATATGCAAAAAATATACAAAATGATACTATAAAATGTACCCCAAGGGACCACGCTCCAATAGCCCCCCAACAAAAACCTGTGACTCATCCCGAGTCACTGTGAGGTCTGACCCTTCATCTTGTCTTGGAGCACTACGAAAAAATATTTCAGTGGCAACACCATTTCCAGACTCTGCACAAAAACTCCCTACACTTCAATTACCAACTTCTCTGTGGTGGTCCCTTTAGTGGCCAATTAAATGCTTCTCTGCATTTTCTAAATAGCTTCAGTCTACTATCCAATGTTTGTGACAGTTGTAGGGCCTCCTCGACCCATGACTGCATTATTTCTTCAAGCAACTATTCTTTCCAGTGCGGGTCCTCAATTTCATTTTGAATTATCTGACTCCCTTGGAGGCGAGCGAGGTGCTGTGCAATAATGAGAGTAGATGTCACCATCCTAATATCAACGATCTATTTCTCCTTGATGCACAACTCATTGCGCAGCTACTATACCATAGGGTCATTCTTTACTGAAGTCCAGACACCCATGGCCTCATCCAAAAGTGGATTACACTTTGTGACTTCAACATCGACGCTATCAGTAGCCTAATTTACTTTGACAGTCATTTTTGCTCCGACTTTTGGTGCAATCATGATCTGATGATATCCCAAGAAACCGTTTGTGAATGAATAAGCTTCCTCTCCTCCTACATTTTCTAGGATCTCATGAGAGAATGGAATTGGGAATAGATAATGTACACATGCATCACTTAATTTGCACAGTTCTACATAGATCCTAATTTCTCCTTTTGTCTTCTTGTCTTTCACTACCATGGGACTCACCCAATTAGATTCTTTTATTGTCTCTATGATGCTTGCAACAACCATCTTATCCAACTCTTCTTTTACCTTATGCTTATACTTCAGATTCAATCTGTATGGACGCTACTTTACTGGGCGCACGTCGGGTTTCAATGAGATATACAGAACTCCAAGTTATCCAATTATTCCTTTCAACTTTGAGAAATTTGTACAGAATAAATCCTGATACTCCATCAGTAGCTCAACAACTTTTCCTACTGTATCATCATCCCAATAGTCTCTAATATTTTCCAATTTTGGTTGCTCTTCAGATCCAATATTCACCTGCCGAATCTTTAAAGGTTTTGTGACATCCAGTGAAGTTATCGAGGGGCCAACAACTACACGTTGTCCATCAAATTCTCGAATTATAAGATTCCTTTGATATTATTCATTCTCTTCAACTGTAATATTTCTGAAATTCACAATATCCTACATTTACGCATTCCATGCTGGCGAAAAAATATTCTATTGTTGGCTTTGTTGTGTCAAATATGACTTCTTGAATGTTATGCAATGTTTTACCAATATTTTCAAACCCACTCTCAAAATTGAATGTTATAATGAAACTCTCTGTCAGCATATACCATTCACTAGTACCTCGGCGTATCCGTCTCCAAATACCAATCAATAGGTTCCTTCCCCAATGTATGAATGAAAATGTGGACCCATTCAGGTCTTGGTTCTACGCCCCATACCTCATTCCATTTAGCCAAATGTATGCGCGATTATCCTTTCTAGAGTAGAATTATTCCATCCTGACAGTTAGAAATTAAAAGCGTAATCTCATCATGCACACGTATTCATCCCAATTGCCCATATTTTTTTTATGAGTCTCCCACAATCATGCTGGAGTAGCGGGAAACTCGAGATCCAAGGCGTGTAACCTCTGTCCTTCTGGAACTGTTATTTCAAGTTATCCTAGAAACATTTTACATCAGTTAAACCATCATAATGTGGTAATTAATTTACCTTAGATGCTATTCATTTAAGAGATCTGTTCACACGATTACAACGCAGCGCAGATACTTCATACAACCAGTTCTGCCAGTTTTCCAATTCTTCATCAAAATATGAGACACAAGAGCTGCACTTTTCCCAATTAAGATTTCCATCAGCCGTTGGGTTGATCCAATATTCCTTATGCAAATTAAACTTATATATATTGTCAATATCATCATCAGCGCACACAGGTTCTGTGTATCTTGGTCCTTCTATAGGATCTAGGGGAATAATGACTCTGGTTCCATTTCTTTCAAACTCCATTATTCTTTTCTTCAGGTTTATAACACCATCCATATAAATAGCCCAATATAATCACAACAACGCATGATAAGGATCGATATCATCCATAATTTTTATAACTTAGAAGTTTGAAATCACCTTAACACCTTCGATACTGACCACGACCTACGAAGCCTTCATACTGGAATGATTTTCGGTTGATTTTCCATGCGCAGTTGAATGGTAGACCATTCCAGCTTAGGTTTTCCCATGTGCTGCTAGGTTTTCTTAGGTAGGAAATTTACATAAGACCCCAGATCAATAATAACATGACCCATATCATAAGCACAAATTTGTGTGGTCATACTCATCTCTCGCCCTATCCTCTTCTCATTATTATAGATTTTATTAACAAATTTTTGTTCTACAAGTGACAGTTCCTTCTCTACACAATTATCTATTAGATCCTGAAGGTTATATACCACCGTTTTGTTGCAAATTAACTTAATGAAAGCTTTTAAAAATGGTTTTATTTCTTCATCTACCCCTGCCTCCTTCATGGGTCTACCTGACATTGACGCACTTCCTTTTATGAACTCCTTTCCTAGTTCAAAAAAAGTCTGTTTTGCGTGCTATAAATCAAATCCATATTTTTTCTTAGGTGCCTTACAAATCCAAAGGAAAATATCTGGCTGCTTTCCCTTACCTTCATTAGTGGCTACACCACTCCTAGTGACCACATTTATACTAGGATATTCCTCACAGGTTTCTTCTCTGCCCATTTGAAGATTCTACATCAAAGTTTGCGTCTTTTTCTCTTGCATATTAAAAATTAAAATAGGGAAATCTTCTATTACATTTTCAAACTTTCTAAAATACCTGCATGATTGTTGCACTGGATTTGGACAGTCACGCGCATAGTGACCAGCATCTCTGCAGTTGTAGCAAATAACCTACCCACTTGCTCGACCAGTTGATCCACCTCCTCTTTCTCTTATTCAGCCCTGAAATCCACCTCACCTAGAGGGGGATGCTGGTGAGGTAGGTTCAGCTTGCATTCTATATATTTTAGCTTTGTCCAACATCATATCATAACTTCGAAAATGTTGCTCATCATGTCCCCATGACAAACAAAATCTACAAAAAAGTTTCTTCAGCTTAGGCTGATACTTTCCAACCCTTGGATAGAAATATGTTCCATGCAAAACAACAACTTGATAGATTATGCACCATATCATCCTAAATGTGATCTTAAGCGAGCTAGGTCCTCCAACGTTCAGATAATTATTTAATATAGGACATAATCATTATGATGCCCAAAAAATTTACATTTTATGCACCAGACCTCTACGCATACCTCCTTACCCTTATCTTTGCGCAGATTCTAAATCTCTACATGGATTGCTTCCAACTGAATCTGAATCTGTTGAGTTCCAAGCGCAACAAGTGTTGGGGAAGCTTCCAATTTCATCTCAATCTCCACAGCCTCATTCTGCATGGCAATATTCTGTTGACCCAAGGGTTGGCACAGATGTGGGAGAAGCACAGAAATGAACCACTCCTTGTGTTGGGTATCATAAATAATGAATCCACCATCTCTTATAATTCACTTCAGCCTTTGATCTACCTCCCATACAGATTCATTTACCTCCTGATGAATTTATTTCATTTCTATAACCAATTGCACATATGACTTAGGCTTCTTAAATTATTCTTTTGAGGCATCTTTCACTTCATCCAATGTGGAATTAGGTTTTTCTTGGACATATATGATATACCAATCCAATGAAGGATCTTGGAAAGCAGTGGCTAACTACGCTTTCTTAATATCATCATTATTAACCTGCTGAGCTCTCCATACAACATTAGTCACAAACCAAAAGTGCCCAGTATCTTCGTTTCCAATACCTTTGAAAGTAGGTAGCTTCATGGATGTGACCATATATTTGCCTGGGGGAGGTGGAGGTGGTTGTGGATATGGACTGCATGGTGGAGTGGATGCTTTGTGAGATGAGTTTGGAAGCATAGTGGATGGGATTTGAATGATGGTCAAGGCTCTTTCATGATTTTATGAAATTTATTCTCTCGATAATTCCTCTTCTTCAGAGTGCACAGATTCACTAGAGCTACTAGTTTCTGGTTCACCGTCACTATCATATCTATGCTTGAGAGGGATATAAATAAATCCTTTTTCTGTGTCTTCATAGTAAATTCTTCCACTGCACGTAGTCGAGCCTCTTCAGGACATTCACACAATATTTTTGCACAAAGAGCCATATTCACATAATAACATCTTCAAAAATAACTTCAAAGAGTGCAGGAACTTACCTCTAGGACCTTGAAAAATATTCTTTCTGCTTCAGAGTATGACACAAACTGATCAATGGAAAATTTAGTCACAAATCCTCCCATGACACGATCGATCCAATGATTTGTCATGTGTGTGATCTTATTGTCTGCCTTTTCTAATTGTTGAATCAATTCAGGAGTCCACTTAGTGACAACGTCGTCCTTCGCGTAGGTATTGAATTTAGTCAATCACGACAACCACTCATGCAGCTCAGTTGCAAAGGAAAAAAAGAATATCTCATGAACCTCTCTATAGATGTACTTATGAACCCACTTTTCAGCTGATAGCTTAGAACTTCAATTCTCTTGGATCGCAAATTCAAGGATCTTTCTATCCAACCAATCTTGCAATTCATTCTACATAGGGTGCCACAACATAAAATCTCCCCCAAGATGATCTTTTTCATGGAAACAGAGCCATTTTTTTTCTTGAGGGGTCCTGACCTAGGTTGAGAGTTTATCGTGCAACCAACAAACCCTCCTACTACTGGCCCTTTTGACGATGACCCGCTTGCGTAGATTAAAGTCTCACCCGAAGCAGTATGGGGGGTTGCTGGAACCAAGATTCCACTCCCCCAAGGAAGGAAATAATGTGGTGGCCCTAAATAGGTTTATTGCAGAACTTATACATATAGGAAATAGATGTGGACAAATATAGAACAATACTTAACAGATTAGTTATTTGCAAACAAAATAATGCATATACAGATAGATCACAGACCAAATTCGTTGCAAATATATAAGAAGATAACAAGATCTATGTAATGCACAATAAATTAAGAATATTTATCCATGTAATCAACGATCAATATCTATTAATGCATAAATAATAGATCTACTCATGCATATATTATTAAGCATAACATGAGAAAGTGGTCTCAAAGTAGAAACAATAAACATATAACACAATGCTTCACCAAAACTAGTCTTTTTATTAGATTCCAACAGTTCAGTACATACAGAAATTTCCCTTACAATTACCTTCCGTGCACACATGTAGCGGATTCCGCACACATCCAGGACTAGGTCTCTATGCACATAGTTATCCGGAGCCTTTCTACCCAAAACCTAGACTTACAAAAGTGTATTACAGACTTGCTTACATCAAAATATTATATAAAATATTTTTTCTTACTTAGACTCTATCTATCTATTTATATCCATCTTAATGTGCAGATACTATGGTCTCAAACCATGGTTTGAGGCTCACAGTTTACCCTTAAAACCCTTTTATATAAAAGAGGGAATTTGACCCACCTAAAAGCCCCTTTACCTTTCCATGCAGCATGAACATACAAAAAAATATGCAAAATTATACTAAAAAATGTACCCCAGGGGACCCTGCTCCAACATTGACCTTGTGCAGGTAGCAACCAACTTGCTAAAGGAGTGTATTTCGTACTCCTTTGCGCCAAATACACTACCAAACCCATGCATAAGCATTAGAATGTTTTTGTAGCATGACTATTAATTTTATCTTTTGAAGTTCTTCCAGGTTATTATTAATATTTAATTTTTTACTTGGAAATATTTCTTCACTAGTACAAAATGACTAATTAGTTACTAAAAAAATGACTAAAATTTGCAAATAAACGACATTTTTTTAGTCGGTGACTAATTGTGGCTAATTTATAGTATCTTATAATGCGAACAACTTTTAGTCGTACTTAGTTTAATCACTAATTAGTTGTGTCAATTTTATCATTTAATAGTATATTTAGTCATAAATTTAGTCATTGATTTAGGCATCAATGACCACACTCAATGACCAAATACACAATAAAATATACTACTACATGATCACCCAAGAAAACCAATTAATGACCAAAGAAATATGACCCAATGGTAGTTGCATTATAATATATTATAAATTAGCTACTAATTTTCATATATATGCAAATTTTATTCATCATTTGAAACCAATTAATTACAAATAAATATGGTGAAATTTCGGTCGTGTTATAAGATACTGTAAATTATCTACTAATAGTCATATATATGAAAAATTTATTCATCATTTTATTTTTATTTTTTTACTTTCATGTTCATTATATAAACGACTAATTTAGTAATTTATATTCATTTAATTTAATTTCATTAATAATAATTATAAACAACTAATATAGTCCTTGTTTATTCAATTTACTTGTGTTCATCATTAATCAATATAAATTACTAATTTAGTAGTTTTAGATTTATTTTATGTGTTCATTATTAATCAACATAAATTAATTAATATGATTTTGCGACGAGATTAAAAAAAATGTCATACAGTGTGCATATTCATCTAATATGAAAACTAAAAGTTACATATGATAATTACAATACTAAATAATATCAAGTGCAACCAGAAATAATTTTAACTACAAATTATATTATATGAAATGTAAAGTATTACAACATGAGTTTCCAACTTAGTATTGGTCGAACTACAATTTACACATGAAATATTGTTTCATCACTTCAAAACATTATAATTGTGTTTCCAAAGGCATTGCAGATGAATTCACCAACTTTAAATACTTACTCATCAGTTTGTATGTGTGTGTCTCTTTGTCTCTCTTTCTGCATTTGTTTCTTCGGTTTTATTATTCTCCTCTTTCTTCAATTCCTTCATTTAACCATCATTATTAAGTTCCTCTTCTAAAAATGAAAAAAGATACAATGAAAATTATAAGACATGAAAGAAAATGAACACTAGAATATAAATTAAAGTATATTATAAATGATTTATACGACAGTATACCTCAACATCAACAATGTCAATGCCATTTTCCCCTTGAAAATCAAGAAACAAGAACAAGTTTTCTACAGTTGGGCGATAGTGGCCACTATGTGTCTAGATGACCTGCATAAACAAAACAAATAAAATGTCACCACTGAAAAAACACCTTCGGAACTTAGTATTCAACCTTCAGGAAAATCTTGGGCAGAATCATCCCAAAAAAGTTACATGCTAAAAGACTAAGTTGTAGATAACTTGTGAAAACAAATGGAAAGAAAAATACAACATATAATAGAGAATGCATGGAAACTCACTGGAAAATTGCATCATAGAAGAAAATTTCTCCTATGGTTACCCATACATGTGGGTGGGTAACATGCCCCAATATGACATTATCCTTAGGGTATAGAGGAAGTAAATATACTACTAACATAATGATTGATTGGTTGCATCTTGGCCTTGCCTCTCCTTTCTGAGTCCAGAAAATAAAAACCCTCGAAAATGTTGAATACACAAGGACTGAGTGCAGAGTTAAACAAATTAGGTTACTTCTCAACGCATTCATTCATAAAAATATGTATACCTTCCGTATGGAAACTCTATAACCTTCAAGTGATTATGGTAAAGCAAAGTGATGAAGAGCATCCTAAACACTATGAAAAACATCTTGTAAAATGTCCAAGTGAAGTAACAAGAATGGTTGAATGGTAGTTAACGCCTTGTTTCCTATCCAACACAAAAAAACACAAAATTTTATATTTTGTATATGTAAACGAGGAAATTTAAAATTTTGAAATTTTCCTAGACACCTAGATATTAAAGGGACATAAGTAATAAAATTTCTATATCTAATATTTAAAACAACTTAACATAACCATGGAATAGATCCTATATAACAAAAGGACCAAAATATGGGTACATTCCCTGATTAGTATTTTAATCACATATGGTGTATATGTTGCAAATAAAAAAGATAGACCTAGAAATGATCTTAAGTCACAAGGGGTGGGATCCAAACTTGGGTAAAAATATGTTACCCTGACACCATAAAGTATATTAGGTTAGATGCATCTAAGAGAAATTCCTCTAAAAGTGCACATGAAAACATGGGCACTCAAGAACAGAGAGGAACCCATGCTCTTTATTGATTAAGGATTGAGAAGAAAGTTGCAAAATAAATGTAAGACATGTGAAATGTACCCCTAAATAAATATAAGTTGTGGTGATCTCCACCTATCTCCCTATAAAAATTGGAGTTTCATAAATCATTCTTGGATGCAATAGGAGGAGGTTCGTGTGTGCCCTGAGGTGTGCCTCTAACTTTATCAATTATAGATCCAAATACAATCGATCTTAGGAGGAAACCTTATTTGACACTAATAGTGTTTATAATGAATTTGTCTCACAGATGCTCATTATGGAAAAACAAGGGAAACCTAAAACACTGATTCCTTGGGACACAATAAAAAGCCTTTTGAAGATCCACAAAGCAACAAAAGATTTATATGAGCATCATATAATCTCTTTGTCATTCAAATGGAATGTATAAACATGATCAAATGGATGGTAGAATATCCTAAACTTAGATTTGATGCCACAATGTTGGAACTCTAGCATAAATCTTGGTAAAGGTGTGTGAAATCATAATGATCGTGTAGTTATTTTTCAATTTAAAAGGGGTATGGATGAGATTTTCCAACCATGAAGAGCAACTAACCAAAAAAAATACATAATTAGAGAGATCAAAATATGAAATGCAAGGGAACCAATATCATACTCATGAAATTGGGCTTGAAAATTTTCCTAATCTAATTCCATGCTAAAGATCAAAATCCAAAGAAAATAAGTAACATATGATAGGGAGAGGGGGAACATGTTATAAGGGTTGACCCTAAGTCATCATGTTCAACTAATTTTCTCCATAAATTTTTGTCTCTATTGTAAATTTATCAGGTTCCAATTTTAGATGGAGCGCACTCTGATTTGTGAATCATGGTGTGATGTGGATTGTGAACCATCCTTGATTAAGCCCATCAATATGGAGGGACTTCACAATTTATGGTGGCATGTCATTGGAAAGTATGGATGGAACATTTTCTCAAGCTTAAGGATCGAAATGGAACAAATATTCATAAGATATAAGTTTTACTTGAAATTCAAATAACTTATTACAATAGGGTGCAATTCATATAGGTTATTATTAGTTTTGATTATTTATAAAGGTGAAAACAAAGCAGGTGACTATGGGTTGAGCTAACAAGGAATTGAAAAAAGTGGTATGTGAACCTCAATATTGATGATCAATATCTAATGGAAGAGTGATTTCATATGGAGTGTACAAAATAAATAATTGGGGGAAGCACGAAGTGATAAAGTAAGTCCAAGCTCATTGTAGCAAGGAAGCCTTGTTTCTTGCACTTAGGAAAAATCAATAGCATTTTAAACAATTTTACTGCAACATTGTTATATTTTATTTATGAAATCATATTTAGTCATTTCATCTGCTATTATACACATTATACATGTTATATTATTGAAAAATCCACCAGATTCCCACCATAATCTAGCTGACAATATCATTATAAATTAATGCAACTCTGAAACATAGAAATTTAAAATATATTTTCTACAAAATAATACAAATCAAAGATTCACTTCTCACTCAAAAAAATAAACAAGAAGTCAATGACATATATTTACCTCTTGATTTGACAACAACCCTCAATTTCCCTCCAAATATGGCACTTAGTTATGAATCCATAAAAGTATGTGGTCTAATTATTGGATTTTTATTCTTAGGGCCAATATTCTCTCAATCATCAACACGAGCAACTGTAAATTATGACAATTAGTTGCCACCAGATCCATTCAGGTCCCTATCTTGAAGTTTTAGTAGTTCATTGTACAACTGATCCATAAGAAAACTAAGAAATTCTTGAGCATCTTATTCCCCGCAATCAAAGATAAAGTTGATTTATTAAAGAAAAAAATTACTGAACATGGTTGAAAAAAATAAATTGTAGGTAAATGGCGCACTACAAAAAGGAGATTTTAATAATCACTTAAGACTACAAAATGATACAAAAAAAGGATAGATAGTAAGATAACTAATCAATGCGTCCTTTTTAAAGCATACAATTAATAAGGTAAACTATATTCATCCAATACAAAAAAAAATAGACTTCTATGAGGTCAGAAACATACATCATGAACTCTAAACATAATTTATAATCATATAGAAGTACAAAAAAGTCATGGAAATATGATCTAATTATTCATCACCATCGATGTAAAACATGAATCTTGCATGAATTAGGAAACAAGAAATATTAAATATAATCTCTAAACCATTCAAAACCCTAATATAATAAACTATTCATCATTTTAGGGGGGGAGGGGGTGAACTATAATGATTTTACAACTGATGTTACTAGATAGAAACCACATATGTCATCAATTGAGTCTATCCAAAGTAGTTTTGGGATGGAGAGTTATCCTTCTCACATAAGGTTCAATTCCAAAAAGTGGCATCTCATGCTAATAATGAGTTTATTGTTTTAGTGGCTTTGATTTATATAGTTGATATGACCTTTTTCCCTAAGTAATATAGATTTTACCCTAGTTAATATAAGTACAAATGAAGGTAAGTACCTAAGATTTTCACTTGAAATATGTTATGTGGAAAACAAATAAAAAACCACAAAATCTATTTTATAACATGCAAAACTAGTCATATAAGTTATGTGACACCACTAGTTTTCCAAATTTGAACATTTAGAGTAATTATTTTTGCTAATAAATCTTAGAAAAGTGCTTGTAAAAGATAAGAATAAGGGCACACTATGTGTACAAAAAATAATTTCATAGTTTATCCTATAATTGAAAACAAAACCATTGGAATACATATCAAGGTCCATGGACGTAAAAAAAACTAAACCAACAGAATCTAGATGCCTCTACAAATAATGAATGAAATTATTCTCTTCATACACACAAATTAAATCATTACGAAAATAAGCCCCCCTCCAACATGAGTCATGGGAATTTTGAAAAATATAAAAAAATTGAAAAATAAGAATGATTTGTAAAGAGCTCCATATAGGAAATAAAAGTATCTGCTAAAAGTCACTTATGACTTCTTTCAGCTAATTAGAAACAATGAAAATGCTGTACAAAAAAGAAAAATAAAGTCAAGAAATGGCAACACATGTTTACTTAGTGAACAAAAATTATTCTTTATTTTGGTTTTAGATTAACGTACCTAGACCCATCTTAACCCCAAATCTATCAAGCATTGAAAATAATGAAATCATTCAATGTGAAAATTGTTCCTCAAGTTTTGCACTCTAAAAAAAGTTTGCACATTGAGGGATTTGATCCCTCTTAGCACTTAGTAGATCCATAGTTAATAAGGATCTACACTACAATTTGAAAAGAAAAATTAATATTGCACTACTCTACACTATTAATATTGTAAATAGAATAATAAAAAAAATTACTAAAATTTGAAACCCACTTCTGGAAGCAGATCATCACTTCAAATTAATTGTTATTTCTATGTTGTATAATGTGTATCTCTCTCATTTTATTTCCATGGTTGAAATTAATGGGAGATTCCCCTGAGCCAAGTTGAATATATTCTAGGATGATGGAGCTAAGTTCATGATTTGATGCATTATATTTTGATTTCAATTGTTGGAAGCTACACTAATTACACTTCAAAATCTGTTGTAAGGAGCTTTTCATGAGGGAAAATTTTGTCAATGAAGAAAGTTCACTTGTTGAAGTTCTAACTATGATTATCCTTTGTTGTTATACTACTGAATTAGAGATATTGTTGGTACCATTTCCCTGAAAGGGTTGGTTAAATTTCCCGCTCTTAATAAAACACGTTCTTGCTGCAATATTTTTCTGTTTAAAGAAAGAACATCTGAAAGATTTTTATAATTAATTTTATACAATTTGAAACAACTTTTTCATAGGATGATATTATCACGTTGGAAAAAAATATCATGCCTTCCCATTCATAATTTAAAAACCCTTAAAATTTCCCTTTTGACTCCTTTGGCATTTGGAAAAACACTAGTCTTGGCTGACCATTGATTTTATCAAAAGTAAATTTTAATCCATTTTTTAGGGGTTCCCTTTCCATGTGCTGGAGGAGATTTGGACTAAAGAGAGAGGAAGGGTTGTTGTGGTGACAATGGAAAATCATTCTGAGTTTCCCTGGGGTTGGACTTGTGTTTTAGAATGTTATCACTTTGGGGGAGAACATGCTTCAAGAATGAAGTGTTTCTAAATGGGAGGGCATGTAACATAAGTAATTACTAAAATTATATTTTCAATATGTAAATCTGCATCCATTAGAGTAGTCATGTCTCTTCCATCCTCTATATATGGCAAGATTCTTCACTACCTAGTACATACAATCATATTTTGTAATCCTTACTTTTATTATTTATCTATGTCCTTTTAATTTATCTAACCATGTGCATTTACCTATAAATGCCTATAATGTACATCGAGTATAATAGAGTATATCGCAGTCAAAAACTACTAAATATATGCCATAATAACTTGATATGTTCCATATAGTATCATGTCCACTAGAACTTCATGTGAATTTTTTTATCATGTACATGTGTGTTGATTAATAGCCTCATGTTTGAAGAAACCTATTGAACTCTCTTGGGTTTTTTTTGTCAATTTTTTTTTTGATATGGTTGTAGTAATGATATTAACCAAGATTTATTTCCTATCTACTTGAACACTAATTGATAATAATTTTACAATTTTAAAAGAAATAATATCCAAAACCATCTAAAATTGCATAAATTTCCATGCCTGAAAGTCCATATTTGCAGGTTATGTGGAACAATTTGACAATCAATTATACTTATCAATAGAATCTCGATTACAATTTGTGTCATACTTAAAAAAATTGTGCAATCACATATTTATCCCCAAAATTCCCAGCCTAATACTATGCTCACCCCAGATATTTGGGCCCATAGAAGGGTTTCTATCTACCTGGTTCCTTTATTAAGAAATTTGAAAATAATGTTTTTTGACTCACCTGTCCAAAGATCAAGGTGATTGTAGAGTTAATCAATCAATTGTTGGAACTCATGGTTTTTTACTGTGACAATCATAGTTGCATCCAACTCTCTGAGAATCCAGTATTTCATGATTGCTCCAAAAATATTGAAATCCAGTACCATTTCCTGAGAGACCAAGTTTAGAAGGGAGTTGTATTATTAGATTACATTCCTATCAATTTTTAGATGGTTTATATTTTTACAAAGGCCTTTGTTAAGGGGATGTGTGATATGCTAAGGGAGAACTTGGAGTTATTGGAGAACACCTTTCTCACAAAGAGGTAGTGTTATATTCCCTATTCTTCAAAAAAATTTCAACTTCACCTTGGGAAATAAACAACATAATTATTTCTTCATCCATGGAAAGTAAGAAACAATAAAAAAGGAGGGATAATTGGTTTTAGAACTCTCGTACCAAAATGTTTTTGGTTTATAGGAGTTATAGTTCATTTAGGTAGGGCGCATTAGTGTTGGGTGATGGAGTGTGCATGCTAGAGTTACCCTCTTCCATAATGGATGCATTCATTCCTAATGGCACATTTCATGCAAGCGGACACATTTCATTGAAAGGACACTTACCTAGGAATTCACTCCAAGTCAAGTGAGGTGGATTCCTCTAGGCTAGCGTATTTATGATATTAAATGGGGTTATCCACAGAGGCATTTATTTCCCATTTATACATTATTAGTCTATAAAAGAATGAGGAGGAGCACATTAGTAAGAAATCTAAAAGAGAGTTCTAATATGTGTTTCCATGAAAACAAGTGTAGGAAACATGTGTATTAGTTGTTGTAATAATATTTTTTGAATAATAGTGAGATTATATGATTGTAGTTGGAGTTTCAATTATTGTTCGTAATTCCTATATTGCAAAAAAAGTATTTAGCTTCCTTCTATTTGGTTTTTTATTTAATGCATAGAATGAATATAATGGTATTTCACTCCTGGAATGCATTTACATAAGCTTTAGTATATGCATATCTATGAAACGATAGGTGTAAAATAATTTACATGTTTTAGGACCCATAGGTTTCATTCTTTGAGTGCAGATATGAACTATGATGAAAATTTTAACAACAAGACTAGCCCAAAGGGAGAGGCATTGTGTGAGGTGACAATGGCACTTTCTGTAAGTTTTCATTCAATCCCCTTGGGTCTAAATTTCCAAAGGTCGATTTTGAGTGATAACACCACCATTATAGGATTAATAGGCTAATCATGATGCATTCAAAGTGAAAACCATGAAAATTGTGCCAAAGAAATATTAATGAAGTGCTTATGTGACCCATCTAGTGTAACATACATAAATTATATCTAAAATAAATACTAATAAATTAGAATAATAATAATAAATAAAAACACATAAATATTATATATTTTTATGTATTTCCAAGCCCAACCATATCCTATTCAAAATCTTCTAAAATGCTAATGTATCCATGTCTATCCTTGTATATGTAACAATATTGCTATCCTCTTAAATTGGATAAATTTGAACCTATAAGCGTTAACCCTCGTTATTTTTGAAACAAATATAAACCAACATATATTAATGATTTCAAAAATATAAAAAAATTCAAGGAATTGGATTTAGCATTGAAATTGAAATGACAAGCATTTTTAATCCCTTTTGTGCCATTCCAATGGCACGCTACATTTATAGAGACAAAAATGATTCAACATATGTAGCAAGATGCTAACTTGTAGTGTTATTTTAAACCTATAAATTTTCTTGACTTCCTGTTATTCAATTTTCTTTTGAAAAATCAAAATTATCTGGATTTGTGAAGAGACTTATTAAAATTTAAGATATAATTGACTTCGGTAGCTTTGTTATTTTTGACTTTGGAGTGAATTTAGTATCACTCAAAATTTTTAGTTTGAAAAGTTATCAATCAAAATAGTGATTTTTTTCCTCTGTGTAATTCAATTTTCAACTCCGCAAGTGGATCATTGCTATCAAGAGAGATCCACAACCAATAAATGACCAGTTTCTTCTAGACTTCCAACAACTTCCGGATCAATCTTCAGTAACACACTAAATTTGAATTGATTTAAATAGTTTTATTTTATGAAAGACAATAATTCTTCCTCTATTTGAAAGGTTTCCAATGTAGTGTATTTTGTGTCACTATCTAACCTCTTCCACTTTCTAACATGACACTTATAGTATTTCTCATGTACAAGATAGAAATATGTATGGATTGCACAAAGTTTTATATTCATCAATGTCGTTAAAAAATGTTATTTATTGACATGCATTTCACGATTAGGACCTACTATGGTTGGCAATAAAGTATGTGCTACTTGATTTGATTGTGCAATGCAGTAGTCACACACTTGAGGAAAAGTTTATTTTTTTTCTTTAAAAATGTTGGTTGGCATAAATTTCATAAATTGGGATTCATTTCTATCATCTATCCTTTATTCTATATCCATGGCAGAAAATTCGCCTACTTAGAGCAGCCAAGCACATAGTGGGATGCCATCATTTGGCTCAACATCAATAGGAAGCATGATGCCAATGATGTATATTTCTAATTCATCAATAGCACAAGCTTCCAATTCGACTTCCCCAGTGATCTCATTGCACATTATCATCTCACCTCCTCATGGGGTAATTGATCCAAAAAAAAGTATAAATCAATCTCCAGCTAAGGGTTTTAATCCATCTTATAGTGGACAACCAATCCCCTCAAGGGGTACTTTATTCTCCAGGGGTAATATAATGAGTTGTATCCATTAGCTTGTTTGCAAGGTTGTTCTAGCTGGACTCGAACACTATTTTAAAACCGTAACCCATGTTGACATATTTTGATAAATATTGTATTGGCTGCTTAGATGGAACCCAAGACAACACAATAGAGTTAATGAACATGAAAATATGAATATTATAAAGTATCACAATGATTCTTTTGATTGACTGCATAGTTTCTTGACTATTATTTGGGCTTTTGTAGATGAGGAGAGATGTCACATACTATTTTATGAGTTGTTTCATAGTGACATACAATTTGTAGATAATGTACCTGATGATGAGGCCTTGCTTGCTTTGATCCTGGAAATTCATAGAAGGATGGATAAAATCGCTATCCATATGAAAAATTTATATGAGCATCCGCATTGTCCTACTTTTGAACCCTTCAAGTTTCACCTCAAATATATCCAATCATCCTGGGAGGTCTGTCGACATTTAAATCTTCCCCTTTAACACATCGCAATGTTCTTGGAGAGCCATTGCATCGAGAGCTATGATTAACACATTTTTATTTATTTTGGAATGGATTGTAAATATTTCTCTTCCAATAAACTGGCTAGCATGCCTTGCCCACCTACTTGATTTGATTGCATTCTCGATTGATATATTTGAGTACAAAAGAACATGCACTGCCAATTTGACCACATGCATGTGAAATTATGTTTAAAATTTATTCATATTTGACATTGTGCTATTAATATATGTTTAGCATATGAGAACTAAAATGACTAATCCATTGGCACAAAACATTGAATCTTATGGTAATAAAAAAAATGTAATTTATGATCATTTATAATTATAGATGAAGGGTGTTTCACATATTTTAATAATAATATTATGGGTCAACATTTTGGTAACCATATATGAAAATTGGGTGGATGGTAAGATTTAATACTGAGAGTGAAACATTATTTTATGAAGGAATTTTCTTGAAAGAGCTTCCAAATTTTAAATCCAGAGATTGCAAGTGAAGGTTTCATTGTCTATATATAGCCTCATGTACTCTCAAATTCTCTTACCTTCCAAACCCTCAGTTTAAGTGACAAAGCCCTAGATACCTAAGAAAAATGGAGAAGGGATGCCCATTGTTATCTTAGTAGCTCTTTCACTCTCCTAAGGGTGACTCTCTTCCTGCACATAATAGGAATCCATAAAGGAAAATAATTCCAATATATGATGATAAATTAGAAGCATTTCATACTTAATACAAATATGATTTATGATATTTCTTGAACTATATTTCAGATTTGAAAAACTAGAAAATAAAATATTAATTTTGTGTTTTTAATTTTTGAAGAGGTGGTTAAAATAAAGGTTAGTTCCTAAACCAATTAAGAGCATAATATGGAGTTAAGAGGCCAAACATAAAGAGTTTTTTTTTTATTACTAATTTCAAATTATACACTAATTAAGAATGTGATTCAAACAACTCTTCATTGTCCAATCCTTTTTGATATGATATTATAATTAAATTAAGGACATACATATTCTACCAAAAATTTATTACATATATCTATTTTTCCATTGTAGCAAGGGAATTCTTGGCACAAGTGGTGTTATTACGCCGTAAGGAATTCCCTCAAAGAAGAACTCCCCTAGCTGCCGCTTTCTACTATTTTGCACCATCATATATATTGTTAGACACTTGCGAGTTATTCCATCGTTAAATCCCATTGTTTTAACTATTAACTAAATCTTGATTTATGTAACCATTAAACTTGTTTATCTTTAAAATAATTATAACCTGTGAACATATATCCATGGCAGGTTTCTACAAGAAAAGGAAACCAAGGAGAAAAGGGAACCAAGTTCTGCTTCCTCCCAACATGAGTTTGTTTTCCTGCCCATGGTTGTTTGTTAACTTATGATTTCTCTTTGCATAATCTAAATTTTTTTGTTCTATTTTTCTCTACAACTTGAAGCTCGCTCAAGAGGTTACGAGTAACAATTTACTATCTATATTTTCTTTACATGTCATGTGCAACCATTTGCTGCTAGGTTCATATAATACTAGTGAATTCCCTTATTTTTATTGTTAGTGTAGCACCATTATTGTTATTGTTGTGCCCATGTAGTCCCCATATTGTTATTATTGTGCCCCATAGAATCCCACTATTGTTATTGTTGTGCCCTTACATTGTTATTGTTATGTCGACTAGGATTATATTGTGACCCACTGGACTCCTATTTATAGAAAGGAGGTTTTTTCATTTGAATCATCCAAGAATTGTTCATTTATGTAATGTAAAGGAGGTTCCCCCCTCTAAGAGGCTGATTTCTAAGTCGTTGATCTATCTTTTCTTCTATTTTGTGAATTGGTTTCTTAACATTTGGTATTAGAGCTTTGGATTCTAAGGTTTCACTGCTGTAATCAGGTCATCTTGGAATTTTCAATAGAACTTGTTTTCTAAGAAGGTTCAGAAGCTAAAAAAATGTTGGGTGTGGAGCCTGATTATCTTGTTTAATTTGTGTCACAGAATTGGACCCCTGTACCTTAAATAGGGCGACAATGCCGCCCATAAATTAATCGCTACCGTGGGGGGTCCAAGGGGAGGTGGCGCCCCTGAAGCTAAAAACAGATGTGAAATTGCCTTGTAAAAGTATAGTAATTTCTAGTCAATCTAGGCCATTCATTAGGAAAATGATCTGACGGTAGAAGTTATGTTTAGTTTAGGGTTTTTTTCCCTAGAAGGAAACCCCTCGCTTTTATGAGGGTATTGTATTGCGGCTGTGTATTGTATGTGTATACTCGGAGCGAGAAAAAGAGAGGGAGAGTGTGAGAGAGAACAGAGGATATTATAGCGGATCTGCTGTAGGTTGTGTTTCTTCATTTTGCTGGATAATAGAAAGGAAGGACTGGCTGTTCGGGGTGGACATAGCCCAAACTGGGTGAACCACGTATATCTGTGTCTCTCTGGTTTTATGTGTTTTGTGTGCTTGTATTTTCCGCATATTTTATGTGTTGCATTGCTATGTAATATATAATTTCCTAACAAACAAAAACTCATGTGATACGAAATGTCGAGCAACTTAGTGTAAAAAATTTAGATCTTGGTTCGCTATATTTTCAAGGATGTGATTTGAGGACGTTATGGGTTTTGTAGGCTTCAAAATTTCATCTTAAAAAGGTGACTGGGGGAAATCATCATAACTTTAAATTCATACATTGGATTAGAATTATGTAAAAAGTGGCCACAATTACATAGAATGTAGTTTCTTTTATATCAATTTTAGATCCAAAAGTCAAAATAGTGACACAAGGAATGTCGTAAAATTTCGCTCTGTTGAGCCAATCCATAATTAGGTCATTGTGGGAATTAGGGCATAAATTTAACTTGAAGAATCAAAATTAGGTATGACCTATGGCATTGGAAAGAAGACTCAGAGGGCTACTATAGGACTGAATATCAAATATTGATGATCCAAAATTATAGAGATACATTGGTTTTAATATTGATCTCCTCAAAAGAAAGAAAAAGGTATGTATTTGTTTTTACAAATTGCATAATTTTTGTTTGAAAAATCAATTTGAAGTGATTTGAAGGGAATATTTAAGCATAGAGATCAGTATTAGGCTCTAAAATTCCCTCGAAAAATAATTCCACACCCATTAAGCCTTCAGAAGGCTCTACTATGAATCATGAAGAGGAACAAGTTGTGCAACATCATATATCAAAATTACCAGACCAAGTGAAAAAAAATTCACTCTCGCAAACAGTAACACAAAATGAAATAGAAGCTAATATAAATGGTTTGAAGAAACAAATTGTTTGGTCCTTATATTAATAGTGCAGTCCCTTATTGTTGTTAGTGTATCCCCCTTATTGTTATTGTTGTACCCCTGTAGTCCCCATATTTTTATTATCGTGCCCCATAAAATCCCAATATTGTTATTGTTGTGCCCTTACATTATTATTGTTAGGCTTGATAAGATTATATTGTGACCCCATGGACTCCTATATATAGAAAGGACGTTTTTTCATTTGTATGATCCAAGAATTTTCCATTTATGTAATGTAAAGGAGGTTTCCCCCTTAAAGTGGATGATTTATAAGGCATTGATATCTCTTTTCTTCTAATTTGGGAGCTGGTTTCATAACATTTGGTATCAAAGCTTTGGATTCTAGGGTTTCACTGCTTCAAACAGGTCATCATGGTATCTTCTCTATAAATTTTTTTGTACGAAGGTTCAGATGCTAAAAAAAACCTATTTGTAAATAAATACTATGGAGCTTCGTGTAAAACATTCACATCTTGGTTCGTAATATTTTAGGAGATATGATTTGTGGAAGTTACATTTTTTGCAGGTTCCCGAATTTAATATCAAAGAGGCGACCTTGGGAAAATAATCATAACTCTCGCTGTGAGCATTGGATTGGAATTATGTAAAAATTGGCTGAAAGTTCACAAAATTTAGCTTTCTGTGTATCGATTTCAAAGACGAAGGAAGAAACAATGACACGTAGCACGTCGTACAATTTCGCTCTACTTAACTAGTACATAATTAGTTCATTGTGGGAGATTGGGCATAAATTTGCCTTGAAGAATCAAAATCAGGTCAGACTGGTGGAATTGGAAAGAAGATTCAGTGTGCTACTAAAGCACCGAAGATAAAATCTTGGGGATCCAAAGTTACTGAGATACATTAGTTTCAAAATCAATCTCCTCAAAAGCTAGAAAAAGGTGTGTATTTTTGTTTCAAATTGCATAAGTCTTGTTTGAAAAATCAGTTTGAAGTGATTCCAATGGTATATTGAAGAATATATATCAATATTGGGTTCTAAAAATCCCCCCAAAAAATAATTCAACACCCATTAAGCTATCAGAAGTCTCTACTATGAATCATGAAGAGGAAGAAGTGCAACATGATATATCAAAATTACAAGAACAAGTGTAACAAATTTCTCTCTCGCAAAGAGTAACAAAAAACGAAATGGAAGTTTTGAATAAAGGAGTGGAAGCTAAGATGGATGGTTTGCAAAAAGGCGTGGAAGATAAGATGGAAAGTTTGAAGAATGACATGGAATATAATATGGATGACATGGAAGCTAACATGGAAGACATGAAATTATCTAAAAGAATACATGGAAGGTTTGAAGGAAGGCTTGACATAGTTGATACAAGAAATGATTTATATTGTCGAAAAGGTAGTAGAGGAAACTCATGATGATAAAAAAATAAATGCTAATCATGATTTCATAAACTCTAATGTTGTATTGAAGACCCACCATATTCCAAAGATCGATATGAGGAAGTTTCATGGCAAGGATCTTGTAACATGGATACTATTGATTGAGCAATATTTTTATCTCCATAATGTGCAAAACAGACAAAAGGTACACATTGAAAATTAATATTTAGAACAAAATACATTTGTATGGTATCGATGGCTTTGCTCTCATAAAAATATTATCACTTGGTAAATTTTTACGGAGGAAATGATAGCACATTATGAGGATACAAAGAGAAACACCTTCTTTAGCCAATTGATAAATCTCAAACAAAAGGGTTCAATGGTGGATCATATTGAGGACGTACAAAAATTGAATATAAGGCTAATTGATATTGTAGAGGAACACATGATTGATGTCTTCATAAGGACTTTAAAGGATAACATCCTACATGAGGTTCGCCTTTGGGAACTTGATTCATTGGAGAAGGCATTCGGGTTTGCCAGAAGAATTGAAAGTAAAATTATGGTGAAAAGGAAGCCTACCACTCACATCTATAAATATGTAAGTGTTGCTACTCCTAGAATTCAACAACATACAAGGTTGACACCACAACAATTGGAAGAAAAAAGAGAAAAATGGATTTTATACAATTTTGATAGAAAATACACTAAATGTCATAAGTGTTTCGAGAAGAAATGATTTTACATAGATTGTGAAGATGAGGAAGAAAATGAACAAGAAAATTCAAAAGAAGAGGATATACACCAAGAACCAACCCTAGAGAAAGAAGAAATGAGTCTGACCATATCCTGCAATCCATTGGCAGGAATTACCTCTCCTCAAACTCTCAAGATAGAAGGAAATATCAAGAAGAAAAAATGTAATAGTGTTGATTGATTCAGGGAGTACACATAATTGTATTCATTGTAAGGTAGCCAAGGAATTTAATTTCTTCCTATACCAAGCACCAGAGTGTCAAGTGATGGTTGCAAATGGAGGAACTATAAATTTCTCTGGAAAGTTCCATAATATCAAGTTAACCATGGGGGAATATGTATTGAATAGTCGAATGCTTTCCATTCTAATGTGAGGTGGTGATGTTGTACTAGGAATACAATGGTTACAATCTTTGGTGATGGTAGATGTTAATTTTCAAGAACTTTTCTTGAATTTTTTTTTTTGAAAGGAAAGAAATTTGAATTACAGGGCACCGTAGGGAAGCTGGGAAAGATAATAAGCTCTAATGTCATGAAAAAGCTTCTAAATAAAGAACAACGAGGCGTAATTTCACAATTATGCTCACTAGAAGTTCCAACATCAAAATCATCTATTTCTCTAGATCTCCAAAAAGTCTTGGACAATCATTCCAAGGTGTTTGAAACTCCCAAAGGACTCCCACCTATTCTTGAGCATGATCACGCTACTCATTTGATTCCAATAATTTTTCCTCGAAAAATCAGGCCTTATATATATCCTTATGTCCTATAGAGTGAAATTTAACGTGTGATTACAGAAATTTTAGAGGCTGGTATAATTCAACCTAGTCAAAGTTATTTCTCTGCTCTAGTAGTATTGGTGCACAAGAAGGATGGATCATGGAGCATGTGTCTAGATTATAAGGATCTCAATAGGCTTACTATTAAATATGAATTTCCCATTCCTATGATTTATGAATTATTGGATGAATTACATCGAGCAATTTATTTTACCAAGTTGGATCTTCGTTCAAGATATCATCAAATTAGAATGAAGACTGGAGATATTTCAAAACCAACATTTCGAACTCATGAGGGTCATTATGAATTTTTGGTTATGAATTTTGGCCTTACCAATGCACCTTCTACATTTCAAGGGTTGATGAATTCCATTTTCAAATACTTCCTTAGAATTTTTTTGTTAGTATGCTTTGATCATATACTAATATACATCAGGTCTTGGAAGGATCATGTTACATGTTGACAGGGTGCTCAAACTATTAAAGGAGAAACAATTATATGCAAAAACCTCCAATTTTTTCTTTGGAGTACAAGAGGTGGAACGTTTGGGTCATATTATATCTCAGGAGGGTGTTAAGGTAGACCCTAACAAAATTAAAGCCATTAAGGAATGGAAAGTCCCCACAACCATTAAGTAGTTGCGAGGATTTCTTGGTTTAAAAGGGTATTATCGCAAGTTTTTTAAGAATTATGGGAGAATAGTAGGACCTCTAACAAAATTATTGAAAAAAGATGAATTTTTATGGAAAATTAAAGCAACTAAGGCCTTTGAACATCTTAAAGAGGCAATGTGCCTAGCATCAGTCTTATCTACACTAGACTTCACAAAAACCTTTATTGTGGAATGTGATGCCTCAAGAAATGGTGTCATCATGGTGGTAGTTGATTGAATTACAAAGTATGCACACTTTTGTGCATTATCTCATCCATTTAAAGAAAGTACAGTTGCTACTGCATTTATGGAAACAATTCAAAAGATACATGAAAACCTAAAGATTATTGTAAGCGACAAAGATCATATTTTCAATGGAAATTTTTGGACGTAATTATTTTCTTGTTTGGGCACTCAACTAGCTCATATCTCATCTTATCATCCTCAATTCGATGGGAAAACTGAGATAGTGAAAAAAATGTTTGGAAGGATATATTCGTTGTTTTATGTATAATAAAAAAACAAAATGGGTTAAGTGGTTACCTCTGGTTGAATGGTGGTATAACACTTCCTTCCATACTGTAGCAAAAATGGCCCCATTTATGGCACTTTATGGATATCATCCACCACCCATCACATCATCTTTAAGAGAAAATTCTAAGGTTCAAGCAGTGGAAGATCACATTGATATTCAACAACAAGTTCTCCAAATCTTAAAGGATAACTTAAATTTGGGACAAAATCGAATGAAACAACAGGCAGATCAACATCGCAGCGAGAGAAGTTTTGATGTAGGAGATTGGGTATTTTTACTATTGCAACCATACAAACAAATTTCCCTCAAGAAAGCTAAGAAGGATAATAAATTATCACCAAATTACTATGGTCCTTACAAGGTGTTGCAAAAAATTGGTACTATGGCATACAAATTGGAGCTTCTTGCTTCTACTCGAGTGCACCCAATTTTCCATGTTTCATGATTAAATAAGGTTATAGGTGACAAACTTCCAATTAAAACCATATTTCCAGAACTTGATTAGGAATGAAAAATCATATTGAAACCTGAAGTAGTCACGTAAAAAAGAAATCGAAAGCTACGAAATCGATTAATTTCAGAGAATCTCATCAAGTGGAAGAACTTACCCACTGAAGATTCCACATGGGAGGATGATAAATTTATACAGAAGAATCCATAGCTACTCAAGAATTGAGGACAACACTTTCTTGAAGTAGAGGGGCATGTTAGGTCCCTATATTAATAGTGTAGTCCCTTATTTTTGTTAGTGTAGCCCCCTTATTGTTATTGTTGTACCCCTATAGTACCTATATTGTTATTATTGTGCCCCATAAAAGCCCACTATTGTTATTGTTGTGCCCTTCCATTATTATTGTTAGGTCGTCTAGGATTATATTGTGACTCCATGGACTCCTATATATAGAAAGGAGGTTTTTCCACTTATATGATCCAAGAATTGTCCATGTATGTAATGTGAACGAGGTTTCCCCCTCAAAGTGGTTGATTTCTAAGGCGCCGATCTCTCTTTTCTTCTATTTTGGGAACTGGTTTCATAATATAAATGGAAGCTAAGATCGATGGTATAGAAGAAAAACTTAAAGACAACATGGAAGACATGAAGAATGCTCTAAAACAAGACATGGAAAATTTGAAAGAAGATTTGAAAAAGCTGCTACAAGAAATAATTCCTAATGGTGAAACGGTAGTAGATGAAACTCATGATGATAACAAAAGAAATTTTCATCATGATTTCATAGAATTTAATGTTGTATTTAAGACCCACCATTTTCCAAAGATCGATATGAGGAAGTTTGATGACAAGGATCTGGTAACATGGATACTACAGATGGAGCAATATTTTGATCTCCATAATGTGCAAAATACACAAAAGGTACGCATTGCAACTTTATATTTAGAACAAAATAAATTTGTATGGCATCGATGGCTTTCCTTTCGTAATTTTTTTTTCACTTGGTCAATTTTTACAGAGGAAATGATAGCACATTATGAGGATACAAAGATCAACACCTTCTTTAGCCAATTGATAAATCTAAAAAAAAAGGGTTCAATGGTGGATAATATTGAGGACTTTCAAAAATTGAATATAAGGGTAACTAATATTCCAAAGGAACACAAGATTGATATCTTCATAGGGACTTTAAAGGATAAAAACCAACACGAGGTTTTCCTTTGGCAACCTGATTCATTGGAGAAGGAATTCAGGTTGAAAAGAAAAATTGAAATAAAAATTATGGTGACAAGGAAGCCTACCACTCAAAACTATAAATATGGAAGTGTTGCTACTCCTAGACTTCCACAACCTACAAGGTTAACACCACAAAAATTGGAAGAAAAAAGAGAAAACAAAATTTTATACAGTTGTGATAGAAAATACACTAAAGGTCATAAGTGTGCTGAGAAGAAATGATTTTACATGGATTGTGAAGAGGAGGAGGAAGAGGAACAAGAAATTTCAAAAGAAGAGGATATACACTAGGGAACAACCCTATAGGAAGAAGAAATTAATCTGACCATATCCTGTAATGCATTGGAAGGAATTTCCACTCATCAAAATCTCAATATAGAAGGGGATATCAATAAGAAAAATGTAATAGTGTCGATTGATTCAGGTAGTACCCATAATTTTATTCATTGTAAGGTAGCCAATGAATTGAATTGGTGTCAAGTGATGGTTGCAAATGGAGGAAATATAAATTTCTTTGGAAGGTGCCATAATATCAAACTAATGATGGGGGAATATGTATTGAATAGTCCAATGCTCTCCATATTAATGGGTGGTGCTGATGTTGTACTATGATTGCAATGGTTACAATCTTTGGGGATGATAGCTTTTAATTTTCAAGAAATTTTCTTCAAATTTTTTTTTTCAAAAGGAAAGGAAATTGAATTACGAGGTATCATAGGGAAGCCAGGAAATATGACCAGCTCTAATTTTATGACAAATATTCTAAAGAAAGAATAACGAGGCATAAATTCACAATTATGCTCACCACAGGTTCAAACATCAAAATATTCTATTTCTCCAAATCTCGAAAAGACTTGGAAAATAATTCCAAGGTATTTGAGACTCCCAAAGGATTCCCACCTATTCCTGATCATGATCATGTTATTATTTTATTCCAAGAATTTTTCCTCCAAACATCAGGCCTTAAAAATATCCTTATGCTTAAAAGAGTGATACTGAATGTATGGTTGCATAAATGCTAGAGGCTGGTATAATTCAACCTAGTCAAATTTCTTTCTCTTCTCTAGTAGTATCGGTGTAGAAGAAGGATGGATCATGGCATATGTGTCTGGATTATAGGGAGCTCAACAAGCTCACTATTAAATATTATTTTATCATCCCCATCATTGCTGAATTATTGGGTGAGTTACATGGAGCAATTTACTTCACCAAGTTGGATCTTCGTTCTGGATATCATCAAATTAGAATGAAGACTAAAGACATTCCAAAACCAACATTAAAAAATCATGAGGGTATTTATGAATTTTTGTTCATGCCTTTTGGCCTTACTAATACACCTTCCACATTTCAAGGTTTGATGAATTCCATTTTCAAAACCTTCCTTAGAAAAATTGTGTAGTATTTTTTGATGATATAATAATCTACTACAAGTCTTGGAAGTATCATGTTCAACATGTTGAAATGGTGCTCAAACTATTGGAGGAAAAACAATTATATGCAAAAACCTCCAAATTTTTCTGTGGAGTACAAGAGGTGGAATATTTGGGTCATATTGTATCTCATGAGGGTGTTAAGGTAAACCCTAACAAAATTAAATCCTTTAAGGAATGGAAAATCCCTACAACCATAAAACATATTCAAAGATTTCTGGGGTTAACAGGGCATTATCGCAAGTTTGTTAATAATTATGGGAGAATATCAAAACCTTTAACATCATTGCTGAATAAATATGCATTTTCTTGCATTACATAAGTAACTAAGGCCTTTGAACATCTTAAAGAGGAAATGTGCCAATCATTAGTATTAGCTATGCTAGACTTCACAAGAACCTTTATTGTGGAATGTGATGCCTCAGGAAATGGAATTGGTGTGGTTTTAATGCAAGAAGGAAGACCCATTTCTTTTTAAAGTAATCCAATCAAAGGAAAGTATTTACTAAAACCTATTTATGAGAGGGAAATGTTGGTAATACTACATGTACTAAAGCAATGACGACCTTACCTAATGGGAAGACACTTCAAGGTAAAAAAAAACCACGATAGTCTTAAATAATGTTTGAAACAGAGATTATCTTCAGAAGAGCATAAAAAATGGGTCACAAAGATGTTGGGTTATGACTTTGAAATCATCTACCAAAAAGGGAAGAAAAATGTTGTTGCGGATGCACTCTCAAGAAATGATGAGGATGTGGAAGAATTGCTTTGTGCCATTTCTATTATCCAACCTGAGTGGATAAGCAAAGAAAAGGATGAATGGAAGAATGATGAAGAGGTCTGGACACTCATTCAAAAGTTTTAGCAAGATCCCAGTACATATGAAAATTTTAGCTAGAAAAATGATTCATTATGGTACAAATATCGCTTATACCTTTGTAATAATTCCTGACTCAAACAAAAGATTCTTTTGGAATTGAAAACCTCTCCCTTAGGATGGTACTCAATATTTTTAAAAGCTTACCATAGGGTTAAGAACCATTTTTGTTGGGATGGCCTTAAATCTGATATTCAAATGTTTATGGCATAATGTTTGGTTTTCCAACAATATAAAGTTAAGACAATTAAGACGCCAGGTCTGTTACAACCTTTATCCATTCCAAGTCAATGTTGGGAGGAGGTTTCAATGGATTTTATCATAGGTTTACGCAAGTCCGAAGGAAAATCTGCCATCATGGTGGTAATTGATATAATTACCAAGTATGCACACTTTTGTGCATTATCTCATCCATTTAAATCCAATATAGTTGCTAATGCATTTATGGAAATAATTCAAGAGCTACATGGAAACCCAAAGATTATTGTAAGCGATAAAGATCCCATTTTTAGAGGAAATTTTTGGATGGAATTTTTTTCTTGTTTGAATACTCAATTAGCTCATAGCTCATCATATCATCCTCAATCTAATGGGAAAACTGAAATTACCAAACAATTTTTTTGGAAGGATATCTTTGTTTGATTTGTATATGATAAACAAACACAATGGGTCATGTTGTTACCTCTAGTTGAATGGTGGTATTACACTTCCTTCCATACTGTAGAAAAAATGACTCCATTTATGGCACTTTATGGATATAATACACCTTCCATCACATCATATTTAAGATAAAATTATGAGGTTCAATTAATGGAAGATCACATCGAGCATCAACAACAAGTTCTCCAACTCTTAAAGGATAACCTAACCTTAAGACAAAATCAAATGAAACAACATGCATATCAACATCGCAGTGAAATAAGTTTTGATGTAGGAGAGTGGGTATTTTTACGGCGACAACCATACAAACAAATGTCCCTCAAGTAAGCTAAGAAGGATAATAAATTATCACCAAAGTATTATGGTCCTTACAAAGTGTTGCAAAGGATTGGTACTATGGAATACAAATTAGAGCTTCCTACATCTTCCCAAGTGCACCCAGTTTTCCATGTTTCATGCCTAAACAAAATTATATATGAGAAGCTCCCAATTCAAACAATATTGGAAGAAATTGATGAAGAAGGAAAAATCATATTGGAACCTAAAGAAGTCATGGAAACAAGAACTCGACAGCTACGAAATCGATTAATTTCAGAGTATCTCATGAAGCGGAAGAACTTACCCACTAAAGATTCAACATGAGAGGATGAGAATTCTATACAAAAGAATCCATAAGTACTCAAGGGTTGAGGACAACACTTTTTGGAAGGAGAGGGGCATGCTAGGTCCCTATAATACTAGTGTATTCTCTTATTATTATTGTTAGTGTAGCCCCCTTATTTTTATTTTTATGCCCATGTATTCCCAATATTGTTATTATTGTGCCCCATAGAAGCTCACAATTGTTAGTGTTGTGCCCTTATATTGTTATTGTTATTTCGTCTAGGATTATATTGTGACCCATTGGACACCTATATATAGAAATGAGGTTTTGTCATTTGAATGATCCAATAATTTTTCGTTTATGTAATGTAAAGGAAGTTTCCCCCTCGAAGAGGCTAATTTCTAAGTCATTGATTTATCTTTTCTTCTATTTTGTGAGCCGGTTTCATAACATTTGTTGTGTTATTTTTGTAGCCATGGGAAATTCGCCCATGCTTACCCACTTTTTTCCAGTGCCATTCCTTTCCATAATTAGAGGCATTCAAGTTTATATTGTTTGAATAAAGGATTTGGAGAAAACAATAAAAGGATCGGTTAGTCCCAAGTTGCTTCCAGTTTGGATCTTGTTGTGGAATTATCATTTTTGCATTAAATAAAATATGAAAGGGATGAAATTTTTATATTATGTCGATCTGAATTTTGTTTTTCTATAAGTGATATGTTTTTCTTGTAGATTTTTTTGCAGTTTTGATTTTCATAGTGATATTTTTCATTAGATTTTGGTTGAGTTGCAACATCTTAGTAAGCAGTTGGGTTATTGTTCAATGGTGTTCATTAAACGTGGTATTCATTAAACTTTCCATGGGAAAGTGGTGTTCATTAAAATTTCCATGGGGAGTTTGAGATCAGTTGAACTAATGTATATCATAGGCCAATGGGAGTTTTCTACATCTTGTGGCTTGTTTATTTGTCTATTGTAAGAAAGGAACCAATAATGAAATTAACGAAATTCAAGGTATCTTTGTTGTGAACAACAACAATATATTTTCACTGCAGTTCCACATTTATTATTGTGCGTAAATTTTGGTTCTATAAGCCCCAACAATATTAATTCATTTCGCATCATTTTTATTAATTTTCAATCCATTTATTGTGGGATTTTCTGCCTTTTGGCTTCCCATATTTATGCTGCATTGTTTTTCCAATGTTGTTTAAATTGCATGATAATTAAGACAATTGCATACCAGGATCCAAAAGAGGGGTTCCAATTTTATGGTGTAAAATAATAAGTCAAAGTGAATTTTAACAGAAATTTTGGGTTTAAAAGTTTTCTTAGAGCGAATTTTCATTGTCATATATATATTTTTAATAGATTTTTAGTAAAATAATTAATTATTAGGAATTTTGATTCTGTGATCCATAAATTGTGATTAAAATCTTTCGGTGAAAATCACATCAAAATAGATTAGGTCGACGCGTTTCGAACCAGCCAGTGTGGTTCATCATCAGGGCAAGATGGAAAATCTGATCAAGTAACCCCTTTAAATGGAAAGTATAGCTCCCACTAGCCGTTTGTAAAATAACGGCTAGTTTGACTCAAATAATAAAAGTTAATTTATTTTATTTTATTTTTATTTTGTTTTGGTTTACTCTTTTTAAAATAAAATAAAAATAAAATAAATTAACTTTTATTATTTGAGCCAAACTAGCCATTATTTTACAAATGACTAGTGGGAGCTATACTTTCCATTTAAAGGGGTTACTTGATCAGATTTTCCATCTTGTCCTGATGATGAACCACACTGGCTGGTTCGAAACACGTCGACCTAATATATTTTGACGTGATTTTCACCGAAAGATTTTAATCAAAATAATTAATTATTTAACAGATTCAAAGTCGTGAAAACTTAAAATATTTTATCTGTAATTTTAAATAACTCGAGGATATCATTTTAATTATTGTTGACATAATTTAATAAATCTCATAAAAATATAAATATAAATATATATATATATATATATATATATATATATATATATATATATATATATATATATATATATATATATATATATATATATATATATATATATATCATTTAAATTCATCTCTTTGTATTTAATGATGGTCAATGCGCAAATTAAATAAATAAATAATAAAAAGTACACAGTGTACCAATTAAATAAATTAAATAAAAAATAAATGGTTGTCTAGGAATGTCAAAATGCTGAAAATGAAACTATGAGAGACTCTATCTAAGTTTTTTGAATGAGACTTACAATCAACTAATTATTTTAATTTTTAATAACTAGACTTACGATAAATTACTTATCCTATGTGTTACTAATTAAATTTAAATTTAAGTTGATTATAAATTATATAGTCAATTACTTCTTTTAATTTTTGATAATTAACTTTAAATTTAATTTAATTGTTAATTATATATTAAAAAAATTAAAATAGAAAAGTATATTATTATTATTAAAATTTAGGATTCAATAAAAGAAATAATAAGATTCATTTGTATGTTATGGTTAATTTTTATTTTTCTTAGGATAAATACATTAAAAAAAAAATACTAATAGGATAAATATGTGAAAAAAATACTTTTTTTCTTATTAGAATAAATATGTAAAAAATAAATAACATAATTGTGTTTTATTGTTGAATGGTAATTTTTTAATCAAATTTTTATTAGTGAAGGGTTAATTTATTATCAAAGCATCATTTCTGAAAAGAAAAAATTTAAACACAACGTTCCTTGATGGGAAGTATGAAGATCCAAAAAATCAAAAAAATTATCTGATAAAAATAAATCCAAATTCCAACCCTAGTTGTCACTGCAATCGTTGCGATAGAATAACCATGCTTTTCCATCTCACCCTGCTTTTTTGTCTCTAAAAAAAGGAGAAACAATGTGTCAATGCAGAGAAAGAGAGAAAAAATGTGTCGTGATGAAAGTCGAGTGCCAGTTTTATAAGGTGTGCTAGTGAGGAACTTTATCTCCATATGTTTAAGGCTTGATTTTTATTTTGTATTTGGCCACCAAACAGGAACCAATGGCTTTTCATTACAACTATTAGACATACACTTGTACAATAAATTGAAACTTCCCTCCGATTTATGGACTTTGTACCACAACCATTGCAACTTCCCTCGGATTTGATTTATGGACTCTGTACTACAACCATGCTAGTCATGCAGGAGGTTAATAGTGAACCAAAATATAAAAATACAAAGTAAAAAAATATCAAATGCATTAAGCATGCATACCTTCATTATCATTGAAGGAGCTTAAGTTGGTGATGACATCATGTCACCTACTCCCCATATCAATTTTTGTTTCTTTTTTATACAATTCTGCATTTTGTAGATTTCCTCGCTTTAAATGGATATTCTCATGAACGTGCTTCCATCCTATATGCATCATGTAAGCAATAATGAAATCCAATTGTGGGTGAAAGTTATAATGCACCCAGTTAAGTTATTTCTAACAATAATATTTTAATTTTTAAATCACATTCTTTATATATATATATATATATATATATATATATATATATATATTTCTTATGAAATATGATAAAATGTGATGTTGAATTAATAAAAATAAAACCCACTAGTCAGCTCTACGAAAGAGAGTTTGAACTAGGAGAGTCTAGCTCTACATAACGCTCTACATTCTCAATAAAAATCAATAAATATATAGCATACATGGATATATGGAAGTTAGAACCATACCCTAAGAAATAGAAACTATTTCATATCCTAAGATTTTGTGAACCAACTCACACTAATTAAGTATTCTCCATTATCTTTCAACACCCCCCCTTAATGGAGAAGGGGTTCACAAATATGCCTAACATCTCCCTAACATTTCAAACTTAATTTATCCAAGAGGCTTAGTGAAAATGTCAAAAACATTATCACACGTTTTACAATATACAAGATGGATTTCTTTTGATTGAACTTTCTCCCTGACAAAGTGGAATTGTGCATCAATGTGTTTAGTCTTCTTGTGAAACACATGATTATTAGAAATTTTTATTGAGCTCTGGTTGTCACATCTGATAATTGCTGCATATTTCCATTCTTCCCCAACATCCTGGAGAAGTCTTCGCAACCAAACTGCCTCACATGTTGTTGCGCACATAGCTTGATACTCTGCTTCCTCTGAAGACAAGGAAAATATGTTCTGTTTCTTACTTCTCCATGTAATCACCCCAGATCCAATTTTGAATGCATAACCTGTTATGGATCTTTGGTCTTCTACATTTCCAACCCAGTCGAAATCTGTAAACCCTGGAAATCTAACATAAGATGAATAAGTATACATAATACCATAATCTACAATTCCTTGTAGATACCTTAAAACACCTTTCGCTGCATTCCAATGAATATCAAGTGGCTTGGACATGTATTGAATTAGCACACTAACTGCATAAGCCAAATCTGATCTAGTAGTGGTTAGGTCGATTAGAATCCCAACCAGTTCTCAATAGAGTGTCGCATATACCTATTTAGAGCCATCGTCACTCTGAAGTTTAATGTTCTGGTGTAATTTTACTGTTGTAGCCTTACACTGATCCATCCTAAATATTTCTAGTAGACCTGTGACATACTTACCCTGGGATGGAAAAGTTTGTCCTGAATATCGCCAGATCTCAAGACCCAAACAATATCTTAGTTCACTAAGGTATTTCATTTTGAACATTTGTGACATTTGTTGCTTGATTTCTTTGATAATATTAACGACATTACTTGTGATAATTAGATCATATACATACAAAGAAATAAACACTATACACCCCTTTTTATCTTTCACATTATACAGATTAGGGTCATTTTTACTTCTATTGTAACTGTGTTGCAGAAAAAATGAATCTATCTTTTCATACCATGACATGGGTGCTTGTTTCAGCCCATATAGAGCTTTCTTTAATATACAGACTAAATGTTATTTCCTTTTCTGGATAAACCCCTCAGGTTGCTCTAAATAAACTTCCTCTTTCAACTCCCCATTTAAAAATTCATATTTTACATCTAGTTGGTGAATCATCCAGTATTTTATAGTAGCTAAAGAAATCATCATTCTGATAGTGTTTAATTTAGCTATGGGGGCGAAGGTTTCCTCATAGTGAATACCTTCTTTTTGTGAATACCCCTTTTCTACCAATCTAGATTTTAATTTATCTATGGTTTGATATGCATTAATCTTGGGTTTATACAACCAATTACAACTTATGGTTTGTTTCCCTCCAGGTATTTCAACCAGCTCCCAAGTGTTGTTTTTGAGAATAGACTCATATTCCTATTCCATAGCTTCTTTACATTCACTACAATTATTTTCTTCTCTATAACTAGAAGGTTCAACAAAATTCATCATACTAGTTATAAAGGAATTTTCCCTATATGTAGCAGGAAATTGAATCTGCCTACCTGATCTTCTGAGTGTTGGTGTAGCTTCCAACCTGCTTTGAATTTCCTTTGAAGGACTCGGCTCGATTGATGTATCTAAAATTTATGCTTCTGCCTTTTCCTACTTCTCATGGTTTTTATATGTTTCTTCACTTCCTTTCACCAAAAACAGAATATCCCATTCCTCATTTCCTTTATCAGATTCATCAGAAACCTACTGATGGAACATGACATTTCTACTAACAAAAATCTTGTTAGTAGAGGGATTAAACAATCTATAAGCTTTAAATTGTGAACAATACCCTAAAAAGGTACATCTAATGGCTTTTGAATCTAGTTTTCTTCTGTCTTCCTTTGGAATGTGAGAAAATGATTTAGACCCAAATACTCTCAAATGTTTTACTGCAGGCTTAAATCCATAGAATTCTTCAAAATGAGTTTTAAACTGAAGACTTCTTGTAGGACTCGTTTTTTTCAAATAAAATGCAGTATTCAATGCTTCAGCCCAAAAACCATTTGAAAGATCCTTACCTTTCAAAATTCTCCTAACACACTCCACCAATGTTCTATTATTTCTTTCTGCTACTCCTTTCTACTGAGGAGTATGGGGTAATGTGAATTTTTGTAATATTCCATGGTATTTACAATACTTGGTAAGTTCCTCCTTCCTGTATTCTCCCCCTTGATCAGAGCAGAGAATTTTTATGTGCTTCCTTGTTTTCTTCTCTTTCATATATCTAAACTGCTTAAAGTATTCAAATGTGTGAATTTTCTTACTCATAAAATATACCCAAGAAAAATTTGTGCAGTCATCAACAAATACTAGAAAATACAGTGCACCTCCTAACGACTTTGTTTGCATGGGTCCACATAGGTCCGTGTGCACTAATTCAAGTATATCTTGATTTTTCTTTTCTACTCGAACATGGAATTCTTCTCTATGCATATTTCATAACACACAAGCATCACAATCATTATGCACTTATTTTAATATAGGAAGACCTCTTACCATTTCCTTTTTCTAAAGTAACAACAAATCGTTGAAGTTGATGTGACCAAGTTTCTGGTGCCATAGATCTTCTGTAGTCAAACTTGATGCTGTCAAAGATCGATTTGGTGTTGTCCTCACATCTAATTTGTACAAACCTCCTGTTCGAATTCCTAAAGAAATATTCTTCATGCCATCCAACAAGTATTTAATATAAAAATTAGATTTAAAGAATTGTACCTTGAGATTATGATTTGTAATCACGGATACATAAATCAGATTCTTTGTAACTCTGAGTACATACATTACATTATGTATATGTCTGATATTACCATCAGGAAAAATAACATGAATTTTCCCGTACCCTTTGATTTGATGACTTCTATCATCACCAAGGTAGATTTGTGCTCCATTGTTTATTTCTTTAAAATCTTCAAACCATTTTTTCCCCGTCATATGTGTGGATGCTCCCGAATCCACATGAAAAATGTATGCTTTGACGTTTTCATCAAATTCTGCCGTGAACAATCTGAAGTCTTGAACATGGTCGTCATTTGCAAAATAACCTGCAAGTCTTTTATGTCTCTGCTGTTCTTCATGAAATTTATTTTTCCTGCACTCCTTAGCCATATGAAAATTTTTCCGCAATAAAAGAATTCTACTATAGAGTCTTTTTTATTCGGATACATACCTTGAGATTGATTCAATATTTTCTGTGGATTTCCTTCGTTTTGCTGTGATGGATTTCATTTTGTTTTGAAGAATTTCTTCTTTGCCATTAAAGCAAGATCATCACTCCGGGGTTTTAGAGTTAATATTATTTATTCTTCTTACATTAGTATTCCTGTCAGTTCTTCAAACTTCGAGATTTTCTCTCTGGCACTTATCCAAGTGATGAAAATTTGGTAATAATTAGTCATACCATTCATGGTAATTGTGACCAAATCTGCATCTACTACTATCTAACTGATATCTTCCAATTTGTTCTTCAAATATTTAATCTGCGATATGAAAGAAGAATCTGTTTCATTCTCCTTCATATTTATGGATAGGATCTTCCTCTTCAGGAACAGAAGACGATTTGTATTCCTAATCTGATACAAATCCTTCAATACTGTCCAAATATCGTTTACTGATTTTCATTCTTTGATATGTGGTATGATGCAGTCTTTCACTGACATCATCAACAATGTCTTTGATTTTCCTTCTCTCTTTTCCCAGTCTTGAGTCGTTGGAGCTCCTGCTGCTAGCTTTGGCTCATACCCATTTGCAATTGTCCAAGCACTCTATGCTTCTAGCACACTTTTCATATTAAACTTCCAATTATAGTAATTGGAACCATCGAGCTTGTTGCTCTCATTCAAGTATGCTTCGATTATTTGATTATTTATCTTAATGATTCAAAAAAAAAAAACTTTGAGTAATTGACTGGAAAAAAATGATGGATCTACCCTAGATCCTTACAAAAGGAAATATCATGATACAAATCTACATTATATGTGATCAATCCAACAGGTTGTTTTGCACACTGTGCGACAGGCTCTCGACTCCTTTGCACCAGCAAGATCTGCTTCGGATCTCTTCCTTCATCGCAAAATTTTCACCGAATCTCTTCATTAGAAGCATGGATCTCTTCATCAGTGACCTTTCACCAGATTTCTTCCTTCATCAGTGGTGTCCACGGGCTCAGATATATTTCAAATCTCCTCGGCGCACAAACTGACTCAATTTCCATGACTATCACGCTGTAAATGAAAATTAGTAAGTCATCTGACTATTGGCGCCTCTGTTCTGCTCAATTCCGCGACAATGGCGTGAATGTTGCTGTAGGAAACATGATGATCTGCGGAACTGTTCCTCCAAAAACTGCGCTGATCTGCTCAATGCCTGAAAAAAATCACTTAGTCACCAGGGGCTTCTCCTCTACCACCTAGATACTCAAAGGGATCACAGCACTTTGGCAATGATTTTACCCTAGAGCTCTGATACCATAATAAAATGTGATGTTAAATTAATAAAAAAACCCACTAGTCAACTCTACGAAAGAGAGTCCGAACCAGGAGAGTCTCGCTCTGCAGAACGCTCTAGATTATCAATACATCTCAATCAATATATAACATACATGGATATAGGGAAGTTAGAAGCATACCCTAAGAAATAGAAACTAATTCCTATCCTAAGGTTTAGTGAACCAACTCACACTAGTTAAGGATTCTCCATTATCTTTCAACAAAATAAAGCATATATTTATTCTTAATGCTTAGTATACACATAGGGTTACTTATAGAGGTTATATAAAAAATTAATTTTTAAATTGATCCATTTCTACTATTTTTACAATCGAATAATATTACTTTCTTTAACTTAATAAATTACATCATGCATTTTGTTAGTGGTTAATAATTCAAAAACCAAGCACATTCATCAACCAATATACCTCATTTAGTCATCCACCGTCTGCAAAGAAGTAATTGTTGGATGATCCTATATTGTTGGCTATTTGCATATCTTTCAAACATTCTTCTAGAAGAACTCCCCCACCATTCTGCACCATCAAATTAGATGATTGAGAGTTCTTCAAGAGTTAGATCCCATTTTTTAATTGTTAACCAACTATTCCACCATTAGATCCCACTATTTTAACTGTTAACCAAATTTTAATTTTCAACTTTTAGATCTTTAAAATAATTATAACCCATGAACATTTTTCCACGATGGGTTTCGACAAGGAAAATGGTTATATAGTGGTTTGCATGTTTTAGTTTGGTTTTTAGTAACAATGATAATGGGCATGATGAATATTATGTTTGGGCACGCACATTTTGCAGGTAATAATAATTTTAGAAATAACATGGATGGTAGCAAGCAGTGAAACAATGGGGACTTAGGGTGTAAAGGTATTTGGAAAAATTGTTATACAGTGGTTTGAATGTTTTAGTTTGGGTGAAGTGGGTAGTTTGTAGTTATAATTTGGAGGAGTATCCATTAAAAATTTGAATTTGAATTAGACTATTTAATAATTTATTTTTTAAATAAAATAAAATAAAATAAGATATAATATATTTTGCTTATGAACTAAAAGCATATATATCTTCTGAGATAAATCCTAAAATGTTTTCCATGTGTTGAGCTTTAAAGGTACTCTTGGTATCAAAACCTTATCATTTCACCCCATAACACTATCTAAAACAAGAGTAAAAGTGATAATGTGCATGATGTGTATTATTTTTGGGCATGTACATGTTACATATGATGAGTATTATGTTTCAGTAGTAATAATTTTAGAAATAACATGAATGGTAGCAAGCAATTCAATAATGGGGACTTAGGGTGTAAAGGTATTTGGAAAATGGTTATATAGTGATTTGCATGTTTTAGTTTGGGTGAAGTGGATAGTTCGTAGTTATCTTCTTGATGAGTATCCCCTAAAAATTTGAATATGAATTAGAATATTTAATAATTCATGTTAAAAAACAAATAAAAAACAAATAACATATAATATCTTTTGATTATTAATTAAAAGAATATATATCTTCCAAGGTAAATCCTAATATGTTTGTTATGTGTTTAGATTTAGAGGTACTGTTGGTATCAAAACCTTCTCATTCACCCCATAAAAGTGTCTAAAACAAGAGTAATAATGATAATGGGCATGATGACTATTAGGTTTGAGCATGTACATTTTGCATCTGATGAATAATATGTTTCAGTGGTAATAATTTTAGAAATAACATGCATGGTAGCAAGTAGTGAAAAAATGGGGACTTAGGGTGTAAAGATATTTGGAAAATGGTTATATTGTGCTATGCATGTTTTTGTTTGGGTGAAGTGATTAGTTCATAGTTAACTTATGGACTAGTATCCACTAAAAATGAAAATCTGAATTACACTCTTTAATAATTTATTTTCTAAACAATATAATATATAATATCTTTTGCTTATGAATTAAAATCATACATATCTTCTTAATATTTAGTATACATAGAGGGTTACTTACAAAGGTTATATAGAGACTTAATATTTAAATTGATCCATTTCTACTACTTTTTAAATCCATAACATTACTTTATTTAACTTAATAGATTAGATCATGCATTTTGTTAGTGGCTAATAATTCACAAACCAGGCAAATTTATCAACCAGTATACCTCATTTAGTCATCTTCCATACTCAAGAAGTCATTTCTAGATGATCCTATATTGTAGGTGATTTGCAATTGTTTCAAACGTTATTTTATTCTTAATTTATTCATTTAAATGTGAATTTAATTCTTGTTACATCGTGAGGCATTCCCCTTTGAGAATAACTCCACCAGTTGCCACTCTGCACTCCTCTACACCATCAGATATATTGTTAAACAATTGATAGTTCTTCCATCATTATATATCACTGTTATAACTGTCAACCAAATATTAATTTGTGTAAGCATTCAACTTGTTGATCTTTAAAATAATTTTAACCCATGAACATCTATCCATGGAAGGTTTTGGCAAGAAAATGGAACCAAGTTCCACTTCCTCCCAACATGCAAGTTTTCCATTCCATCGTTTTTTGTTAGATTATTATTTTCTCTTTGTGGAAGATATTTTTTTTGGTTTATTTTTCTCCTACATCCCGCAATACACTTAAAAGGTTACAGGTAACAAATGAATTATTAATTTTTTTTTACTGGTAATCTGAGTCTATGGTTAAATCTCGAGATAACTCCTAATATGTTTTCCATGTGCTGATATTTAGAGGTACTCTTGGTAAGGGTCAAGATGATATGAAAAAGGATCAATTGCGCCATAGTGTATAATATGGTTTTTATAACATTCAAGCTTGAAACAACTAAACTCTGAAAAAATTAGCAACCTCTGTAGCTACATGACACTCCAATGTAGTCCTCAACTGGAATATCCCACATGTTTCCTCTTTCTGGAAACCTCCCCATCAATTAACCCTCTTGGCGAATGAATTGGAATCCTCATTTAGTATGGAGTACCCTAATATAGAGGAGCTCATTGATTTTTCTAATAGCTCTCATAGATCCCCTATATTCCTCCTACAATCAAATTACTCCACCTGTGAAAACACTAGACCAAGGAAAAAAACTAACATCCTTATTTTTTCATTATGTATCGTCTGTAATTACTCTTTATTCTCCTATGATTATGGCCCCTTAGCCTCCACACCCTCACTAGTTTACCATATCTTCCCCCCATAATGATGTTACTCTCCTAGAACACCAGAGGCTTGGATGTGGCCTAATTTTTTTTTCCCTATTCTACCTCATAAATCACAATCTTGACACCATACTATTCCAAGAGAGCATGATCAACAATTTCATAGCCAATATTTCCATACAATACAGACTAAAGGAATAGTATTTCATGACTTTAGATGAAAAAGGAAACTTAGATGAACTACTAATAGGTTGAGTCCAAAATTTAGGGCCCTGGCCTCCACCTCTTACAAATCCACTATTAAGATCACATGGTGAAGATCTTATTCTCATCCTATCCTTGAGGGATATATAGGTTACCAACCCTAGAACAAACCATTTCAATGCCTTCTCTAATTTTTTTACTTTTCTTCATTTCATAATATCAAATCCATAAAGGTCTCCCATACCTCAAAAAATTTATGCACAAATGAGGATGTAATATCTAAAACGCTCGATACGTTCCTCATTTCAAATGATTTTCGCAACCCTCAGACTATCTCACAACAGATTGTTTAATCATCTCCCCATTTTTCTTAGATCATTTTTCAATTCAAATAAACATCCACACCCACTTTGTTTCAACCACTCTTGGCCACCACAAGATGTATACCATGTATTGTTGAAGGGGAAATGCAAAATAATAAAATAATTTGTTACTAGTGTCAGAGCAATTCAATATGTTTCTTTACAATTTCAGAGATGATGATCTCAAAGGAAACATTGGAGATTTTGAACATCATCAACTACAATGTGCTAGATTTTCCCATCAAAGTTGCAAATTTTACTACAAAAGTTATGAATAATTGGGAGCTAATGTTTAGCTCATTTTTATCTAATATGTGGTGTTGTCTGAAATTTTTGAGTTTGTGATGCAAATTTAGATTTGGAAAGATAGCCATCATATTTTTCATGAATTAATAGTATGCAAATTTACATTTGGAAATATAGCCATAATATTATTCATGAATTAATATTAGTGTATTTAGCTTATTTGATGTATTTTTTGGCAAAATATATCAAATATTAACAATTGTAAGAGGAAATATTTGTTGGAAATGTTATCATAGTCTATCAATTTGGCATAATGTAAGTGATTTGTCTTTATTTTCTAACTTTGAATGTCATTTTTTTTACTAATTTTTATCTTCAATGATAGTTTATGTGGCATGATTCTTCTCGAATTTATGCGTTACATTGTTTCCTTTGCAACATCTAGTGCAATTGCTATTTTATTGTTATATTCATGCAAAGATACATGGACTTATCAATATGGAAACATAAGTCCAACGATGACACAAAAATTTACAGCAAAGTAATATTTTATTAATCCAAAAAACACAATATACTTCACATAACATATAATTTTCTCCTCAGTTCATTGCTCCCCGAGGTAAATGGATATATGTGTTTTTGTGCGTGTTCCTAATTAGTTAATTTCTCCTTAGAGTAAATGGATATATATGTTTCCATGAAAATTATGTGCATATGTGACCCAAAAAAATAAAAAAAATAAAATAAAAATTACATGTCAACTATCTCCAGCATATTGAGCTATAGAGTGCCTTTTAGCACAACCAACTTAGAGATCCATCTTAACACCAGATCTATCAAGAAAAAAAAAGTGATTAAATCCCTTAAGGTTGAAATTGTTCCTCAAGTTTTGTACTACTAAAAGGGATTGCATCTCAAGGGATTTGATACCTCTCACAACTTGATATATCTAGAGTTAAAATGGATCTAGACTGGTTTTAATAAAATTCTTAATGTAAAATTTATATTACATATGAGATTAAAATTTAAATCAAATTAATACAGTTAGAAATCCGCTGCTTGAAGCAGATCAACACGAAAAATTAATTATTAATGCTATTAATGCTATCTGCATCATGTAGGAATTAATTAAAATTTGTACACCAATAAAACATATGCGATCAAAAAATCTTTTCTTTCCAGTGTTTTCTGATATGATCTTAATTGAAAGATACCCATTTTCAACTGAGTAGTTGTTACATATATTATATTATGTAGTTGTAGCAAGGGAAAAAATGTTGTTGTTTATTGTTTTATTCAGGCAAAGAGACCTAATCTTCTAAAAATGGTAAAATAACCCTAACCACAAACCAATTATTTATTAATCCAAAAAATAGAATGTACCTGCAATTAGAAAGAGTTCAGTATTTAGTTTGTTGCTCCTAAAAATAAAATGGATAAATTTATACTTGGATAAACCGATAAATATATAACACACACACACACACATGAGCGCGTGCACACACACACACACATGAGCGCACGTGCACACACACACACACACACACACATGAGCGCACGTGCACACACACACACACACACACACACACACACACATGAGCGCACGTGCACACACACACAAAAACATATATATTTGTTTTAATTTTTTCAAAAATGTAATGGAGCCAATGAGTGTGATTTATTTTACTTTTTATTATCTAATTTTGGTTTTGTTGTCATGTAAATATGTTAATTATGTGACAACATCCTCCCCATACTGGGCGGTAAATCACCTCTTAACACAATAAACAGACCAAGTTATATATATATTGCACTCACAGATTAATGATAACCTGGCTTAATAAGTAGGTTTATTACATCCTAGAAAATCTAAAATTTCATGGAGAATGGAACCTTCTAAAAACAAAAAGCACATTAAAAACCAAGTAAACAATAATATATAAACAATCGTTTGTTTCATTAATATTTCAGAAATAACTTCTAAATGTATTTTTTCTTTCTTGTGAAAACAAACTACATCACATGTAGTGATAGATAGACAAATAGATGTGCTATAGGCATACCTGGACCTTCGTGGAGAATTGAGAGGTTGGTCAGAGCTAGATATTTTTAGGACAAGATCAAACATTTTTGGATAAAAGGATTGTCCCACTTGAATTATTGTCACCAAATAAGACAAATATTATTATATTTTCATTGGAATTTTCAATGACATGCCAGAAATTTCTGACTATACTAAGCATGTTCCAAAGACATATTGTGGATTAATCATTACTAACCTCAGGAATTTTATGATATTTTAGGGTCTATAAAAGTTGGAATAAGGGTGAAAATTATATAAGTGCTTGCAACATTGCATTGAGAAAACATAGATTTCCAGTATTAACCAGACCTCTTGGCAATATCCTTTTCATGGTAATTTTTGTCCAACATGAAGCATTGCTGGTAAAAATTTCCAATGCATTGATTTCTCTCTTAAGAAGGATACATTGTTGCAATTGAATGGCTTACATTTGACTAGGATCGAACCCTTACCCTTGGTATTTATTAGTGTTTATGCTTATTTACTACTTCAATGACGATTTTTTACACAAACAAATGTTACATCCATGTCCCATAATATGGTTACATGTTCAAGGAAGTAGAGGTACACGAGTAGGAAAAACAAATTTGGATGAACTGTGAGTTGTTTTTCTAGCTGAAATTTTGCGGATTGGTGCATATGATTTACATTCCTTGTTAAAGTGGTGTCTCAAGGAAAAATCCTATAATTCACACTTTCCCATATTAACAAATAAGGAAACTTAGGGATTGGATGATGTTTATGGGAAGCTAAAGTATCAATTGTGGAATGTTAGAAAAAGTGGACCTTGCAGTGATGGAACAATCACTGGTATTATGGATCCACCACTTATGGAGGATCAATGAAAGAAAAAATATTACTGCGCAATTACTGTTGGGGCCAATGCAACATTTGCAGGTTTTAGGCTTTCAAAGGACAAGAAAAAACCTCTAGTAGGTGAAATTTTGTCAAAGGTCATGTCAGCCATAGTATCAACGATAAAGCCTTTTACCAAAATGTTTTGGTGGAGTGACCAAATAGAAGCAAGACCTGCTGAAGTTAAGCTCCAAGAAGTTTATCGAGCATCCCTTTTGACACGTTTAAAATATGATTAGAGGAAAGTGGAGAGACTTTCACTTTCTCTTGGTGGTTGTTTGGCTTCTTTGACAGATTCACTTGGCTACATTCTCCTCATAGATACACAAGCCCTTTTTGTTTTAAAATTGTTGAAGGGTTATCGTGATGCATCCTACTTTATTATGGAGGTACCTCTTAATGGAGGGATGCCTTCTATTGATGGTATTGGCTATGGAAAGTCAAAGCATAATTTTTATTGTGTTTGGAAATCCATGCTCCTAAAAAGGGTGTGGTTAAGGTATGGAAAATGCAGACACGTGGATGTATTATGGCACAAAAATGTGTGAAAGGATGCTAGTTACTACAGTCTTCTTGTAATTCACATCCCTATTGTATTACACATATGATTATGGTCCTCAAAAAGTTTATCTTTTGAATCGAGATTATGGGAAGATAAAAATATTGAACCCTATTATTAAATCAATTTCATATTTCAACATGTTAGGTCCCCATAATACTAGTGTAGCCCCCTTATTATTACTGTTGTGCCCATGTAGTCCCCATATTATTATTATTGTGCCCCATAGAATCCCACTATTGTTATTGTTGTGCCCTTGTATTCCTATTGTTATGTCGGCTAGGATCATATTATGACCCCTTGGACTCCTATATATAGAGAGGAGGTTTTTTCATTTGAATCATCCAAGAAATTTTCATTTATGTAATGTAAACAAGGTTTCCCCCTCGAAGAGGCTAATTTAAAAGTCATTGATCTATATTTTCTTCTATTTTTTGAATTGGGTTCATAACATTTGGTATGAGAGCTTTGGATTCTAGGGATTCACTACTGCAAACAAGTCATCGTGGAATTTTTGATATAAATATATTTATATGAAGCTTCAGAAGCTAAAAACGAAACCCACTTGAGCCAAAATCCTGATGAACCTCGTGCCCAAATTTTAGACCTTGGTTAGCAATATTTTTGGAGATAAGATCTATGGAAGTTAGGGTTTTTTGTAGGCTCCATAATTTCATCTCAAATAGGTGACTGAGGGAAAATCATCATAACTTTCATTTGAGGTATCGGATTCGAATTATTTAAACAATGGTTGGATTTACATGAACTTTGGTTTCTTTTTCATGGATTTCAGAGCCAAAGGACGAAAAAAGGACACGTGAAACGTCGTACAAGTTTTCTCTACTGAACCAACCCATAATTAAGCCATTGTGGGAGATTGAGCATAACTTTTCCTTTAAGAAACCAAATCAGGTATGACCTATGGCATTGGAAAGAAGACTCAGAGGGATATTAAAGGACCAATGTTAATATCTTATATATATTAAATTACAGAGTTACAACCATTCCAAGATCGAGATCCTAAAAGAAAGGAAAAGGTGTGTATTTGTTTTAAAACATTTTTTTATAACTTTTTTTTGAAAAATTACTTTGAAGTGATTTTAGTGGAACATTGAAGCATAGATATTAGTATTGATTTCTAAAATGCATCCAAAAAATATTTATACACACATTAATCCCTCAGAAAGCTCTACTATGGCGCATGAAGAGAAATAATTGCAACATGATGTATCAAAATTACAAGGCCAACTGCAACAAATTTTTCTCTCACATAGAACAACTGAAAGTGAACTAAAAGGTGACATAAATGGTTTAAAAGAAGACATGGAAGCTAATATGGATGGGTTGAAGTCTTGGAAATACTGAGAGGGGGGGTGAATCAATATTCCTTTCAATTAGAGCATTAGTTAATCTTCAATTATTATCAGTGTTTGTACAATGATAGCAACAAACAAGAGGAACACAAATGCACACAGTTTTTAAGGTGGAAATCCACTATGGGACAAAAACCACCTAATGCTTTTCTAATAATTCTTTAATATTCAACTCCAATTGAAAATAAAGCTCCAACTTCCTAGAATCTGGAAAAGCATTCTTCTCCAGCTCCCACTGGATGGACGCTCCAACACCCGAGATTATTCAGTAGTCAACTGAACATATGCCCCAACACCCAATGGGCTACAACTCACCCTAGCACCACCCTACCACCCTACAGAAGAATAAAAGAAGAATGGACTCCCGTACCAGGGAAAATGGTCCACTTTACAATGATATAGAATGATGTAGAAGAAGAAGATATACTAGACCATAACCCCAACTTTGACACAACCACCTAATGATGATCATAGACCTCCCAAAACTGCCTCTTCAACCCTTGGCAGATAGACACTAGTACAATTTTTACAATAATGTATTTACAATGACTTAGTACAATGATACCTTTACAATGATTGTATGCAGAGCTACCCACTTGAAGATTTCATAGGATGAACTTCTTGCTGCTGTTATGAACCTTGGTTGCTGCTCTTGTCATGCTACCCTCTGCTGCACCTTCCTTTGATTTTCTGCTATAGAAAGTCTGCTCCTTTGCAACCCTTGACAACACATGATCTAGCTTTTTCTTTCCTTCTAGGAGCTCGATATTGAATCTGGTGTATCTATATTATTTCAGATCCTCAATATCTGATTTTCAATTGTGTCATAGTCCTCTGAGTCTTCTTTCCAATGCCATAGGTCTGACCCAATTTTGATACTTCAAGAGCGATTTATACCCAATCTCTCACGATGCCCTAATTATGGACTGTTTCAGTAGAGCACACTTGTACGGAATTCCACGTGTCACTTTTTCTTCATTTGGCTCTGAAATTGATAGAGAGAAAAGTACATACTGTTTCATATCTTCCAATTTTTACGGAATTCCAATCCGATACTCAGAGAGAGAGTTATGACGAATTTACCAAGGTCACTTCTTTGAGATGAATTTCAGGAGCCTACAAAAACCCTGACTTCCACAAATCATATCTTCAAAAATGTTGCGCATATTGATCTGAAATTTCTACAGAAGCTTCCTCAGGATTTTAGCTTTGCCTCATAAATATTTCAGCATCTGAAACTTCGTAGAAAAAAATTTAGAGTGCAAATTCCACGATGACCTGTTTCAGATGGCCGAACCCCTTGCTTAAGGAGGAAATGAAGATCACAATTTATATAAATTCTTAAGTTGAGATGGGCTTCAAAAAGTGAACGTGAGAGGGATTTTAGGAGCTTAAAAAGTATTAATTATGACTTTTAAATGACCCATGCCCCAACCCCATGGGGTTTTAGCCCACTAACTGGGGGTACAAACTTCAAACATGAATATCTCTCAAACCGTGAAGAATTACATGGCATGCCATATATGAATGGAAACATCTCGATAAGTAGAAACCATAAAAAGAATTATTGACCCATAATATATTAATTTTGTAGGTAAAAATTCCCATGCAATATTGGGTTAGCCCCTGGTTATGCTTGGGTTGACATCAATGACAACCGTTGATCAACAATCTCCCCCTTTGGCATTTATGGCAACACAAGTACCCCCCCTGCGATCATGACACCTCTTCCTACAACATTTTCTCCCCCTTTGACATCAATGGCAAAGGGTAACTCCCCCTGAAACACAACCATCCTCCAGACCTGTACACACTTCCACTCCCCCTGACACACAACCGTCTTGTAGACCTGTAATCTACTTCCACTCCCCCTTTCTATTCTGTAAAAGAAAAATCTAATGAGAACTTGGGAGAATCCCAAGCTTATGGAGAAGATATTCCAATGCTGGCGAATATTTAATATGTGATTCTTTTGGTGCTGCTTGGAATCTTGCTACTTTTCCAACTGCTTGCATAACATCTGGTTGGGAGGCTGTTACATATAGAAGACTACTAATCATAGATCTGTACAACCTTTGATCCACATCCTTAGATGAGTCATCTATGCTCAATTTGCAACCTGTTACCATTGTATTAAGGATGGGTTTGCAATCTTCCATTTTAAATTTATTGAGCATTTCCTTTATGTACTTGGCTTGGAATATAAATATTCCTTTCTCTTGCTGAGATATTTGAAGCCCTAAGAAGTATGTCAGCTCACCAAGTAAAGACATCTCGAAATCACTTTGCACCTTTGTAGAAAACTTCTTACTTAGTCGATCATCATTGCTACCAATTATTGTATCACCCTCTTTAGCTATTAGACATAATTTAGTTGGTTCATTCAAAACATATATGTCATTTGGAGCTCGACTTGCTGTAGCCAAAATTTCACCATACACGCCTTTCCTGATTTCACATTTTGTGGAATTGAATAGTATAGTGTGTCCTTGATCACACATTTGTCCAACACTGAGCAGATTGTGATTCATGTTTTCAACCAATAGAACATTCTTGGCTAGAGCATCTTTGCTTCCGAGAGTGACAGTACCTGATCCTATAACATTTGAAGATCCATCATTTCCAAAGGACACTATTCCATCCTTCTTCTCTTTTAGAGATACAAATTTATTTCTATTTCTAGTCATATGCGTTGAGCAACCACTATCAACATACCACACATCTTTGTTCTTTTGAGCCTTGAAAGTGAGAGCACAATTATCATTCTTCTTCTTCTTCTTCCATGTTTGTTCGTTCTGTGGCTTCGAAGATTCTTCTGGAGGATTTTCAAGTCTACAGTCTTTGGCTTTGTGTCCAAAGTTTTGACATTTGTAACATTTAATATTATTTCTTAAATGTTCAAATCTATTGATGTTTCGCTGAGCCCTGAGAGGTTCATATTTGACAGATCTCCTGGAATTGTATTCGTTCCTAGGGTACGTGCGACATTCTACAGCTTTATGACCAAATTTTCCACATGAATAACAATAGCTATAAAAAACATGTTGGTACCTGGATGGAAATTTTCATCGAGGAATTGTCTTCCAAGGCTGTTCTTGCGAATCTTGTCCAATGAAGTCGACATGTATGTAAGATTTCATAGGTTCATTGTATTTTGTTGTAGAAGGTCCTGCTTCTTCTTCTTTGTAACCGATGCCAGTTTTGTCGTTGTAAGATCGTTGATTGTTGATGAGTTCTTCCAATGCCCTTAAGCTGTTGGCATAGTTTTGGATAGTTTTTCCTTTCTTCACTTCCTCATGCAGCGAGACTACTTCGGCTTCTAATTCTTCCCTTTCTTGGTTGCTTTCTTCCAACTTCTTTTGAAGTGATTCTTCAATGCATTTGTGTTCTTCAACTTCAATTTTGAGACCTTGAACTTGTTCTTCAAGAGTTTTGGAATGGATCTTCTCCGCCTTGAGATCTTTTATAAGCTTGATTGCTTCATCATAAAATTCGTCTATGGTCCATCCTTCTTCTTCGTTGTTTGATACCTCTTGCTTATTGTGCTTGGCCATAAACAATACTCTCTCATTGGCTTCTTCTTCACTATCATTGTCTTCATCGGATGATGAGCTATCTTCTTTAGAGAGAAAGTTCTTTTTGGATCCTTGCTTGTTGAATTTCTTAAAGCCTTTCTTTCTTTTTGAGTTGCCATTACTTTTGTTTGGACATTTTGCTGCAAAATGCCCAACCTCATTACAACTGAAACATATCAATGGAATTTTACCTTTGAATTTTCCCTTACCAATTTGTAGTTTTCTCGTGAAGTAAGCATATTCTTCATCTCAAAGACCTTCTTCATCATCTCCCTTTTCTTCACACTTGCAGGTGCATGTATTTTCAATTGAAGGTTGTTTATCCTTATTGGTTTTCTTAGATGCAACGAACATAGTTTCTAGATGTGAAGTACCCTCTTCTTCATCAAGTCTCATTTCATATGTTATGAGAACTCCATGTAATTCCTCTTTGCTGAGTTTGTCCAGATTTGCACTGTATTCTAAGACCGATACCTTTGGGTTGAATCTCCCTGGTAACATTCTAAGAATCTTCCGTATAATAGTCTTCTCATCAACTGGCTCTCCCAATCCTTCCAGAGTATTGGTTATTTCATCAACGTATTGAAAGTATGCAACAATGTTGCAATCTTATTTCATTCTAAGTTGCTCAAATTTTTCTCTATAGATTTGAAGCTTTGCTTCTTTGACATTTGAGTCACCTGCATATATATTCTCAAGCTTGTCCCATACATTTTTGGCAGTTTTACAACCCAACACCTTATGATAAGCAAATTCAATAAGTCCACTGATAATAATATTCTTTGCTTTTGCATCATTTACCAAATTCTTCTTACCTTGTTCATCCGTGGTTGATGTAAATCCATTTTGAACAGTGTCCCATACTTCGTAACCTTGCGCCAAGAGATAGACCTCCATTCTTCCTTTCCATAGTGCATAATTATTTTCATTGAACAGAGGTACACCATTCTTGGTATGCTCCATGACCTCCTTCCATCTGTTAAACTGCTATTGAAGGAACCAAGCTCTGATACCAATTGTTGGAAATACTGAGAGGGGGGGTGAATCAGTATTTCTTTCAATTAGAGCATTAGTTAATCTTCAATTATTATCAGTGTTTATACAATGATAGCAGCAAACAAGAGGAACACAAATGCACACAGTTTTTAAGGTGGAAACCCACTCTAGGACAAAAACCACCTAATGCTTTTCTAATAATTCTTTAATATTCAACTCCAATTGAAAATGAAGCTCCAACTTCCTAGAATCTAGAAAATAATTCTTCTTCGGCTCCCACTAGATGGATGCTCCAATTCCCGAGATTCTTCAATAGTCAACTGAACGGATGCCCCAACACCCAATGAGCTACAACTCACCCTAGCACCACCCTACCACCCTATAGAAGAACAAAAGAAGAATGGACTCCCGTACCAGGGAAAATGGTCCACTTTACAATGATATAGAATGATGTAGAAGAAGAAGATATACTAGACCATAACCCCAACTTTGACACAACCACCTAATGATGATCCTAGACCTTCCAACACTGCCTCTTCAACCCTTGGCAGATAGACACTAGTACAATTTTTACAATAATGTATTTACAATGACTTAGTACAATGATACATTTACAATGATTGTATGCATAGTTTCCCACTTGAAGACTTCATAGGATGAATTTCTTGTTGTTGTTATGAACCTTGGTTGCTGTTCTTGTCATGCTACCCTCTGTTGCACCTTGCTTTTATTTTCTTCTGTAGAAATTCCGATCCTTTGCAACCCTCGACAACACATGATCTAGCTTTTTCTTGCCTTCTAGGAGCTCTATATTGAATCTGGTGTATCTCTGTTATTTCAGATCCTCAATATCTGATTTTTGGTCTTGTAGTAGTCCATTGAGTCGTCTTTCCAATGTCATAGGTTTGACCCAATTTTGATTCTTCAAGAGAGAGTTATACCCAATCTCTCACGATGCCCTAATTATGGATTGTTTCAGCAGAGCGCATTTGTACGATGTGCCACGTGTCACTGTTTCTTTATTTGGCTCTAAAATTGATAGAGAAAAACATACAGACTGAGAAATATCCACCAATTTTTACATAATTCCAATCCGATACTCAGAGAGAGAGTTATGATGAATTTACAAAGGTCACTTCTTTGAGATGAATTTCAAGAGCCTGCAAAAACCCTAACTTCCACAGATCATATCTCCAAAAATATTGCGCACCTTGATATGAAATTTTTACAGCAGATTCCTCAGGATTTCAAATTTTCCTCATAAAAATTTCAGCTTCTGAACCTTCATAGAAAAAAATTTAGAGCGCAAATTCCACGATGACCTGTTTCAGATGGCCGAATCCCTTGCCTAAGGAGGAAATGAAGATCAAAATTTAAATAAATTATTAAGTTGAGAGGGGCTTCAAAAATTGAACGTGGGAGGAATTTTAGGAGCTTAAAAAATATTAATTATGACTTTTCAATGACCCATGCCCCAACCCCATGGGGTTTTATCCCACTAACTGGGGGTACAAACTTCAAACATGAATATCTCTCAAACCGTGAAGAATTACATGGCGTGCCATATATCAATGGAAACATATCGAAAATTAGAAACCATCAAAAGAATTATTGACATAGAATATATTAATTTGGTAGGTCAAAATTCCCATGCAATATTGGGTTAGCCCCTGGTGCTGCTTGGGTTGACATCAATGACAACCGCTGATCAACATGAAGGATGACATGAAAGTCATGGAAGCTAAGATCGATGGTATAGAAGGTAACATGGAATATTTGAAGAAATACATGGAAGGTTTGAAGGAAATTTTGGCAAATTTTTTGTAAGAAAATCGTCCTAATGGCGAAAAGGTAGTAAAGGAAATTCATGATGAGAAAAAAAGAAATGTTAGTCATGATGTCATAGACTCTAATATTGGATTTAAGAATCACCATATTCCAAAGATAGATATAAGGAAGTTTGATGGAAAGGATTCTATAATATGGATACTACAAATGGAGCAATAATTTGAGCTCCATAATGTGAAAAACACACAAAAGGTACACATTGCAACTTTATATTTAGAAAAAAATTTGTTTTCATGGTATCGATGGATTTTTTCTCATAAACCATTGGTCACTTGGTTAATTTTTATAGACGAAATGATTGCACATTATGAGGATACAAAGAAAGAGAAACACCTTCTTTAGCCAACTGATAAATTTCAAACAGAAGGGTTCAATGATGGAGCACATTTAGGACTTCCAAAAATTGAATATAAGGGTAAATTATATTACATAGGAACATAGGATTGATGTCTTCATATGGAATCTAAAGGTTAACATCCAACATGAGGTTCGAATTTGGGAACCTTATACAATGGAGAAGGCATTCAGGCTGGCAAGAAAATTTGAAATAAAAATTATGGCAACAGGAAGCCTACCACTCACAACTATAAATATGGAAGTGTTGCTACTCCTACACTTCCACAAATGACAAGTTTGACACCACAATAATGGGAAGAAAAAAGAGCAAAGGGGCTTTGTTATAGTTGTGATAGAAAATACACTAAAGGTCATAAATGTGCTAAGAAAAAATTATTTTACATAGATTGTGAAGAGGAGGAAGAAAAGGAACAAGAAACTTCAAAAGAAGAGGATATACACCAAGAACCAACCCTAGAGGAAGAATAAATGAATATGACCATATCCTATAATGCATTGGAAGGAATTACCACTCCTCAAACTCTCAATATAGAATGACATATCAAGAAGAAAAATGTAATAGTGGTTATTGATTGGGGTAGTACCCATAATTTTATTCATTGTAAGGTAGCCAAGGAATTGAATTTCTTCCTATAGCCAAAATCATAGTTTCAAGTTATGGTTGCAAATGGAGGAACTATAAATTTCTCTGGAAAGTGCGTAATATAAATCTAACTTGAGAGAATATGTATTGAATTGTCCAATTCTCTCCATTCCAATGGGTGGTACATATGTTGCACTAGAATTATAATGGTTACAATCTTTGGGGACAGTAGCATTTAATTTTAAAGAAATTTTCTTGAATTTGTTTTCGGAAGGAAATGAAGTTGAATTATGGGGTATCACACGGAATACGGGAAATATAATCAACTCTAATGTCATGAAAAAGGTTTTGAAGAAATAACAAGGAGGAATAATTGCACAATTATGCTCACTAGAGGTTCAAACATCAAAATCATCTATTTCTCCAGATCTCCAAAAAGTCTTGGAAAATCATTCAAAAGTGTTTGAGACTCCCAAATTCCTCCCACCTATTTGTGATCATGATCATGCTATTCATTTAATTCCAAGAAGTGTTCCTCCAAACATCAGGCCTTAATGATATGCTTATGCTCAAAAGAGTGAGATTAAATCTATGGTTGCAAAAATGCTAGAGACAGGTATAATTCAACCTAGTCAAAGTTCTTTCTCTGCTCCAGTAGCATTGGTGCACAAGAAGGATGTATCATGGCGTAAGTGTCCATATTATTGGGAGATAAAAAGCTCTCTATTAAATATAAATTTACCATCCTCCTCGTTGATGAATTATTGGATGAATTACATGGAGAAATTTACTTCACCAAGCTGGATCTTCGTTCTGGATATCATCAAATTAGAATAATGGTTGAAGACATTTAAAAAACAACATTTATAACTCATGAGGGTCATTATGAATTTTTGGTCATACCTTTTGGCCTTACTAATGTACCTTCGACATTTCAATGTTTAATGAATTCCATTTTCAAACCCCTCCTTAGATAATTTGTGCTAGTATTTTTTGTTGATATACTAATCTACAACGAGTCTTGGAAGGTTCATGTTCAACATGTTGACAAGGTGCTCAAAATATTGCAAGAGAAACAATTATATGAAAAAACCTCCAAATGTTTATTTGGTGTAGAAGAGGTGTAATATTTGGGCCACATTGTATCTCATGAGGGTGTTAAGGTAGACCCTAACAAAATTAAATCCATTAAGGAATGAAAAAACCCCACAACCATAAAGCATCTTCAAGGATTTCTGGGGTTAACAAGGTATTATTGCAATTTTTTTAAGAATTATGGGAGAATATCGAAACCTCTAACATAATTACTAAAGAAATATGCATTTTCTTGGACTTTAGAAGCAACTAAGCCCTTTGAACATCTTAAAGAGGAAATGTACCAAGCACTGGTCTTAGCTACCCCAAACTTCACAATTTTTTTTATTGTGGAATGTGATGTCTCAGGAAATGGAATTGGTGCAGTTTTAATGCAAGAAGGAAGACCCATTTCTTTTGGAAGTTGTCCAATCAAAGGAAAATATTTATATAATCCTATTTATGAGAAGGAAATATTAGCAATACTACATACACTAAAGCAATGGCGACCTTACCTTATGGGAAGACAGTTCAAGGTAAAAACATATCATGATAGTCTTAAATAATTTTTGGAACAAATATTATCTTTAGAAGAGAAGCAACAATGGGTCACAAAGATGTTAGGTTATGAATTTGAAATCATCTACAAAAAAGGGAAGCAAAATGTTGTGTCAGATGCACTCTCAAGAAAGGATGAGGATGTGGAAGCATTCTTTTGTGCCATTTCTATTATCCAACCTGAGTGGATAACCGAAGCAAGGGATGAATGGAAGAATGATGAAGAGGTGTGGACACTAATTCAATATTTTCAGAAATATCCCAATACATCTGAAAAATTTAGCTATAAAAGCGATTCATTATGGTACAAATATCACTTATATATTTTTAATAATTCCCAACTCAAATAAATATTCTTTTGGAACTGCACACCTCTCCCTTGGGATGAAACTCAGGATTTTTAAAAATTTACTAGAGGGTCAAGAAGGAATTTTTTTGGGATGTCATTAAATCTGATACTCAAAATTTTGTGGTAGAATGTTTGGTTTGACAACAAAATAAAGTCGAGACAATTAATACCCCGGGCATGTTACAACCTTTATCCATTCCAAGTCAACTTTGGGAGGAGGTTTCAATATATTTTATCACAAGTTTACTCAAGTCTAAAGGAAAGATTGTCATCATGGTGGTAGTTGATAGAATTACTAAGTATGCACACTTTTGTGCATTATCTCATCCATTTAAAGCTAGTATAGTTGTTTTTATTTTCCCCGAGAAAAATCGAAATTTTTATTTAAGATAAACAAAAAGTTACATCGTATATGTCATAGCATTCCATATGATAGATACACCCTGTATAAAAACATGGAAAGGGAATCAAATGAAGCCACATTTACACTTTTCCATAATCACTGGACTTATATTTTTTGCCTTTTTTCTTTTGAACTTTTTTCCAGCCATCTAGTGAAGGAGTAGGGTGTACGATGGCTAACTCCATGCTGGGAGAGAGTTGGACGTCTTTTTCGGAGTCTGAAATATTAGATAGATGTGCATGTTTGGTGCCCGTGACATCTTGTTCACCAATCTGCAAATCCTATTTGAGGTCTGCATTTGAAGGCGAAGATGTCTTCCCCTTGGTTTCCCCTTTGTCATCCATGTTTCCTTCATCCTTCTCATGTGCACCTTGCTAATTTTTCTGATTTTGTTTGCCTTTGTTTGATTTCGTGTCTTTTTCCTCGTTATCTGCCTATGGTGCATCTAGGAATCGCCAACCATAATCTGCCTCTTGGTTGGTTTTTTCCTGGATAATGTACAGGAACCCTGTAAGTGCCCAATTTGGTGACACACTCGACAACGGAACGCTGTATTTTCGAATTTTAAAGTTTGAATCCATTTAATGTCTTTATAAATAAGGTTGATGCATTTGGGTAGACCCCTACTTAGGTCCATCTCCACACAGATATGTGCGAAGGTGAATATCCCGATGCCCATTCTTTCTCGGTCCAGCTTTATGAACCTTCCTATGGAGTTCCCAATGTTTTTTAGAACCTGGTGGTGCTAGAATGGGAGAGGCAGATTGTGTAATATCACCCAAATAGGAATTTTTGAAACCACCATAGTGTTTGCATCAAAACCTGGGAACCATGGGGTTATAAAGAGCCACGCTCTTCCTCAGAACCATGGTCCTTCAGTAGTGGCCAAGTTGTAGTCCTCTACTGTTTCAAATTGAAGCATGAAGAATTCTTTTGCACACAGGAATATGTCACAGTTCTGGGTCCAGTTTTGGTATATCCAAGCATGTAGTTCTTCAGGTTTTGGCCAATATCAATTGAAGCGGAAAATAACTGCTTTTGATGATAGTGCGTCAAACAGCCCAGTGACCTCTGGTATTTCAACTGCCAGATATGGACTCTCCTTTGTTTTTTCTACTATGTATTGTCCTGGCGTTGTTAAGTTTGGAGTTTGTTTTTTCCCCTGTGTGGGGGACTTTACACTCAGTATATCCTTGAAGGAGGGCATTTATTTTCCTATTGTTGTTGCTCTGGTGGCTGATGATGTTCCTAGAGCTCCCCCTCTAAGCCTTACATTCAGGATAACGCTAGAATTTCGCTAAATCTGATATTCTTTTAATTTTTTTGTTTCTTGTAGTTCTCTGTCTAAGAATATTAGGCTTTGTTTATGAGCTGGAATCCCTTTGATACTCTGTATTTTTCCATTGAACACAGAGACCAGTTCATCTCCCTGCACCCAGATAATGGAAGACCTCCCATCTATGGATTTGAGGAAGATTTGGTAGTGAGGCTGCTTTGTATGACTCTACATGCCCAACCCATAGCAATATTGATCTGTGTCCATCCCCCACAAGTGTGGATTCCTAGTGGGGTTCGAGTTAGGTCTTTTGGGGGAAATTTCTACAGCCAAACTTTGTAGCACTAGCAATAGAGCCCCTGGCCAAGACAACGACATAGATAGGGAGGGAAAGATCGTCCCCCAATCCTCCCTCCCCTACCAAAGAAAACAAATATTGAAATAAATGACTAAGATTTTGAAAGCAGAGGACATGGAAATGTGAATCATACCCCTAGCTCCATTAAGCTAGGCCACAATGTTTGATAAACACAGGGTCGGTGCTGCGAGTTCCAAGCATAATGGTTGATCAGAGGTTAGGGGGCCACAAATTGGGTAAGAGGAATAGTAGTCACCATTAGAGAAGCCCGGGAGCAGCAGCCCCAGTTTGTAAAAGCTGAAGGAGCCTATACCGCCTCCCACTGCGGCCGCCACAACCTTAGGGTGCACCCAGTCCTCCAAGAGTGTTAGAAATCCAGACGCTGTGAGCATGAAAAGGAGTGGGGAAGAAAGCCAATGGTGAGCATCCAAACCTTTCCTGGTCGCATCGTCCCCGTAAAAAATCTTTTCAGCCCACCCATTACAGTCTGCAGGAGAAGAAAGAAATTTTGGACACATACGAAAGGGGACCTCGAGACAGGGGAATAAGGTTTTGGAACCCAAATCCGCCACTGCCCCACCCATGGCCATCGATACTTCATCAGTCTGCATCCATGAGATGTGGATGCTGTTTTTCCATGGACAGAGTCTAGGACCTTCGCTCAGTCTGACACAGGTTTTGTTTTATGCCTCCATGCCAAGAAACCCTAGACCAGAGGATTTGCCATCGCATCACTCCATCTTCTCCGATGATGTTTTTTTTTTTAAGCTAGTATAGTTGCTATTGTATTTATGGAAACAATTCAAAAGGTACATGGAAACCAAAAGATTATTTTAAGCTATAGAGATCCCATTTTTATAGGAAATTTATGGATGAAATTATTTTCTTGTTTGAGTACTTAATTAGCTCATAGCATACTCAATTAGCTCATAGTTCATTATATCATCCTCGACCAGATGAAAAAATTGAGATAGTGAACAAATGTTGGGAAGGATATCTTCGTTGCTTTGTATATGATAAACAAACACAATGGGTCAAGTGGTTACATATGGCTAAATGGTGGTATAACACTTCCTTCCATACTCTAGCAAAAACGACCCCATTTATGGCACTTTATGGATATCATCCACTATCCATCACATCATATTTAAGAGAAAATTGTAAGGTTCAAGCATTGGAATATCACATTGAGAATCAACAACAGGTTCTCCAGCTCTTAAAAGATAGCCTCACTTTGGCGTAGAATCGAATGAAACAATAGGCAGATCAACATCGTAGCAAAATGAGTTTTGCTGTAGGCGACTGTGTATTTTTACGGCTACAACGAAACACATAAATTTCCCTAAGGCAAGATAAGAAGGACAATAAATTATCCCTGAAGTATTATGCTTCTTACAAGGTGTTGCAAAATATTAGTACTATGGCATACAAATTGGAGCTTCTTGCATCTTCCTGAGTGAACCTAGTTTTCCATGTTTCATGCTTAAAGAAGGTCATAGGTGAAAAGCCCCCAGTTCAAAAAATATTTCTAGAACTTGACGAGGAAGGAAAAACCATATTGGAACCTAAAGAAGTCACGGAAACAAGAACTCAACAGCTACGAAGTCGATCAATTTCAGAATATCTCATCAAGTGGAAGAAATTACCTGCTGAAGATGTGACATGGGAGGATGAGAATTTTATGCAAAAGCATCCAGAAATACTCAAGCATTGAGGACAACACTTGTTTGCAGGAGAGGGGCATGTTAGGTCCCCATAATACTAGCATAGCCCCTTAGTGTTGTTAGTGTAGCCCCCTTATTGGGAATAAATGCATATATAGAAATGAAAAAAAGGATGATGTCATACATCTAATATCCATGACATTAATAAAAACATAGTGTTTTTTGCATGCAAAAGAGACATTTACCCACTTTTGGTTGCAATTGTACTTCTATTTCAGTGAGTTTTTCAAACTATCGCTTTTGCATGCCTTCGCTTTCACAAGTGTCATTTTCATGATTTGGACTTTTGCTTTTTCTTTATTTCACTTTAATTAGTGTCATTTTCATGTTATATTAATTTTGGCATGTGTTTCTTTCACCGTCATTTTCATATCACAAGTGTTATTCACACTTTTTCTCTCATATAGAAAATGCCATCCTTTGGCATGGTAAGTGTCGCGTATCGTGTAACGCAGAGTCTTGGCCTATTTCAAGGGGTAAATATAGTGTTAATGATTCCTTCTAGTCATGTAGACATGTTTTTCACTCATTTCCAAAGTTTCAAGAAGTGTCAGACAAGTGTCATCACTGTCGTAAAAAATTGTATCTTCAGTGTCGCATTTGGAGTGAGTTGTCACAATGTCGCCGCATTGAGGAAAGTATCTTGTTCATGTATTTTGGGTGTATTGTGTAATTTCATCGAGTGATAAAATTATGTGATCATGATATAGTCATGTTCTTGTTCAACTTCATTTCAATGATCCCAAACTTAGTCAAAGCTGGGAAAATTCCTTGATCGAGCCACTCAGCCTCATCCAACCCTCCTGAATTTTGCATTTCATAGTATTAGTCCTCAAGCAACAACATTTCCTCTTGGAACTGTGAAATGAACAATATTTTCCTCCTAGAACTGTGCACTATGCAATCTTTTAGGTTCCCCTATTACTAGTGTAGTCCCTTATTGTTATTAGTGTAGCCCCATTATTGTTATTATTGTACCCCTGTAACCCCCATATTGTTATTATTGTTTACTTACATTATTATTGTTAGGTCGGCTAGGATTATATTGTGAACCCATGGACCCCTATATATAGAAGGAGGTTTTTTTCATTTGTATCATCCAAGAATTGTTAATTTATGTAATGTATTGGAGGTTGCCCCCTCAAAGTGGGTATTTCTAAGGCGTTGATCTCTATTTTCTTATATTTTTGGAGTTGGTTTCATAACATTTGGTATTAGAGCTTTTGATTCTAAGGTTTCGCTGCTCCAAATAGGCCATCATGGAATTTTCGCTATAAATTTTTTTCTACAAAGGTTAAGAAGCTTAAAATTTTACAACGTGAAGTCGAAATATTGAGGAACGTCTTGGAAAAATTTCAGATCTTGGTTCGCAATATTTTCAGAGATATGATTTGTGGAAGTTAGGTCTTTTATTAGGCTCCTGAATTTAACCTAAACAGGTCAGTGTGAAATTTTCACTATTAATTTATTTCTACGAGGGTTCAGAAGCTAAAATGTTTACAGAGTGAAGCTGAATTCGGGAGGAACATCATGGAAAAATTTCAGAGATTGATTCGTAATATTTCAGAGATAGGGTCTGTGGAAGTTACGGATTTTTAGGCTCTCGAATTTCATCTGAAAGAGGTGACCGTGGGAAAATCATCATAACTCTCTCTTTGAGCATTGGATTGGAATTCTATAAAAAGTGGCCGCAAGTACACAGAATTTAATTTCCTTTGTATCAATTTCAGAGCCGAAGAAGGAAACAGTGACATGTGGCATGCCGTACAAGTTCGCTCTACTGAACCAATCCATAATTAGGTCATTGTGGTAGATTAGGCATAACTTTTTCTTGAAGAATCCAAATTAGGTCAGACATATGGAATTTGAAAGAAGATTCAGAGGGATAATATAGGGCCAAATTTCAGATATTGAATATTCGAAATCATAGAGATAATTCAATTTCAATATCGAGCTCCTCAAAATCAAGAAAAATGTGTGTATTTTTTTTTCAAATTGCATAAGTCTTGTTTGAAAAATCAGTTTTAAGTAATTCCAAAGGCCTATCAAGCATAGGTATCAGTATTGGGTTCTAAAATGCCTCCTAAAAAGAATTCAACACCCATTAAGCCTTCATAGTACTCTACTATGATTCATGAAGATGAAGAATTACGACATGATCTATCAAAATTACAAGAGAAAGTGCACCAAATTTTGCTCTCGCAAAGAGTAACAAAAAATGAATTGGAAGGGCATCGGAGCGAAGATAGATGGTTTGAAGAATAATATGGATGGTTTGAAGAAAAGCATGGAAGCTAAGATGGATGGCATGGAAGCTAAGATGGATGACATGGAAGAAAAAAAGAAAGAAAACATGGAAAACATGAAGAATGATCTAAAAGTAGACATGGAAGGTTTGACAAAGTTGATACAAGAAAATTTTCCTAATGGCAAAAAGATAGTAGAGGAAACTCGTGATGAGAACAAAATAAATGTTAATCATGATTTCATAAACTCTAATGTTGGATGGAAGAACCACCATATTCCAAAGATGGTTATGAGGAAGTTTGATGGCAAGGATCTCGTAACATGGATACTACAGATGGAGCAATATTTTGATCTCAATAATGTGCAAAACACAGAAAAGGTACGAATTGCAACTTTACATTTAGAACAAAATAAATTTGTATGGAATTTAGAACAAAATACATTTGTATGGTATCGATGGATTTTCTCCCGTAAAAAGAATGTCACTTGGTCAATTTTTACGAAGGAAATGATAGCACATTATGAGGATACAAAGAGAAACACCTTCTTTAGCCAATTGATAAATCTCAAAGAAAAGGGTTCAGTGGGGGAGCACATTTAGGGCTTTCAAAAATTAATATAAGGGTAACTGATATTCCAGAGGAACACAAGATTGATGTCTTCATATGGAATTTAAAGGATAACATCCAACGTGAAGTTCATGTTTTGGAACCTGATTAATTGGAGAAGGAATTCAGTTTGGCAAGAAAAATTGAATGTAAAATTCTGGTGACAAGGAAGCCTACCGCTCATATCTATAAATATGGAAGTGTTGCTACTCCTAGACTTCCACAACCTACAATGTTGACACCACAACAATTAGAAGAAAAAAGAGCAAAAGGGCCTTGCTACAGTCATGATATCAAATACACTAAAGGGCATAAGTGTGCTAAGAATAAATTATTTTACATAGATTGTGAAGAGGAGGAATAAAATGAACAAGAAACTTCAAAAGAAGAGGATATACACCAGAAACCAACCCTATAAGAAGAAGAAATGAGTCCAACCATATTGTGTAACGCATTGGCAGGAATTACCACTCCTCAAACTCTCAATATAGAACGACATATCAAGAAGAAAAAGGTAATAGTGTTGATTGATTCGGGTAGTACCCATAATTTTATTCATTGTAAAATTGTGATTGAATTGTTTCCTGTCTGTGACACCCGAAATTTCAGTGATGGTTGCAAATGGAGGAGTATAAATTTCTGCGGAAAATGCCATAAGGAAAATGCCATAATATCAAGATAGCCATGGGGGAATATGTATTGAATATTCCAATTCTTTCCATCCCAATGAGAGGTGCTGATGTTTTACTAGGAGTACAATGGTTACAATCTTTGGGGACAATAACTTTTAATTTTCAAGAAATTTTCTTGAAATTGTTTTTGGAAGGAAAGGAATTCGAATTATGTGGTATCGCGGGGAAGCCAAGAAAGATAATAAGCTCTAATGTCATGAGAAAGCTTCTAAAGAGAGAAAAATGGGGTGTAATTGCACAATTATGCTCAATAGAAGTTCCAACATAAAAGTCATCTATTTCTCTAGATCTCCAAAAAGTCTTGGACAAAAGTCATCTATTTCTCTAGATCTCCAAGGACTCCCACCTATTGTGATTATGATGATGTTATTCTTTTGATTCCAGGAAGCGTTCCTCCAAACATCAAGCCTTATATATATCCTTATGTCGAAAAGAGCGAAATTAAACCTATGATTGCAGAAATGTTAGAGGCTGGTAGAATTCAACCTAGTCAAAGTTCTTTCTCTGCTCTAGTAGTATTGGTGCACAAGAAAGATGGATCATTGTGCATGTGTCTGGATTATAGGGAGCTCAATAAGCTAACTATTAAAGATAAATTTCCCATTCCTATGATTGATGAATTTTTGGATGAATTACATGGAGGCGATTTGTTTTACCAAGTTGGATCTTGGTTCGGGATATCATCAAATTAGAATGAATATTGAAGATATTAGAAAACAACATTTCGAACTCATGAGGGTCATTATGAATTTTTGGTCATGCCTTTTGGCCTTACCAATGCACCTCTACATTTCAAGGGTTGATGAATTCCATTTTCAAACCCTTCCTTAGAAAATTTGTGCTAGTATTTTTTGATGATATACAAATCTACAATAGGTCTTCGAAGGATCATGTTCAACATGTTGACGGGGTGCTCAAACTATTGGAGGAGAAACAATTATATGCAAAAACATCCAAATGTTTCTTTGGAGTACAAGAGGTGGAATATCTAGGTCATATTGTATCTCACGAGGGTGTTAAGGTAGACCCTAACAAAATTAAAGCCATTAAGGAATGCAATGTCTCGACAACCATAAAGAAGTTGCGAGGATTTCTTAAGTTAACGGGTTATTATCGCAAGTTTGTTAAGAATTATGGGAGAATAGAAACACCTCTAACAACATTATTGAAGAAAGATGCATTTTCATGGACACTTGAACCAACTAAGTCCTTTGAACATCTTAAAGAGGCAATGGGCTTACCACCTGTCTTAGATAAGCCAGACTTCACAAAAACCTTTATTATGGAATGTGATGCCTCAAGAAATGGAATTGGTGTTGTTTTAATGCAATAACGAAGACCCATTTCTTTTTAAAGTCGTCCAATCAAAGGAAAGTATTTACAAAAAGCTATTTATGAGAAGGAAATATTGGCAATACCACATGCACTAAATAAATGAAACCTTACCTAATGGGAAGGAACTTCAAGGTAAAAAATCATCATGATAGTCTTAAACATTTTTTGGAACAAACACTATCTTCAAAAGAGAAGAAAAAATGGCTCACAAAGATGTTGGGTTATGACTTTGAAATCATCTACAAAAAAGGGAAGCTAAATGTTGTTGGACATGCACTCTCAAGAAAGGATGAAGAGGTGGAAGAATTGTTTTTTGAAATTTATATTATCCAACCAGATTGGATAACCGAAGCAAGGGATGAATGGAAGAAGGATGAAGAAGTGTGGAAGCTCATTCAAAGTTTGAAGCAATATCCTAGTGCATCTGATACATTTAGTTATAAAAATGATTCCTTATGGTACAAAGATTGCTTATATGTTTGTAAGAATTCCAACTAAAACAAAAGATTCTTTTGGAATTGCACACTTCTCCTTTAGGAGGACACTCAGGATTTTAAAAACTTACCACATTGTGAAGAAATATTTTTTTTGGGATGGCCTTAACAATGATATTCAAAATTTTGTTGCGGAATGTTTGGTTTTCTAGAAAAATAAAGTTGAGACAATTAAGACCTCGGGATTTCTACAACCTTTATCCATTCCAAATCAACGTTGGGAGGAGATTTCAATGGATTTTATCACAGGTTTACCTAAGTCCAAAGGAAAGAGTGTCATCATGGTGGTAGTTGATAGACTTACCAAGTATGCACACTTTTGTGCATTATCTCATCCATTTAAAGCAAGTACAGTTGCTACTGCATTTATGGAAACAATTCAAAAGCTGCATGGAAACCCAAATATTATTGTAAGCGAGAGAGATCCCATTTTCACTGGAAATTTTTGGACATAATTATTTTCTTTTTTGGGTACTCAACTAGCTCATAACTCATCTTATCATCCTCAATCCGATCAGAAAACTAAGATATTGAACAAATGTTTGGAAGGATATCTTCGTTGTTTTGTATATGATAAACAAACACAATAGGTCAAGTGGTTACCTCTGGCTGAATGGTGGTATAACACTTCCCTCCATATTGCAGCAAAAATGACCCCATTTATGGCACTTTATGGATATCATCCACCGTCCATCACATCATCTTTAAGAGAAAATTATAAGGTGCAAACACTGGAAGATCACATCGAGCATCAACAACAAGGTATCCAACTCTTAAAGGATAACCTAAATTTGGCACAAAATAACATGAAACAACAGGCATATCAACATCGTAGTAAGAGAAGTTTTGATGTAAGAGACTAGTTATTTTTACCACTATAACCATACAAAAAAATTTCCCTCAAGCAAGCTAAGAAGGATAATAAATTATAGCCAAAATACTATGGTCCTATTCGGTCCCTATATTACTAGTATATTCCCTTATTATTGTTAGTGTAACCCCCTTATTGTTATTATTGTACCCTTGTAACCCCCTTATTGTTATTATTGTGCCCTTAAATTATTATTTTTAGGTCGGCTAGGATTACATTGTGGCTCCACTAGGATTACATTGTGGCCCCATGGACTCTTATATATAGAAAGGAGGTTTTTTAATTTGAATCATCCAAGAATTGTTCATTCATGTAATGTATTGGTGGTTTCCCCTTCGAAGTGGCTTATTTATAAGGCGTTTATATCTCTTTTCTTCTATTTTTGGAGCAGGTTTCATGACATTTGGTATCAGAGCTTTGGATTCTAGGGTTTTCACTACTCCAAACCGGTCATCATGGAATTTTCCCTATAAATTTGTTTCTACGAAGGTTCAGAAGCTGCAATTTTTAGAATGCGAAGCCAAAATATTTAGGAACATCGTCACAAAATTTCAGAGCTTGGTTCGCAACATTTAACCTAAACAGGTCATCGCAGAATTTGCGCTATAACGTTTTTTCTACGAAGTTTCAGAAGCTGAAAATTTTAGAGAGCGAAGCTGAAATCCTGAGGAACATCATCGCAAAATTTCGAAGCTTCGTTCGCAATATTTGCGGAGATAGGATCTGTGGAAGTTAGGTCTTTTTCAGGTTCCCGAATTTCATCTCAAAGAGGTTATTGTGGGAAAATATTCATAACTCTCTCTCTGAGCTTCGGATTGGAATGCTGTAAAAAGTGGCTGCAAGTACACAGACTATAGTTTCTTTTCTATCAATTTTAGAGCCAAAGGAGGAAACAATGACATGTGGCAATTCGTACAAGTTTTCTCCACTGAACCAATCCATAATTGGGTCATTGTGGGAGATTAGACATAACTATGCCTTTAAGAATCCAAATCAGGTCCGAAATGTGGCATTTGAAAGAAGCTTCAGAGGGATACTACAAGGCCAAATTTTAGATATTGAGGATCTAAAATTACAGAAATAATTCAACTTCAATATAGAGCTCCTCAAAATCAAGTAAAAGGTGTGTATTTTTTTTTCTCGAATTGCATAAGTCTTGTTTGAAAAATCAAGTTGAATTGATTCCAAGGGCATATTGTAGAATATATATCAGTATTAGATTCTAAAATGGCCCCTAGAAAGAATTCAACACCCATTAAGCCTTTAGAAGGCTCTACTATGACTCATGAAGACGAAGAATGGCAACATGACATCAAATTTACAAGAGCAAGTGCAACAAATTTCGCTCTAGCAAAGGGCAACAAAAAATGACATGGTAGTTTTGAAGAAAGGCGTGGAAACTAAGATGGATGGTTTGAAGAAAGGCATGGAATCTAAGATGGATGGTTTAAAGAATGGCATGGAAGCTACGATAGATGGCATGGAAGCTGGCATGGAATCTAAGATGGATGACATGGAAGCTAAGATCAATGAAAAAATGGAGAACATGAAGAATGATCTAAAAGAAGACATGGAAGGTTTGACAAAATTGATACAAAAAATGTTTCCTAATGGTGAAAAGATAGTAGAGGAAACTCATGATGAGAACAAAATAAATTCAAATCGTGATTTCATGAACTCTAATGTTGGCGGGAAGAACCACCATATTCCAAAAATGGATATGAGGAAGTTTGATGGAAAGGATCCTGTAACATGGATACTACAGATGGAGCAATATTTTGATCTCAATAATGTGAAAAACACACAAAAGGTATGCATTGCAACTTTACATTTAGAACAAAATACATTTGTATAGTATCGATGGCTTTGCTCCCATAAAAAAATTGTCACTTGGTCAATTTTTACGGAGGAAATGATAGCACATTATGAGGATACAAAGAGCAACACCTTCTTTAGCCAATTGATAAATCTCAAACAAAAGGGTTTAGTGGGGGAGCACATTGAGGACTTCCAAAAATTTAATATAAGGGTAACTGATATTCCAGAGGAACACAGAATTTATCTCTTCATATGTACTTTAAAGGATAAAATCCAACATGAAGTTCGTGTTTTGGAACCTGATTCATTGGAGAAGGAATTCATGATGGAAAGAAAAAATGAATGTGACGCAGGCAAGGCAAACTAATAACCAGGATCTTTATCAACTGATACATATACAAGCATGCACGGCAATTTCATCATCTATATGAAGGCTTTTTTGTTACAAACAACAATGGTTATGAAACCATTATTAATACACACCATCCCAAATTTCCATCATAACCATCATTCCAACTCACATACTTTCATACACCTTATTTGCCTTTCATAGAGCTTTTTATAAAACCCAAATCTTAAAACATAACTTTACACAAAAGTTCAACCATTCAGTTACAAAGCCAAACCCTTTTAAAATCAGACTTCATAATCAAAATCAAAGGCGCCCTTGGGTTCATTACCATTTCTCTATGATTAAATTATTTGGAGGCAAACAATCCAATAACTCTCATTATAGATTGCGCCCTTCTATTCAATCGATAAATATAACCCCAGTGATTAATTCTCATTTGCTTGTCAACTAACATTGAACGCATTCACAATCCAGCTCAGCATATGTCAGCAACGCACTTACCTTTCTGTCCTGCTCTTCAACGCTTCGACTTCCCTTTTCCAATTGCACAAATGGCAAGGATCAACTTTGAGTTCATTTTTTTTCTGTGCGCCTTTCTCTTACAGCGTACCCAGTGATTAACACATCAACACAGGTATTTCCTTCCAATACTTACAGTTGATTTTGTCAAACAATTCCAAATCTCAATTTACTAACTGAATTCAATTCAAATTCATACATTTTTCAATCAATCTCAACTCAGATTTAAATCTCGAACCTGGCAATTTCCCTTACCTCTGTTCAGACTTTCACCTTCCACGATTCCACTTTTCAATTCTGCATTTATCATCGCTGTAGATCGGTCCTGTTCATGTCATTTTCAAGTCGACTTCTTGTTGATTCTTCTGCATTAAAAATTAGCGCCACATTTTCACTATATCTGCATACTCAAGTTAACCATAATACTCTCTGTGCCCATAAATTCATCGATTAACATTAACATAGCATGATTTCAGAACCGGATACTATTTCCCCTGTGCTTTTTAACATAAATTATCACTGAATTTATTACTTAGAATGTCAAACAATATCCGTCCCATTTATTTTTCTTGCCAACGTATTGCAGACCAAAATATCGACTTAACTCCTCACTCATTGCACGGTCAAAGACTGTATATTACCCTTTCAAACATAATTGATACCATTTCTATTATATCGATTTCTATATCCAGATCTGATCATGTCGACCACAGATCAATGTATTTGCAGTATCTAATCATAAAACATTCATACCCAATTGACATTGACTATTAAATCTGCGCCCAAGCAACTCTGCAGGTCTTCAACTCGTTATGCCACAAAGAACAAAGTTCGAATTCACATGTAGCTTCAACGCTTTACACATGGTAACAACTATGAATTTAAAACTCTGTTAGAGCTATGAAATCGACCCAAACAGAAACTTCAAAGCCCGGATTTTATTTCAACACAGCTGCTTCTGCACTTCTAATGTATTATCCAATTCTTACAACCCAATCAAACAGCGTGTGATCTCAATTTAAATTCAATTTAAGTTTTATGCAGCACGCATTTAACATTTTCACAAACTCAGCGCTATATATATCACAACAAATGCCAATTTAATACTATATCAATACTCAGTCGATCTCAACATACATCGAACTTTCCACAAATTGATCACGCATTCAAAGTATTATAAGCGCCTTCACAGTTTGATTGATATTGAACCCAATTTCAGAAATTAACATCCAATTTCTAAAAACCACACTTATTAATAAACAAATACTTACAAACTTCCTTCGTGGCCAGATATTCAACAGTCGTGGCCCTTACAATTTGCTGAAGGCTTACAGCCTTGCTGTTCAAGCCTACTCTCAATCTCACACTCTCTCACAATCTCTAATGTGTTTTTCTCTCAAAACCCCCTCCTATTTATACAATTTTAAAAAATCATTTAATTAAATGCTCAATCCCTTCAATTCCTCAACAAACCCCTAAATCTCTCAACATCCCTAAAGGATAGATCTTTATCCCTAAAATCCTTCAACTAATTAATTTCCCTCATATCCTTTTATTAAATAAAAAGATATTTACAAAAATCCTCACCTTCTCCTATTTTATTCAAATTAATTAATAAAATATTAAAAATTATCACACCCCCTTTTAACATATTTACAAAATAAAAAACGCCCTTGATGCTCCTGCATCAGACTCCCCATGTAAGAAAATTCATGACCACCTGGTCATAAGTCTGGATATTTTCTCCTGGATCCCAAATTTATTTTGTAATATTTCCGTGCTTGTCGATTGCTTTACTACTGTTGTTATCTGCTGTTGTCTTCCAGGTTTCCATATTTTGTGCTGTAATGCTCCACTTGCTCTGCTCTTGCAATCTCTCACTGTCATTCTCTTGTTGTCGCTCCTTTTCTTTCTTTCAGCTGTCTTTCTCTGGGATGTTTTTATCATTAACCTCCTTATCAACTCAATTTCTCTGTCTGGTATGTCCTCTGTCTGCTGATTGTTTCCATCCCTTGATTGCTGAACTCTCATTCTTGCTTGCTCTTCACTTGTTTTGATCACCTTTTCTGCTGCTGCTACTATAAATGTTGCGGCCTCCCAAACTTCCTGTCCCTCTGCAACATTCCTTTGCTCATCATCTGCAATTTCTTTTATGACAACTGCTTTGTCATCCTTCTTCAACAATCTATCCTTAACATCCTTCAGTAGATGTTCTTCCTCTCCTTCTTCCATTTGGCTATCCACCTGTGCCAAATATGTTCCAGCATCTGCAACAACATCTTCAATCATAAGACAATCATTATAAAAAAAATAAGGCCTCTGTACCTCTTTTCCCTTTAGCAACACTTCAATATGTTGCGTTGATTTCTCTTCTTCTGTCAGCATATCAGTATGCTGATCCAAACTCAAAGAAATCTTGAGACTGTTAGCTAGTCTCCCCTTCTCATCAACTATTTCAATGATGTCTTCCAACATTTGTCCACTGTAGTGAACTGATTCTTTCCCAGCCTCTGCTTCAAAACTTTCAACTTCTGGAAGGTACTCTTTCACATCTTTGACAACTTCAAAACACTGCCCATCTTCTTCCAACCCTGCAATCACACACAAGTCATTAGTTTTAAAATCACAAGACCTTACAGTCTTATTTGATGCTTCAGTCATCAAGTCCTCAGGCTGCTTCGAATCATTCATATGATTCAACTCCTCTATCTCTTCATCACTTTCAAAAAGTAATGGTCCACTTTCTGGGTAACATATCGAAACTTCAACATCTTCTTCAGCATCTTCCTTTTGCTGTAGCTCAATTATTTCGAGCTTCTCTATCCTCTGTCTGGCATCAATAACCTGTTCAAGTTCCCTTAGTTCCTTTATCAACTGCATATCTACCTGATGATTCCACTTCTCTTGTAGCCTCTGCCACCTCAACTTCTTTCTCATGACATAACCACGCTTCTGGTCTTCCTCATTTCTTTGCAACATCTCCATTAACACCTCAAGCTGAACTACTATCTCAGCCTTCTCCCTCTCATATTCCTCTTTGCTTAGCTGCCTCTGTATTCCAATTGTCTTGGCATCCTTCTTCTTTTGTCCTCTGCTGTGGTTGATTTCAGAACCTTTGTTACGACTATCACTAGTCATCATCCTTTCCATCTCTATGAGTTCTTTACTCACTTTTCTATGAGTTGCACTAAAGCCTCTTCAGCAGCAAGTCATGTCCTGCTGCCACTTACCTCACCAAGCTCTCCTCACTCAGTCTTTTGGCAAGCAATTGGTTCTCTATCCCTGGAACCTCCTTTGAGCACTTCTCTTTGCTCTTCCTGGCTTCAACTCATATGCCTGTTCTAAGAACACAACTGTCTCCTTTTCCAATCTCTATTGGAATTCCCCAAGGTTCTGCCATATCTATGTTTTCACTAGAAACTTTCACCAGCTTCCTTTATCTGTTACCAATTGCCTTTTGGGAGTTGCAATAATATTTCAATGCAAAGACTACAATATTCTATTCTTCAAAAACATATCATCTTACCTCCAAGATCTCGTCTGATCTTGTCCTTCCATTTGCCTGCACTTCATTTTCCTTCACAATCTCACCTCTCCTTTAAATCTGTTCCAACAAATATTTATGCTTCCTCTGCAAAATTTCACTGTCAATCAGATTTTAAAATCTGATCCTCTCTTCCAATCTTCTGGCTTTATCTGGCAAACTTTAGCTGTCAGCAACAATTTCTTCTTTGCTGAGTTTCTTCATTGCTGCAATCATCAATTCTCAATCCATTTCTTGTCAGTAAAACCCAATTCAAAATTAAACAAACACAATACCTGCACGATTCTTCATTCATCCAGCTGTACTCTGATTTTTCTTGACTGTCTTATTTCCCTTATCTGGATGCACATCTGCTGTCATAATTTACCTCTGCACTTATCGCCTGCAATCTGACAATCACTCATACAACCCATATCAAAATTTACCAATCAAAACAGAATTCTATTCTATTCAAATGCATAACCGAGAATTACTTCTCAAGAACTTTCATACAGAGCCAAGCTCTGATACCAAAAATTAACGCAGGCAAGGCAAACTAATAACCAGGATCTTTATCAACTGATACATATACAAGCATGCACGGCAATTTCATCATCTATATGAAGGCTTCTTTGTTACAAACAACAATGGTTATGAAACCATTATTAATACACACCATCCCAAATTTCCATCATAACCATCATTCCAACTCACATACTTTCATACACCTTATTTGCCTTTCATAGAGCTTTTTATAAAACCCAAATCTTAAAACATAACTTTACACAAAAGTTCAACCATTCAGTTACAAAGCCAAACCCTTTTAAAATCGGACTTCATAATCAAAATCAAAGGCGCCCTTGGGTTCATTACCATTTCTCTATGATTAAATTATTCGGAGGCAAACAATCCAATAACTCTCATTATAGATTGCGCCCTTATATTCAATCGATAAATATAACCCCAGTGATTAATTCTCATTTGCTTGTCAACTAACATTGAATGCATTCACAATCCAGCTCAGCATATGTCAGCAACACACTTACCTTTCTGTCCTGCTCTTCAACGCTTTGACTTCCCTTTTCCAATTGCACAAATGGCAAGGATCAACTTTGAGTTCATTTTTTTTCTGTGCGCCTTTCTCTTACAGCGTACCCAGTGATTAACACATCAACACAGGTATTTCCTTCCAATACTTACAGTTGATTTTGTCAAACAATTCCAAATCTCAATTTACTAACTGAATTCAATTCAAATTCATACATTTTTCAATCAATCTCAACTCAGATTTAAATCTCGAACCTGGCAATTTCCCTTACCTCTGTTCAGACTTTCACCTTCCACGATTCCACTTTTCAATTCTGCATTTATCATCGCTGTAGATCGGTCCTGTTCATGTCATTTTCAAGTCGACTTCTTGTTGATTCTTCTGCATTAAAACTTAGCGCCACATTTTCACTATATCCGCATACTCAAGTTAACCATAATACTTTCTGCGCCCATAAATTCATCGATTAACATTAACATAGCATGATTTCAGAACCGGATACTATTGCCCCTGCGCTTTTTAACATAAATCATCACTGCATTTATTAATTAGAATGTCAAACAACATCCGTTCCATTTATTTTACTTGCCAACGTAAAACATTGCATTGCAGACCAAAATATCGACTTCTACCATCGATTTAACTCCTCACTCATTGCGCAGTCAAAGACTGTGTATTACACTTTCAACCAGAATTGATACCATTTCTATTATATCGATTTCTATATCCAGCTCTGATCATGTCGACCACAGATCAATGTATTTGCAGTATCTAATCATAAAACATTCATACCCAATTGACATCGACTATTAAATCTGCGCCCAAGCAACTCTTCAGGTCTTCAACTCGTTATGCCACAAAGAACAAAGTTCGAATTCACATGTAGCTTCAGCGCTTTACACATGGTAACAACTACGAATTTAAAACTCTGTTAGAGCTATGAAATCGACCCAAACAGAAACTTCAAAGCCCAGATTTGATTTCAACGCAGCTGCTTCTGCACTTCTAATGTATTATCCAATTCTTACAACCCAATCAAACAGCGTGTGATCTCAATTTAAATTCAATTTAAGTTTTATGCAGCACGCATTTAACATTTTCACAAACTCAGCGCTATATATATCACAGCAAATGCCAATTTAATACTACATCAATACTCAGTCGATCTCAACATACATCGAACTTTCCACAAATTGATCACGCATTCAAAGTATTATAAGCGCCTTCACAGTTTGATTGATATTGAACCCAATTTCAGAAATTAACATCCAATTTCAGAAAAAAAACACACTTATTAATAAACAAATACTTACAAACTTTCTTCGTGGCCAGATATTCAACAGTTGTGGCCCTTACAATTCGCTGAAGGCTTACAGCCTTGCTGTTCAAACCTACTCTCAATCACACACTCTCTCACAATCTCAATGTGTTTTTCTCTCAAAACTCCCTCCTATTTATACAATTTTTAAAAAACATTTAATTAAATGCTCAATCCCTTCAATTCCTCAACAAACCCCTAAATCTCTCAACATCCCTAAAGGATAGATCTTTATCTCTAAAATCCTTCAACTAATTAAATTCCCTCATATCCTTTTATTAAATAAAAAGATATTTACAAAAATCCTCACCTTCTCCTATTTTATTCAAATTAATTAATAAAATATTAAAAATTATCACACCCCCTTTTAACATATTTACAAAATAAAAAACGCCCTTGATGCTCCTGCATCAGAATGTAAAATTATGGCGACAAGGAAGCCTACCACTGACTTCTATAAAGATGAAAGTGTTGCTACTCCTATATTTCAACAACCTACATGGTTGACACCACAACAATCGGAAGAAAAAAGAGCAAAATGGCTTTGCTACAGTTGTGATAGAAAATACACTAAAGGTCATAAGTGTGCTGAGAAGAAATTATTTTACATAGATTGTGAAGAGGAAGAAGAAAATGAACAAGAAGAGGATATACACCAGGAACCAACCCTAGAAGAGGAAGAAATGAGTCTGACCATATCGTGTAATGCATTGGCGGGAATTACCACTCCTCAAACTCTCAATATAGAAGGACATATCAAGAAGAAAAAGGTAATAGTGTTGATTGATTCAGGTAGTACCCATAATTTTATTCATTGTAAGGTAGCCAAGGAATTGAATTGTTTCCTATACCCAGCATGAGAATGTCAAGTGATGGTTGCAAATGGAGGAACTATAAATTGCTCTGGAAAATTCCATAATATCAAGCTAACCATGGGGGAATATGTATTGAATAGTCCAATGCTTTCCATTCCTATGGGAGGTGTTGATGTTGTACTAGGAGTACAATGGTTACAATCTTTGGGGACGGTAGATTTTAATTTTGAAGAAATTTTCTTGATTTTTTTTTCAGAAGGAAAGGAAGTCGAATTACGGGGTATTGCAGGGAATCCGGGAAAGATAATAAGCTCTAACTTCATGACAAAGATTCTAAAGAAATAACAATGAGGCATAATTGCACAATTATGCTCACTAGAAGTTCCAACATACAAATCATCTATTTCTGCAGATCTCCAAAAAGTCTTTGACAATCATTCCAAGGTTTTTGAAACTCCCAAAGGACTCCCACCTATTCATGATCATGATCATGCTATTCATTTGATTCTAGGAAGTGTTCCTCCAAACATCAGGCCTTATAGATATCCTTATGTCCGAAAGAGCAAAATTGAACATATGATTGCAGAAATGTTAGAGGCGGGTATAATTCAACCTAGTCAAAGTTCTTTCTCTACTCCTGTAGTATTGGTACAAAAGAAGGATGGATCATGGCACATGTGTCCCGATTATAGGGAGCTCAATAAGCTCACCATTAAAGATAAATTCCCCATTCCTGTGATTGATGAATTATTGGATGAATTACATGGAGCAATTTATTTTACGAAGTTGGATCTTCGTTCAGGATATCATCAAATTAGAATGAAGACTGAAGATATTCCAAAAACAGCATTTCGAACTCATGAGGGTCATTATGAATTTTGGTCATGCCTTTTGGCCTTACCAATGCACCTTCTACATTTCAAGGGTTGATGAATTCCATTTTCAAACCCTTCCTTAGAAAATTTGTGCTAGTATTTTTTGATGATATACTAATCTACAACGGGTCTTGGAAGGATCATGTTGAACATGTTGACAGGGTGCTCAAACTATTGTAGGAGAAACAATTATATGCAAAAACATCCAAATGTTTCTTTGGAGTACAAGAAGTGGAATATCTGGGTCATATTGTATCTCACAAGGGTGTTAAGGTAGACCCTAACAAAATTAAAGCCATTAAAGAATGGAAAGTCCCCACAACCATAAAGCAGCTGCGAGGATTTCTCAGGTTAACAGGGTATTATCACAAGTTTGTTAAGAATTATGGGAGAATTTTCATGGACTCCTGAAGCAACTAAGGCCTTTGAACATCTTAAAGAGGCAATATGCCTAGCACCGCTCTTAGCTACGCCAGACTTCACAAAAACCTTTATTGTGGAATGTGATGCCTCAGGAAATGGAATTGATGTTGTTTTAATGCAAGAAGGAAGACCCATTTCTTTTGAAAGTTTTCCAATCAAAGGAAAGTATTTACAGAAACCTATTTATGAGAAGGAAATGTTAGCAATACTACATGCACTAAATAAATGGAGAACTTACCTAATGGGAAGACACTTCAAGGTAAAAACTAATCATGATAGTCTTAAACACTCTTTGGAACAAAGACTATCTCCAGAAGAGTAGCAAAAATGGGTCACAAAGATGTTGGGTTATGACTTTGAAATAATCTACATTTAAAGGGAAGCTAAATGTTGTTGCAGATGCACTCTCAAGAAAGAATGAAGAGGTGGAAGCATTGCTTTGTGCCATTTCTATTATACAACTAGATTGGATAACCGAAGCAAGAGATGAATGCAAGAAGGACGAAGAAGTATGGACACTCATTCAAAATTTGCAGCAAGATCCTAGTACATCTGATACATTTAGTTGGAAAAACGATTCCTTATGGTACAAAGATCGCTTATATCTTTGTAAGAATTCCCAAATAAAACAAAAGATTCTTTTGGAATTGCACACTTCTCCTCTAGGAGGACACTCAGGATTTTTAAAAACTTACCATAGGGTGAAGAGAGAATTTTTTTTGGGATGGCCTTAAATCTGATATTCAAAATTTTGTGGCGGAATGTTTGGTTTTCCAATAGAATAAATTTGAGACAATTAAGAACCTGGGTCTTCTACAACCTTTATCTATTCCAAGTCAACGTTGGGAGGATATTTCAATGGATTTTATCACAGGTTTACCTAAGTTTGAAGGAAAGAGTGTCATCATGGTGGTAGTTGATAGTCTTAACAAGTATGCAAAATTTTGTGCATTATCTCATCCATTTAAAGTAAGTATAGTTGCTACTACATTTATGGACACAATTCAAAAGCTAGATGGAAATATCAATGCTGAAGCCCTCAAATTGACCTCTTGAGTTCTCCATCTATGCAATCTCATAGGTTTTTCTCCTACCAAAACTATGCATTAGTAAAATCCAAGCCTATAGCCTTAACCTTAACCTCCTGAGTCCCTCAACTACGTGGTCACCTAGCTTGACCTTTCAGAACTGTGCACTAAGAAACTTCAAGTCTAAAGCCTTAATCTTGACATCCTGAACCCCTCAACTGTGTAGTCACTTAGCCCTGGCCTTCCAGAACTAAACATTGCATAGTCTCAAGCATAAATCCTTATCCTTAAAATCTTGAAGTGCGAAATGCAAAATCCATTTGCTTTTGTCCCTCCATAAATGTGCATTGGGAAACATCAAGCCTCAAGCACCATCCTTGAGCTATTGAACCCCTCAATTTTGCAATATTTTGACCCTTACCATCCTGAACTGCACATTGTGTAGTATCTAGCCTCAGACCCAGACCTTGGCCTCTAGAACTGCATAATCCATGAGTTAATCACTCAATCAGTCACCCAATCCCAACCCTAAAAAGTGATTTCATGAAGCATGTTATATTATGGGTTTTCAAATTGATATTGTCTTGTAATGAATGAATTTCAGTTACATGTGATTTATCTTATCTTGATAGGATGAAAATGGAGAAAAAGGAGAAGGAGGCCATGCTAGAAGACACCTACAGAGCCGAAGAGATAAGATAGTCATTAGGAGAGAAGAAGAAGGAACGCCAAAATATAATAGAAGATCAAATATCAGGACTACATGAATAATCCATATTGATTCACAAATGAGCCTTTGGAGGGTGGATATAAAGAGAAAATCATATCTATTACGAATATGAAGTATTGGATGCATATTTTATAAAATAAAGAAACAAAAAAGAGTGGCGTGGCATTGCCATGTCATCATGCAATCCATGTAAGCAATGTCATGTCATGTCCTATCATTAGTAATCATGTGCCACATCATTTTGAGGATTATGTAAATTCAATATTGGAAAATGTATTGTAAAGTGCACTGCAAGGAAAAGACCCTCTAGTAGATTTTTTTGAGGAACCATAAAGAAAAATACCCCATACATCCGTTTCTAGCGAATGTTACTAGAGGAGGTTGGCGGGCGGAGGATTTTGCGAATGTTTTCCTATCAGTGCTCTTATCGTTAAAACTTGCCCTGATGCTCTCAAAAAAAGAAAGCACCGGTGCAAAAAAAATCATTGGCACACCAGACACCGTGCACTCCATACACACCCGTCCGGTGCCTCATAATATAATAGAGCACCGGTGCCTCACAACTCGTTCGCACCAGTGCATTATAAAACACAATGCCAACATCGAAACCACACAGTGCGGTAGACAGAAACCGCACCAGTGCATCATAAAAAACATGCCAAAACACAAACCAACTGGTGCGTTTGTAGAAAACAATAACGGTGCACCTATAAACAATGCGCACCAGTAAAGGGTTAAATTAAAAAATATTTATGACAAAAAACCCGGACTTTTTAGTTTTCCAGTGCTCCTGAGCTATCAATTACCGGTGCGCATGATACCATAGAACGCATTGGTGCACACCGAACATTGGCACACTGGACAGCGTGCGCGAAGTACACACACTGCCGGGGCGTCCAATTACTATAACGCACTGGGGCGTCAATACTTTTTCGCACCGGTGCATCATAAAACACTGCGCCAAAACATAAATGAGCCGGTGTGTTCTTCTCTAAGAGCACCAGTGCGCCAAAAACCGCACGCACTAGAATAGCGTTATATAAAAAAAAATTAAGGCCAAAAAACTGGTGCTTTGCGACTATTACGCACCGATGCTTTACCATTACATTGCCCCAGTGCATCATCAAATTTTCCCATCGAAACTGAAAAATCTCGGTGTGCAGTTAGGGAAATGCCTCGACGTGTTATAAACAACGTGCCAAAATTGATACCGCCTGGTGCGGTTTTATTTAACGCACCGATGCACTTATAAAACCCCGCGCACCGAAATAGGGTTAATTAAAAAAAAATTACGGCCAAGAAACTTCATTATTCACTTTCCTGAGTGCTCCAAAGCTCTCAAGCCTCGATGCTATTTCCTTATTTCTGAGCCGCCCTGACATTGGTGCTCTCATTGCACCCATTGCACGCACTGCTGCTCTGCATTGGCCACCAATCTCCAGCTTGCATTTTGAAAAAAAGTGGGCAAATTTTATTTTCCAAATTTTACAGCCAATATGCCTCCTTGACAGCAAAATGTACAGGTATTTTTCTAGTTTTTCTATAATTAAGCCTTTTAGTGGATTAGAAATTGAAATAAACTTAAAAATAACCATTAAAAAAGAAAAAGAAAAAACTGTCGCACGGTGTGCTCGAGCTGTTCGGCTCGCACCGAGAGCAGTGCTACCTGTAAAATTTATAGGCAGCATCGCTACCGGTGCTAACGGTAACCGCATCCTTTCCGGGGCAGTGCCGGAAGGCGCCCTGAATAATTTTAAACTAAAAATAAAAAATAAAAAATGCGGTGTGCTCATTTATCCAGGCACACCGTTGACCCCGGAAATCACAGTGCGGTGCATTGACTTCATTTGCCGCCTCGGTTTATGTCAGCACACCACATTTTGCATTCTGAGAGGGTCAACAGTGCGGCCAGGTAAAAGACCGCAATGTCAACTATGTCATTGTCATGAAGTCGGTGCGCTAACAAGACTATACGTGCTCGGGCGTATATTTCAGTTAGCGTACTGCTATTCTGAATTATATACAGTCCACAGTGCTTGAAAAATAGACATCTGCACCAAATCCGGTGTGGTCTATTTCATTAAGGGCCCCGGGGACAGTGCGCTAAAATATTAGGACGCACCAGCATCGGTGCGTGACTATTTTTATGGAGCAACGACTTGTATGTTTGTTTTTTTTTCAAAAAAAATTATATACGTATATTTATAAATACATTTATGCTTTAATAAAAAAAAATATTTAATATGGCATTGATTCAGAGAGAAAAAGAGCAACAACAACAACAACAAGAAGAACAATATGACATGATTCGCCAATGGGAGGCAAGAGAGAGAGAGAGATGGATGCCCTTGCCCTATTACTGCAGATAGCAGGGAGATCCTTATGCAGGTAGGGCTCCTCAATTTCTATGAGGAGGCTATTTCTGGCCTAAAGGCCCATAGTGTGCTTTTGAGACATCTTATCGGCAGGTGGAATGCCCACTGACAGGCTTTTCAGGTTGGTCTCGACCAGTGGTACACATCCACTAAGGAGGACATTTATTTTATTACAGGACTATAGAGGAGAGGGGTGGATTTTCCCTCATTCCCAGACGTGCCAGCTGGTTGTGTAGCAGGGAGTTAGTTAGTTTACTCCCAGAGATACATTGGAGCACATGTACTGTCTCCTTCAAAGATTCAGGTACCTGGAGGTCAGTTACATATAGGTGCTTTTGGTAGAAAGGACGTGTAGTGCCTCTCTATTATCGCTTCGATCATTTCACACAACACCAGTGAAAAGAAACGCATTAGTTGCTCGCTTTTATATTACATTGATTCTTTAGTACAACAGCCATGACTTGCCAAGTGGTTTGCCATTTTTTTGCGATAGTTTTGTATGGCCTTAGATAGATGTCGTGCTCATGCACAAGGGAGGGTCAACTTCCCTTTTGCTTCAGAGATGTTTTGTTTATTTTTTGAGAGGTTTCCAGAGATGAGACCTAGTTTTGTTCGACAGCCTCGTAGGCCGATGTTCGAGGCCCGGATGCGCATGTGGAGGCAGATGATGCCCAAGAGGGGAGACACTATGTTTCTAGTAAGGATATCACATGATTCGTTGGACTTACTAGCCAGTGTTGGTGGGCTGCATCCCTTCATTATGGTCCCATGTCCTTATGCTGGACTAGATTGGCGAGGGTGTCCCAATATCCTCTTCACTCCTGATGAGCCGCCAGATGATAGAGGTAATATTACTGTTTTATTTATATTTATTATCACATGTTCTTTAACTTGTTTTTATTAAATTGTGTAATGAAATTGTCTAATTATTGTTGTGTACTTGTATATATTTTGTAGACATTGGCTCTTTTGATGGCGATGAGATGCCGGATCAACCACATGATCCAGGTGTCGATCCTGATGATTACGATTAGGAGATGGCTGATGCGCCGGAGGATGAGGCCGGTGGCGCAGCAGAGAGACGTGCTGATCCTGCACCTCATCGTGCACTGGTATAGCCTTTTTCTAGGCGTGGTCAACCTGAGACCAGATACCAGATGGAGTTGGGCAGCCAACTCTGTGGATTGATTTCAGATGCAGGCATTAGGCCTGCTCATTACAGAGAGATATAGGGCGATGATAGACCGTTACAGATGTGGAGAGGCATGCCGCGTGACATGTATGGCCTGATGCAGCATGTCGTAGGAGCTACGAAAATTGTTACACGATTGAGGAGGATTGTTTGTAGCTATAGGAGTAGTCGAGTTGCGGAACGTGATGGATAGTCCGCTAGCAGCGACTCAGATGCATCTCATGATCATTCACCTCACGACGTGCTTGATGATCAGCATGAGGCTCCACTGGCAGCATCTGACACTATTCATCATGGAGATGAGGCTGTACCATCGACCATGTCCAGTCAGTAGCCTACAACATCCATCATGAGTACTAGTCACGATCATCATGAGCAGGCTGGACAATCGACCGCCGAGGTTGTAGTACTATTGACTGAGCAGGCCTCCACTACTACTGTGCCTCATATTGATCATGTTGTACTACCACCAGCGGATGCATCCATCAGTACTAGTGATCATCATGATCATGAGCAAGCTAGTTGGGCATCGACTTTCGAGGCTGCACCTAGCTTTACTGAGCAGGCCACATCCACTTGTACTAGTGTTATTGATGTTGTTATACTACCACCATCGCCTGATCCATGACATTTATATTATAGCTATATATTTTTAACATTATATATATATATATATATATATATATTTGGTCCATGTATTTTATGTTCATGTTGCAGTTGTACTTAATTTTCATGTTGATGATCATCATGATGTGGCACATATTGTCAGTCATGTTAGATATGTTCATTTAATGTTTAGCTTGCAGATAGATGTGTATATGTGATAGGCGCATGAGTTATTTGACATTATATTGAGATGTATATTTGATGTTTGTGTGGTGATGATGTTAATATATAATGTTAATTTGATGTTAATTGAATGTGTTTATTAGTCAAATGTGATGTTTGTATGATGGTTATCATGATCGTGATGATTCTATGTAAAATTGTAAAATTGGATTTGTATTTGTACTAATTGTAATTTTAAGTGTAATTGTATGTAAAATATTTATTAATGTAAAATTTTAATTGTAATTGTAATATTTAGTTTATTCTGAAATGATTGTAATTGTATATATGAGAAATTGTAAAATAGTAATTGTAATTCTAATTGTATGTAAATTTCACAAATTGTAATTGTAATTTTAATTGAATTGTATGTAAAATATTTGTAAAATTGTAATTGTAATTGTATGTAAAATTGTAAATGTAATTGTATTTGTAACTATAATTTTAATTGAATTGTCTGTAAAATATTTGTAAAATTGTAATTGTAATTGTAAATGTAATTATATGTAAAATTGTAAATGTAATTGTATGTAAAATTAAAATTGTAATTCTAATTCTAATCGTAATTCATGTATGTGAAATGAATGTAAAATTGTAATTGTAATTTTAATTCTAATTGTAATTGTAATTTAAATTAATGTAATTACATGTAAAATATTAATTTGTAAAATTTTAATTCCATTAATATGAAAATTTTAATTGTATTAATGTGAAATGATTTTATTAAAATATTTAAATTTGTAAATTTGCAAATAATTGTAAAATAAAAAATCTAGAATAATACAAATTTTTGTAACATAAAGTTTAGAAAATAATGAAAATAAATTCATGTACTTTATAATTATCATGATTTTATTATGATATTACATATATAAAGTTTAGAAAATAATGAAGATAAATTCATGTACTTTATAATTATCACAAAAAAAAAAATTTAAAAAGTCTGGTGTGCTTATCATCCTAACAGGGCCCAATGCGTCATATTAATACAACGCACCGATGCGTCACATTTCCACGCACCGGAAACGAATAAACTCAAATAAAAAAAACGCAACTCTATTTTGTTTAAGTTAAAAAAAAAGCGGCAATTTGAAAAATGGGTGGCAAAATATTTTCGAAATTCTATTTTGATAAAATAATTCTTTAAATACTAAACACTTTTCATTATTTCATTATTTTTGCTAAAAATTTTCAGTTAGATTTTTGCAGGAGACAGACCTGAAGCAAGAGAGTACAAGGGCACTGTGGATGGCAAAATACGTTCAAACATAAGTATTCAGACAATCAAAAACAAAAACTCTAGTGATTCAATCTCTTTATCATATAATTTCAAACCATTTCGTGATTAAATTTAATTCTTTTTTTTACTTTTTTTTGCAGTTTTTTATTTTTTCCTGCAGTTTTATCCATTTTTACCCTAAACCCTTCATTTTTTTGTTTTTTTCCCTTTCTTCTCCCTGTTTATGTGATTTTAGAATTAGGGTTTTTCATTTTAGACTGACGTCCAACCCACAGGACGACTTGCATAGTCAGATCCCAATCCATTCGGCCATTGCATGAATTTTTGAAAAAATGGATTTTTCTTTATCGGTGCGCACTGCGTACGCCACCGCATCGGTGCTCTATATTATTACAGCACACCACTTAAGTTCTCTATCGTAAAAAAATGAAAACATTTTTTTAAATCCGTGCGCAAATCTGAAATAGGGCACCTATGCTCTCTTTAACTAGGAAAGCACCGTATGGTGTATTAGATTGTTTTTGCGGTGCGTTTATAATACCCCACGCACCGTTAGGTCTATTACACTATTTTTGCGGTGTGTTTATAATACCGAATGCACTGCACTATGTATTATACTGTTTTGCGGTGCGTTGTTAATATATCCATGCACCAGTGGTGGTGCAGGTTTCATGAAAAGTGCACTGTGTCTCGAGATTTATTTTATACCTGAAAAGTTGAGAATTTATTTATAAATATATTAATGAATTATATGCTACATGTTTTAGATTGATAAAGAAATGACTGACAAGATATCAAGTAAAAAAAATACTGTTAACACATCAAGAAAAGAAAAAAAGGCAAGTTCTCTGTAAATTAATCATAAAAAATGTTATTTTTGAACTATATGTAACTTTAACTAATATGTATTGTTTACTGTGTATCATGCAGAGCCACAAAATGACGAAGCCTGATATGATTATTTCTGATCTACGACCAAAAGAGCGTAAAAGTTTAATGGAAAAATTGCAAAAAGATGCATAAGGTGAATGAAACAATACTATCGATCCAATATGAGTTTCTTTTTTTAATTATCATTAATAATATACTTAAAATTATTAGATAACATGTGTCAAAAAGTCTACTAATTCACATATTTCTAATGTTCTACAGGGACCAACAACTCAGAAAAGGAATGTTGTTCTAAGAAAAGAAAAAAAATAGAACATGCAAATGAAAATGAATTTCTCCTTGGCTCATCTGGAGTGGTGCTGGAAGTTAACGAAAGGGGGAAATTTTTTTACAAAAGTTTGAGGGATCTAGTGGAATGAATACAACAACGTGCTTCAAATTTAATATGTAATCATTGATTTTTTCAATCATTAGGTACAATAAATAAACAATTTAGCATTAAATATTAATTTTCAAGAATTTTCTAGCAGAAAAGAAAATAAAATGGAACCCATTCAGCACATAAAACATGATGACAAGGAAGAAAATGGTTGATCTCTAAGTTTGTGAGTAATTATTACTTCCTTATAACAACTTAACTAGATTTCATTTTTGTATTTTTTAAGTTTTACAAAAGTCATCATTGAATGTCTTCAAACAGGTGCTAACATACAAAGAAGAACCATCAGACGAATTGATTAAAATTGGGTTAAATATGGGTTGTGAGTATATGTTGGCATATCAGAATTTAATTGTGGAATTTGTAAGCATCTATTGATCTTGTTTTAATTAGCTCCGTCTATAATTAATAGAATAAAAGCATCTTTTATATTAAATATATTATTTGTTATGGGGTATAAAACTTGCATGAAACAAAGTATGGAACTGTGCCAACAGATGAAATTTTGAAAGATGGCATGGTACATGGTTTTGAAAGAATGTGTATAGTTTATGAGTCAATTGTTGCTATGGTACATAATTTTTCTTTTCGATTTACATTGATGTATATTATTTAATTAATATTGGAATTTTCATTATTCTCACCAATGTATATACACTCATTTCAGTTTATTTTTATGTTTGTAGATGGAAAGTGAAGAAGAAGAAAACAATCAATGCCGTGAACCCAACATTCCTAAAAATAACCCAAGTCATGGAAGTAGCTCTAGCAGTGACAACAGTTCAAGCGAAGAATGATGATCACTATGTAATTTGGATATCAAAGCAAGGTGTTTTATTTTTTGAAATATGTTTGTGAAATCATACATTTTGTTTAATGTAATGGACATAGTGTCCCAATTGAAAGACAAAGGGATACGAAAAATTGTCCCATTTTGTATGATAAAGACTGTCTTATATATATATATATATATATAATCATAAAATATGTTTTAATTTATTCTATTGCGTTCTCCATTATCGTTCTCATATGCACTAATAGAAATTTCATTCGTATGAATATTGTTATAAGATTATATACATGTGTCGACTTTTGATGAATAATGACTTTAAAAAAACCAAAATAATTCTAATATGATATAACAAATTAATCCAAACAGCACATTCAAATGCATTAATAAAAATGTAATTAATATGAATATTGTTATAAGATGTGTCAACTTTTGATGAATAATGAATTTAAAACAATCACAATAATTGGACTATCAGAGGTGGATGTTTCTAAAAAAAACAAAATGAAAACCGATGCGTTTATGTGTCTATACGCACTGGTGCGTTTATGATTCTATGGTCACTGCACTAATACCGATTCCAGTTATAAATATCGGTGCGTTTGTGTGATACTGCGCACCAGGGCATTTATGTATCTATAAGCACCGATGCATTTGTGGATGCCATGTGCACTGCACGAATACCGATACCAATTATAAATCTCGGTTCCTTCCTATGATACAGAGCACCGATGCCTCATAAAGATACACGCACCAGTGCGCTTTTACGACCTATGGGCACCGATCAAATCACAAGACCAATTAGAATGGCCCCGTGCATTGTATCACCAACACCAAGCCCAGTGCTGTTGTTTTCCTTAACAGACCGGTGCATTCTCCTTCGACCGCCCCGGTGCGCTATCTACCGATACGCACCGGTGCGTTAAAACCTGATAAGAGAACCGACGAAAAAACATTCGTAATAACCTCCGGCCGCCCATTTTGTTTTAGTTGTGTTGAATTTCTATTAAAAGCTCTGCCAAAACCTCTGTTACCAGAAACAGATGTGGTAGCATATGTTTTTTTTGACAATTTTGGCCAATTTTATAACACTAAAAACCTCCTTTATAACCTCCGCTAGAGGGTGTTTTCCTTGTAGTGGTGGAAGCCCAAGGGTCATGTACAAAATATGAAGAGTCATGTAAGAGTTTAAAAGTAATAGAGAAGTCAAAGAGTCATGAGGGTATCCCAAGAGTCAAAATGGAGGTGAAGGATCACCCCATTTGTTATATATACACCCTCATTATACAAGAAGAGGAATTTTCACCTTAGCTCCTCCTATCAGAAATTGGGGAGGAAGATAGTTGTTTTGGAGGAGCGAGTGACTCCTCCAATGATACACTATTGGGGCTAGTGGTGTTCACTGTATTGATGTATCTTGGAGATTTTACTTAATTTTTAAGCTCATCGATCCAACATACTTTCATGTATATGTCGTGAATATTCTTTTAATGTTTGTGATGTATTTTTTTTCATCAGTTTAAGGAAATTGAACTATTTTGGTGGATTTGGTACTTATCTTATTGAAAGTGTTATTTTATTTAACAATTATTGCTTCCTTGTGAACTATTTTGATGGTTGATGAATGATTCATTCATATTTATATGCTCATGCACCTTTTCTAGATTAGTACTATTACTTATCTTTAAAGGGCCATTTTTTCTCTACCCTTTTGGTAGAAGGACCTTGATACTTTCTGCATCTGAGCATTTCACAAGGCATAATCACTTGCTGATATGAAAGTACCTATGCATTACTCTCTTGTACTGAAATTTATAGCCAAGGAAAATATATAAGAATACATGGCATCTGTGATGAAACTCCAGATGGGGCTCCTAATCCAAATGGCATGAATTGGGAATTCACATTGGAGAGACCCCCTTGGTTGATAGATTTCTAGCACCGTCAATAAAAAGGTGCTAGAAGGAGGGCCTTATGACAAGATGTCTTTGTTGAGTTTTATTTGAATATCTTATCCAAAATTTCTCTTTCCCAAATCATAATCTTGAGATGTTTTTCTAAAGAGATTGATATTACCATCCCTGCGGAAGTTATTCATAACCTATCCCAAGTTAAGTTTGATGGTGAGGGTGAATTAAATCTTAGTGAACATCAATTTAAGGTTGTCCATTTTTTCCTTTCTAATTGAATACATTGCAAGGATGTCATGGCTATATTTCTCACCATCACATTTGAAGTTTGTGTTAAGAGATGGTGTCATACATTACCCGTTGCTTCTACCCATTCATTTGAGCAACTTGAAAAGGAGCTTCATAAAGAATCTGATAGGTATGATTATCTAAATGTTCTTAAAATAATTAATCAACTAAGAATGAAGCCTGGTGAATCAATTGAGGATTTCTCTGATCAATTCCTTCACCTTTGTTATGATTGTCTTGGAGAAGACATGGATTGATGTTTTTAAGCGTTTGGTTCATATCTCTTTGCACAGTGAATCTGGATCCCTTGATATCTCAACTTTCCAACTTTTGTAAATCACGAGACACCTCTAATTTCAGAGGAGGAACCTATTATTCATTGTTTTCCTTGTTATTCTTTTCCATTTCTGATGAGGGTGCCTTCTGGAGATGATAATAAAGTTTGTAAATATTCAATTCAAATTCCTAATTCATCGTCTCATCCTCCTTCTGCTTTTCATGACTTAGATCCCATGAAGGAAATCCCATAATGGTTCACCAAGCCTATGTTAAAGACTAATTTTCCCATTCCTCAAGATGGTATTAACACTCATAACTCTAGTATTGAATCTGATTTGGATTCCTATCATTCTCTATCATCTCTTTCTCATCACCCCTTGCCCCATGATTTGCTAGATCAACCTATTCTAAATCCAAAAAGTGATCAGGTGTGGGGTATTCACATTTCATAGGTATAGGAGAAGGAAGGTGAAGATTATTTCCATCTCTCTTTTATTTTTCAAAATCCTTTGTGTTAAGATCATGTTTCCTCAATCCTCCATGTTAAGATTATGTTTCCTCATTCTTGGCTGATATTGAATCTGGTAATCTTGAAAGTCAATCAAATGTGATCAATTTTCTTAATAAACCTAAATTATTGAGCAACAATCATTCTGATGAGGATGAATTCATTGATATATATTATGATGAATTCCCACGTGAACCAACTAAAGAGGAATATTATTAATTGAGTAATATGTTTTTTGAAGTTGAAAATATGATCAAACCAATTATGTTGATAGATGCCATCGAGATAGTGATGATCCTGTTAAAATAATCGATAACAATTGTCCACATGCAATTTGCGATCTAATTTAGTCTATAAAATGTTCTTATCTTTCTTTCCAAAGTTCTAGAACTTGTTAGGAAGTTGAGGCACTCAACTCTTATTGATGGTTATGTCAGGTTCTAGCGATCGTGGTAAAATTTTTGAACCATGTCAGATCTGGATTTTCTTGCAAAATTATTTCATTCGTATTGTTTCACTGGATGCAAAATCATTCATTATAGATTTTTGGATTTCTCGTTAGAATTTTCCTATTTATTGAGATCCATTTTCTAATCATATCGTTGTACTAAATTCATCCTCATGCAAATATCTTTTATATAATTTGGGTTTGGAGTGTATACCTTTCGTGAATGTATGAAATCACGAAGCTAACCAATTTGAATATTACCTTTGGATGAAGAGTTTTTTTGAGAGCTATGATGAATAATCAGCTCCTAGTTTTTCTTGTGAAAATATTCATGACACCAAAAATCCTCTTAAGTGTTAGAAATTTCTTGAGTTATTTGTTGAATCAAGTTCCTCTTTTTCATATATTACACCCTGTCTGGTTTCATAAGATTGCAATACTAGCATTCCTCTTCAATTATTTCGATGATTATGATGACTGTACAATTTTTCATTAGTTATGGGAATATCATTTTTCACATTATAGATGAAAGGAAGCTAGTTCTATTGTTTAGAGCATTCAAATAATCGTTCAAATTGATTTTTTCCTTGTTAATTACAAACTGGGAATATAATATTTTAATCAACCCATCTGATCATGATTATGTCTCTCATTACTATCATTCAGCTTACCATTTTCCCATTAACACATCCAATGATAGTTGTTTTACATTCTTTTATATTTACTATTTAACATCTTAATACATAGATACTAGCCAAGTAGTTGAGGCACTTCACCCTTCGCTGATGGTTATCTCATGTCCTCGCTGTATTTACATGTCAGTTGAATATGATCAAATCCATTTTCCTTCACAAGATTCTCATCCTGACCTTGTTCTTCTAATTGAAAAGTCACCTTTTCAAGGTGTTTTTGGTTTTCAAGAGGATGGCTTAAAATTTCATGATCCAATCTATGATTATCTGGAAGCATATTACTTAGCAAGCACTTTTTATAATAAAAACTTTCAGTCTTTGCTCATGCTTGCTAAGAAGGATGGAGAATATGAAGGTGAATTCACAAGAATATTTCGAGGTTTTCCTCTTTATAATTTTCACCAAAAAGGTAAGATAACAAGTTGAGTAAAAGTAGTGGAAATGACATGTATTTCTGCTAACATGCAAGTATTTGAATTTTTTATGCAAGTTATTCAAGATCTTATCTTTTCAATCACACATTGTTTTATATTTGTTGTAATTTCTCATATCTTTGTGAATGTAGGTAAGGAGAAGCTATGGTGGCTACATTGGAAATTTCACTATATGGGACCATGAACTTCTAGCTGGTTAGGTTAGGAGTAAGTATATATGCAATTTTAGTTTACCTACACAATCATCCTGCATTTTTTTCTATAGTGTGTCTTGTGTTTTCTAGCTTTGTCTCACACTCTATTTTTGGTCTAACTTCCTTTTGATTTTTCCTTTTGAATTGTTTTATTGTTATGTCTTGTCTCATATTCCATGTTTTGTTAATAAGAATATGATTTAAGGACGTTCCTTCTAGCTCAAAAGACAATGTGGAAAAATAGAAAAGGGCCTTGTGACACTGCAACATTTGGCTAACCTTTAGTACTTCTCTATTTTGGTTATCCTTGGGTCGATGACATTCTAACAGAAAATATTATCCTTGCGTGAGAAAAGATCTATGTCGAACCATGATATCCATTTCTATTCTAAAAGAACTCATGCCTTCTCTTGGTTCTTTATATTTTAGTGTTTTCATGCTGATCCAATCACGTAGAGAAGGACAGGGGGAAAATATAAATGAGCAAACCAATATCAGAGTTCTTTATATACTTCTTTGAAGGAAAAACCTCTTCTACTATGAATAAGTTGGGATCCCTCTTCCACCCATGAAATAAATAAGTGACGATGCATAGATCTATATCGAATCAATAATAAAGGGTGAAAGAAGAGAAAGGCTTCTTGTGCAGGGAGGTGAAGAAAGAAACTCTACCAGGGTATTGTCTAGACTCACTAGCGGCAGATCAATGTTTGTGTTCCTGAAGTGACTTTGTCGAGGTACTGTCTAGACTTGTTGGTAGTAGAGCAACACCTGAGATGAAAAACTATACTCTAAATATCTATAGCTCTCAAAATTCATTACACTTCTCACGATTCGAAACATTGCGATATGGCCGACTCTATGTTTGTGTTCAATCGGGAAAGGATAGAGGGGAATATGTTTATGCATGGGGTATGTAGTGGTGTTTTTGTCACAAGAGTGTACCAAAGACATCGTTTTAGCAGTATGGTTTATTCCTGCATAGATAATAGAAAATAAGTTGATGTTTTTAATGGATAGAATTTAAACATAATAAACATAAATCATAAGGTAAGAGATGCATACTAAGAACATAAACTGAAACAAGAAAAAAAAAGATAAAACATGCTCAAATGGAGCAACAAACCAATACATAAGATGGAGAAATATCCCTTTATTGGTTACTGGTGGTAAGAAGAATACAATTGTAACACACTTGTAGTGAGTCCCTTGAGCTATGGAGCTCAAACACCCTCTACAAGGAGGTCCCTTTCCTTGGTTTCCTTGCAATCTCTTCTCCCCTCTGTCAAAAATATTGTGATCACTCACTAATGGTGGAGCTATCTTCTTCTCTATGATGTTGGATGGAAAAGAAGCTAGACTCTTCAATCCTCCCAATTTAAAAATCTTGAATGCTAGTTTGCTAGCAGCAATTTGGCCATCATAAAAACGAGTATCCTTTTTATATTCTCATTGTTGGGTGTCTGTTATATTATTTCCATGATTAGAAACAGGCACGAAGTAGGGGGCAGAATCCTCCCTTTTCTTGCGCCAGGTCCAATAGGGGGTTGGCGGCCCCCCCTGTCAAGGGGTTTGCAGGGGGGAGGTAGCCCCCCTCCACAGGGTATGGGGTAGTGTCTCGGGAAATTTTTTCTTGGACCCTATATTAGGTGGGCGGATTTGCCTATGGTTTGTGCATGGGTTTGCACATGGTTTTGGGCATGATGTTTTTCTACTCCAAGTATTTTGTAGATCTGGTCAAGGGAACTACGGTTATGTTCTAATCCAGGGCTAATGTATTGAGGTTTATGAATGTTTCTTCATGTATTTATGTGTGTTGTAACACTAAAAGGAATATAATGAAGAATCAAGCTCGCAGTTCCGGTTTGGGATCGAGGGGAAAATATTTTTGTATATGTTTTATGTTTTATGATCCCGCTATTGTTCATTTTCCTTTTTTAAGAATTCGTTTGTAGATAATTTTTGTACAGGGTTAAAACATACACCCATGGCCAGTTTATATAGAAATTTTTTGAACTCTCTTCCCTATCTTGGCCCAAGATTGATAATGACCTAAGAGTAGGACAAGAGATTCCTTTGTGGGTTGCATGCCTCCTCAAGGTGGCTCGAATTCAGTTCTCCTTGACTGAAATTTATAGATAATAATCTTTACCAAGTGTGTCAAGTGGTCTCGGATGGTGAATTTTCACCTCCCCAAGTCTGTGGGACTATCGAAGGATAAATCACATTGTGTGAAAAAATTCTTTGTTGTTGGTGCGTTGTCCGCCAAATTCTAACTGAGCCTTAGGAAATAATGAAATTTTTATCCTTCATAATGCGTTTCTCCTTGAAAATATTAATTTTTAATGCTTTCTTGAAATTATCTAATGTATTTTTCATGTACAATTTTCTAGTGTTAACAATTCCCCCCTAATGTATGAGGTCCAGGAGGAATCGTATAGTCGAAATACATTACGTTTTATTTTCTGTGTGATCCTTTTCAGAGAGAGAGAGAGTAACTTGTTGTGGAAGTAAGTTGGGGAACTCCTTTTCAAAAGTAAGTAAGACACCATGCTCTATGGCAAACCTGCAAGTGATAAAAATGAAAAAACACTTCTACGAGGCGAGCAACTCCCATGCTTGTGATAATGACTAGTTAACAAAATATGATAGGTACAAACATTATTCACACCATTTCCCTTATCTCTCACATTTTTACAACACACTAATCATCCTTCACGAAATCGAAGTAGCTCATAAATGAGTTTCCACCCCCTTGCATATGGCCCCCATCACTTTTTCTATGCCAGGGAAAGGAGTTAGTCTGTCAATCATATATATTAGTCCCCCCTAATGTGGAGATGGTAGAGAATACCATACATATTCTCTACTTATCATCATCTATGGGATAAACACTTTCATACCCCATGGAAATGTATGATTGCATATATGCATACATACCCCTATGTCAGATGTTGCTTCGGTCTCAACATCGATGAAAATTTAGTACACTAATCATCAGTCAATCTCATTAGATGTCGTGTATGTGAACCATGTCTCTGATGATGATGATTGAGAAAAAAATTCATATAATAATTTTGATGTTTATTAGTAAGCCATAATATTAGCCAATGTTATAGTAACAAAGTCTATTTACAAGTTAAAAATATATATGGTAAAGTGAAATTTGAGATGTATCATGAGGTAGGTGTTTTGATGCCTATGGATTTTTACCAGTAATTTAATTATATACTTGCGCTAGTCTTAGGTGTAGTTACAAATAAAGGTTGAGATTTTAGAAGTAGTCATTTATTTTTTGTCTTATGAACATGTCATATGAACATGAATTATGATTTTTAGGTATGTGGTATAAGTAATCCATGGTATTGTGACAAAAATTATTTACAATTTAGGAATTTCCATGATAAAGTGGGGTGAATCTCCATCATTAACAATGTTGTTACATTTTTTTTAAAATTTATATATATATGCCTCACTCATATATTAATTCTTTTTATAATAATAATAATAATAATAATAATAATAATAATAATAATAGTAATAATAATAATAATAATAATAATTTAGTTAATTTTTATGATTACGCCTAGAGACGTCTTAGAGCTTAGTATGGTAGAAATGTTAGAGATGTTTGGGCCCAGAGGGGTTCTCCAATCTAGTATGGTAGAGATGTTAGAGATGTTTGGGCCGAGAGGGGCTCTCCAACCCAGTATGGTAGAAATTTTGTAAAAAAAATCTTGTCCTACCTTGTAAACATTTTGATTCGGTCAAATTAAATAAAAAATAAAAATATTAATGTAATGTAAACATTTTAACACATGATAGTTTTCAATGTTCATATTAACCCATAATTTATATAACTTAAAATTTATATAATTCATGACCCTATGTCAAAATGTAAATTCTATGTTATTATTTTTATTATTATTTTTTGTTGAGTAGTTAAATAAACTTCACTTGGTCAAGTTACCAGTTTTTGAGCTCTAGGTTTATGAGAACCCATGGTATTACCCATGTTGATGGATTTTTCCCATGGTATTTTTCTCTAAAGGCATCAATTCCCTTAATTTTTCATACATAAAAAACATTTGCTGTAAAGGTGTCCTTGCATGTTTAGGGTTTATATTGTTCAGATATGTCTTTCATGTTTAGGGTTTATATTCTTTAACTGATTTCTTTTATAATACTCTTTAGGGTTTGAACAGATTTAGGCATGTGTTTAGCCCACACACCTAAGATTGTGAGTGCCCCAATGTAGATTATTTATGCAGAATATATACTTATTAATAATATAATTATTGATTTACTACATCGTGAATGATATTACATGGAGTAATTGAGCCAAGAGGCTCATTCTACAACCCAATATGATAGGATGTGTAAGTTTTTCCATCCATCTCATTCATCTCTGGGTGCCCTTATAAATAAAATAAAATAAAATAAAATGTTGTAAATAGAAAAAATAATGTCGGCTACAATTTAAAAAAATGAATATGTTGTAAAGTAATAAGAAGTAAAAAAATTGTGTGAATAAAATATTTAAATCTTATACTTTTCAAAAATATTTCAACAAGCATTTTAATTTACTACTTGAAGATCTATGTTAAGTAATTTATGTCGATATCAACTTCATATATATCTATATATAAAAAACAGATAAGTTTTTATGGTTAAAATTTCTATTTGGTCATATAGATACTCTATTTAACATTCAAAATTACAATTTAAATAATGAAAAATAACACATTTTATTTTGCACTAGTGAAGAAATTTGATCCTTTTCAACTCTTGTTAGATCCGTACTTAAGATGGATCTATACTGATAATAAAAAAATTAGAAATCAATCCTCATAAAGACATTTGGGCTAGCATTTATTAGACAAAACCTCACCCAGATATGAGAATTACAACTATTATTACTAAACAAAATAAATATTAATATATCTATATAAATGTAACATACACCGATAACTTCACATGGAAATGCCAGGAGTTAAAATTTTTATACAAGTTATCCACGGGTAACTATCCAAATCACTACTAAATATTCCTTACTCATCATTACATAAAATGTTCACCAATTCATATTGTAATCTTAGAATAAGAATAGTAAGTTTCTTAACCATTAACAATTTCTATTGTGGTACATTAACATAAAACTGTATGATGTAACCTTCCATTCATTTCATTACTCATGTAGTCATCATATACTTTACATTATGAACATCACAACAAGAAAGGACTCAACATCATCAATTTGACACAATAATCAATCACATCATTGAACACTAATATACCTTGGAAACCCCGTAGGGTGAAAACCAACAAACATTTAATTTTATTATTAAATGCTTGTGAGGGTGTTCAACCCTCACTTAATGGCTTATAAGGGAGACCATCACTTAACCATCGTTATAAATCTTACAAAGAAATATACACATATCTAGCTTAAAGCCATTACAATAAATATGATAGCATATACCCACTAATCTTCATATCTTCATATCTTCATATCTTAGTGGCATGGATGTACCTACAATGGACCATCATACATTGGATCATCCTACAACTCACACTGATCTGCATGAACCATAATCATTTAACTACAATGGATCATCGTAAATTGAATCATCCTATAGTTCACACTCATTTGCATGAACCATAATCATTTACCTGCCACCATGTTAAGCATAATATTTCCTTCTCATAAGTCACCATTATTTCCTGTCATTGATGTCATCAACAAGGTTTTATAGCATGATTAGATAAAGCCTTTATCAATAAATAATCAATCTTTAAGTGGTCCTTTAACACTTATTCATGTGCATACATGAGTTGTGAATACAATATCACACCATGCTTTCTTCTAACGTCTATACCTTAGTGTGAGAAAGTAATTATCAATTCATGTCAAATAATCCCACATTATTATGACACTTCTCACACACGCTCACATTCATACAAGACAATTCACTACCATTGTCCAGGAAGTCCTTTAATGGAAAATAACACAAGGTGCATTCGTGTTACTTAAACTTTAGCAAAATAACCAACCCTTCAGTTGTTTCTTTTGGTGCTAAAGCTAACATGACGAATGTTTTTCCTATGCATACAATGCATAAAGTTTCTAAAATAATTTCCCAAAAGAATACTTAACACAATAGAGCATGCAAACACATGTTTCCTTTTCGAGGAAATATAACATAATAGGAATGCAAAGACATGGTTTCTTTTCCATAAAACTAATAGAATAAAGCATAAGAATACATGTCTTATTCTCCAAATTTCATACCAACATTACCCATATATATATATATATTTCAAGGACCCAAAAACATTACTTTATTTTTTGTACATGTAATTCATTTTCTTTTTCAAAGAATCTTTTCCAATGTAGGATAACAAAACATGTTAACATTTCCCACATACAAATGTATATTCTTTCTAATGAAATATAATACAAATATTGCATGGATATACATGATATTATTCCAAAAGAAAACTAACATAAAGTAACATAATAATTTTGTTAGTATAAAAGTACTCACATATTTTCCCTAAAGATTAAGATAGCTTAGTATTTCTTTTATCCATGCAAAGAACATACCTCTATAAAACAATGGCTATTTTTGGTGCGTGCAAGACAAATAATTCTCCCTCTTTGTGCATGCAAGAGAGATAACTTTCCTTTAATTTAGGCAACAAGTATGTTCTTCTTAGAATTCTATCATCAAGAAATACTATTTTAAGGCAAAAGATTAACATAATACCAATCTTTTCAAGAGATTATTCCTTTTAAGAAAATCAACATAGTAACTTTCCTTATATCTTTTACCATGGTATATATCTAAGAAAAATATCATTCTAAAAGATTAGAATAATAATATTTTCAACATAGATTATGTCTTTTACCATGGAAATTCACTAAGATCAATATCTTTCCAAGGGATTAGCATAATACCAATCTTTTCTAGAGATTATTCTTTTCAAGAAATTTTAGCTAAATAACCACATACTCGTTTTCATGAAAATCATGTGGTTAATTATCTTTTACATAAAAATTCCTATGCATCCCTACATATCATGGCACAAGGACTATTGGTATGAAAATAAACAATCTTACATATTAAGTAAAACCATGTTTTACTCTATATTTATCTTTTGAATTTAAAATTCAAAAGCATTAATAGTTGCAATTCAATGCATATTTTATATATTGCATTGGTCATATATTATAAAATATCAATAATTTACTATTAATTTGGAAAACCCATATATATAAAGTATCCATGGCAAGCCAAATTCTAATAGCACATTGGAGAATGCAACAAATTCTATCCTCCAATATAAATGCATATTTAATTATAGTGAAAAGGTTAAGGTAAGAGAATGTGTACTCATATGAGTTTTCCAAGAACTATCATCATGAAACTATTGTCATGAAATACCAATACACTAAACAATATATTCTTACCAAACCACTCTGGAATCTCAAGAAAGGAATAAAAAACTCCTCGAAAAACATAAATAGCAGCAACCCCTTTTCTGAAGTCAATTTTTTTTTCCTTCTAAATTCAACATTACCACTCTGGACTCTTAATAAGGAAAATAAAACAAACAAAATCACCTATTCTTAGGTTGACCCTTCCTTCCGGATTCCATTTTCGTTGGCAATGTTATCCTTGGAAATTCGCGTTCTGCCTCCAAGATGCATTTTTTTGCAGAGTTCAGGCAAGCATAATTCCTTTTCACTCTACGCATTCATGATCCTAAACTAGTTTTATTTTTCCAAATTGAACTAGACTTTTAATCCTTAAAGTATTCCGTTCCAGCGAAACCCCTTCCTCGATTCTTGTTCCATCATTAGAAGAACACGAAATCTTTTATTCTACTCCTCTCTTACCTCTTTTCACTGATATATGGAAATAATCAATACACAGTTATCAAGAATTTGGTTTCAACCAATTCTTGATTAAACATTTAAAGTAAGATTGATTTACCGTGTGTAAATACATAAGGTTGAGTAGGTATGTTACATACTCCCCCCCTTAATAGAACACCGTCCTTAGTATGCTTCTCTCACTGAAACTTAAAATTATACTCATGATATAATAATATAAACAACCCAAATGGGGTCCTTCCTCTTCACAATGAAACAATTTCGTTTCCTTAAATGCCATTAATTGAGACAATAATGTTTTTATCCATAGTCATAAGCATGTATAGCTCAAAAAATATTCCATTCCCATTTTTAACCACTTATCCGTTATTCAAATTCATAAAAATATAGAAAAATACTATACCAACTTACCATTACTTACCAATTATTATTGAAAGTAATGATGGCTTTTACACAAGCTCTCTGAGAATGGTTGAACACCCATCAACACTCCCTGGAAAGAGCCTATAATGTATGACTAACAAATTCAATCACATTAATCACATGGTTTCAATCAAATGAAATACTTGCAACTATAAAAAATTCATGCAATATCAAGAGATGTTTTAATCAGAGTACTTCCACAAGTACTCAAAGAGCACCAACCCTCTAATCAATGTGTCACGTGCACACTGTCTTAGATCCTACTAAAGACATCCACACAATACTTCAAAAAGTACTCAGAGAGCACCTAGCTCTCTAATCATACAAATAGTCAATCAATGCACCATGGGCATATCCTAGCCTCTGCTAAGACATTCAAACAAATTAATAATAAAATAAATGAACTTATACATTCAGTAATTTATTTTTTGAGCGCTAAACTCCTTTCCTCTTAATATCTACATAAGATATTTACACAATCATATAAAAATTCATTTTAATATAACACATAACTTATTACTTAAATTGTTCCGCTATGAGAACCACAATGGTAAACAAAATGCTCCTCCCCACCAATGGGAGTTGGTTTCCACAACCAAATTGAGTAATTTTCACATCCAGATAGTTATTTGAAAAAAAACCATTCCAGGTCCAGTATGGAATTCCACTGGCAAACTAGCTCAAGAATTCCAATGGCCACTCAAGTTCCAATATAGGATTCCTCTTGACAACATCATGCATATTCCTCTAACAACGTCCTGTCTATGAGGAATTTTGGACCTCCTCCAACAGGCTCCAAAGTCAATAGAGTTGCTTCAGGTTTTTCTCTCTTCACCATCTTGGCCAACTCTTTTCCCTTAATGAGGTCATATATCTCCAGTGAGAGGAAATCTGGACAGGTAAGTGCCATCAACCCCTCTAGGTAGGCAACCACAGTCAACCCAAGGCCTTCTAGCCTTTCACAATTGTTCACAACTATTTGGCATGTTAAATTTCTCTTTTAACATTCTTTCCCACATTATTTTACTTAATGAACCATATGCACTTTATACATAAGGAAAAAGAAACTTTATGTACATCATACATCATACTTTCCCTTATCATGGGTCCAATGATATCTATATTAACAGGAAACATGAATAACATACATGTGTTATACATTATTATTTCCCAAATAACACAATCATGTACATTATAATATGATACCATGTGTTATACATTATTATTTTCCAAATAACAAAATCATGAACATTATAACATGATACTTTATCAATTACCGTTGCAATTTTTCACGGCACTCTTTCACGGGTTTTCTTGTTGCCATTAAGCGAACCATGCTTAATCTCATCAACGACACTAATCATAAATATGAAATTTAAAAAAAAAACAAAAAAATTCACTTTCAAATTAATTTTAGTTTCATGCATACAATGTTGTCATGCATACAAGTATATATAAATATTCGTTAATGCGTATGTGTCTATAACGATTGGGGTAATAGTCCCACAGGTAACAGTGCAACATTTCCAATTCCAATAGTGTACTGTTACCAAAAGTCTGACACGTGAAGTAACTACTTGTTCACCACTTGCAATACTATTTAATAAAAAAACCATTCATGCATATATGTTTTATTAGTTAGTCTTACAACAATAACTAATCGATGCCACTAATAATCTTAATGCATCCATGACACGACTCATTCAAAAACTAGTTATTCAACAACTAGTTATTATAGTCAAGTCTCACTACTTGACCCATTGTGTATTTTTAACATCTGAAAGGGTTCATTCAATTTCATTTTAAAACACTCTATCATCCTCTTCAAGGACTTTCCCAATATTTTTCATTCATTCATTAGTTTCACACACCATCCCTATACATATTCATCTTTTTCAAGTAGTGCATGGTAGTTTTAATTATGTTCATTAAATGTATGAGTAATATGTCATTTACTCAAATGTTAATGGCTAACTCTCACTTTCACTAGTGAGTACTCAAGTTGTTCATAAGTACAACAAAGATTTTATCGTTTTTTATCCTCAACGGGATTTCAATGTTTTGAAAAATCATTTTAAAGCAGCATTTATTACTTATTAGTCTTCAATGTAGTTATAAACATGAATCACACATCTCATGTCAAAAGTAGACTACTGCATATATAAATTAATATTTAGATTGCTAGAATCATACCTTAACTAATGTCCATTGGTAGCATACCTCAGTTTCTTTTCGCTTAACAAATCCCAAAGGCACCAATGTTACAACCTTTAGCTCTGATACCACTTGTAACATACATTGATAACTTCCCATGGAAATGCCATACGTTAAAATTTTTATACAAGTTACCCATGGGTAACTATTCAAATCACTATTAAATATTTCTTACTCATCATTACATAGAACGCTCATTAGTTCATAGTGTAACCTTAGAATAAGAATAGTAAGTTACTTAACCATTAACAACCTCTATTGTAGTACATTAACATAAAACTGTATAATGTAACCTTCCATTCATTTCACTACTCATGTAGTCATCACATACTTGACATTATGAACATCACAACAAGAAAGGAAACAACATCATCAATTTGACATAATAATCAATCACATCATTGAACACTAATATACCCTAGAAACCTGTAGGGTGAAAAACAACAAATGTTTAATTTTATTATTAAATGCTCATGAGGGTGTTCATCCCTCACTAAATGGCTTATAAGGGAGACCATCCCTTAACCATAGTTATAAATCTTATAAAGAAATATACAAATATCTAGCTTAAAGGCATTACAATAAATATGATAGCATTTACCCACTAATCTTCATATCTTAGTGGCATGGATGTACCTACAATGGGCTATCGTACATTGGATCATCGTGAAGCTCACACTCATCTGCATGAACCATAATCATTTACCAACAATGGACCATCGTACATTGGATCATCCTGTAGCTCACACTCATTTGCATGAACCACATTCATTTATCTGCCACCATGTTAAGCATAATATTTCCTTCTCATAAGTCACAATGTCATCAACAAGCTTTTATAGCATGATTAGATAAAGCCTTAATCAATAAATAATCAATATTTAAGTGGTCCTTTAACACTTATTCATGTGCATACATGAGTTGTGAGTACAATATCACACCATGCTTTCTTCTAACATCTCTATCTTAGTGTGAGCAAGTAATTATCAATTCATGTCAAATAATCTCACATTATTGTGACACTTCTCACACACGCTCACATTCGTACAAGACAATTCACTACCACTGTCCAGGAATTCCTTCAATGGAAAATGACACAAGGTGCATTCGTGTTACTTAAACTTTAGCAAAAGAACCATCCCTTCAGCTATTTCTTTTGGTGCTAAAGCTAACATGATGCATGTTGTTACTATCCATACAATGCATAAAGTTTCTAAAATATTTTCCCAAAAGAATACTTAACACAATAGAACATGCAAACACATGTTTTCTTTTCAAAGAAACATAACATAATAGGCATGCAAGGACATGGTTTCTTTTCCATAAAACTAATGGAATAAAGCATAAGAATACATGTCTTATTCTTCAAATGTCATACCAACATTACCCATATATATATATATTTCAAGGAACCAAAACATTACTTTAGTTTTTCTACATGTAATTCATCTTCTTTGCCAAAGAATATTTTCCAATGTAGGATAACAAAACATGTTAGCATTTCCCACATACAAATGTATATTCTTTCCAATGAAATCTAATACAAATATTGCATGGATATACATGATCTTATTCCAAAAGAAAACTAACATAAACTAACATAATAGTTTTGTTAGCATAAAGATACTCACATATTTTCCCTAAAGATTAAGATAGCTCAGTATTTCTTTTATCCATGCAAAGAACATACCTCTATAACACAATGGCTATTCTTGGTGCATGAAAGACAGATAACTCTCACATATTTTCCCTAAAGATTAAGATAGCTCAGTACTTGTTTTATCCATGCAAAGAACATACCTCTATAACACAATGGCTATTCTTGGTGCATGTAAGACAGATAACTCTCCCTCTTTGTGCATGCAAGAGAGATAGCTTTTCCTTTAATGTAGGCAACACATATGCTCTTCTTAGAATTCTATCATCATGAAATACTATTTTAAGGAAAAAGATTAACATAATACCAATCTTTTCAAGAGATTATTCTTTTTAAGAAAATTAACATAGTAACTTTCGTTATGTCTTTTACCATGGTATATCTCTAAGAACAATATCCTTCTAAAAGATTAGCATAATAATCTTTTCAAGAACTAACATAGATTATGTCTTTTACCATGGTAATTCACTAAGATCAATATATTTCTAAGGAATTAGCATAATACCAATATTTTCTAGAGATTATTCTTTTCAAGAAATTTTAGCTAAATAACCACATACTCTTTTTCATGATATCTTTTACACAAAAATTCCTATGCATACCTACATATCATGACACGAGGACTATTGGTATGAAAATACACAATCTTACATATTAAGTAAAACCAGATTTTACTCTATATTTATCTTTTGAATTTAAAATTCAAAAGCATTAATAATTGCAATTCAATGCGTATTTTATATATTGCATTGGTCATATATTATTAAATATCAATAATTTACTATTAATTTTGCAAACACATATATATAAAGTATCCATGGCAAGCCAAATACTAATACCACATTGGAGAATGCAACAAATTCTATCCTCCAATATAAATGCATATTTAATTATAGTGAAAAGGTTAAGGGTTGAGGTAAGAGAATATGTACTCATATAAATTTTCCAAAAACTATCATCATGAAACTATTATCATGAAACACCAATACAATAAAAGAGATATTCTTACCAAACCACTCTCAAATCTGAAGAAAAAAATAAACAACTCCTCGAAAAACATAAACAAACTATCATCATGAAACTATTATCATGAAACACCAATACAATAAAAGAGATATTCTTACCAAACCACTCTCAAATCTGAAGAAAAAAATAAACAACTCCTCGAAAAACATAAACAAGTCCTCTTCTGAAGTCGATATTTTTTTTTCCTTCTGGATTCAACATCACTGCTCTCGACTTTCAATAAGGAAAAGCAAACAAACAAAATCAGGTTGACCTTTCCTTCCGGATTCAACATTTTCGTTGGCAACGTTATCATTGGCAATTCGGAGTTCAGGCGAGGATAATTCCTTTTCACTCTACGCATTCATGATCCTAAACTAGTTTTTATTTTAAACTAGTTTTTATTTTTCCATTTTTTGGAATGAAAGAAACTTTTAATCCTTCAAATATTCCGTTCCAGCAAAACCCCTTTCTCAATTCTTGTTCCATTATCAGAACAACTCAAAATCTTTTATTCTACTCCTCTTTTACCTCTTTTCACCGATCTATGGAAGTAATCAATACATAGTTACCAAAAATTCAGTTTCAATCGATTATTGGTTAAACACTTAAAAGCAAAATTTATTTACCGTGCGTAAATACATAAAGTTGAATAAATATATACAATAAATAATATATTTTAAATAATAATAAGTAAAAATAATATTAATATAGTTTGATGCCTTTGATTTTTTTTAACTTAAATAAAATTAATTTAATAGAATATTTATTTACATTCCCTCCAGCGAGAGAGATCAAAATTAAATATATATTCACTTTCAAGATACGAGGCAAGAAATACCGCATTCTACTCAACTTCCACGGTGACGTAGGTTTGTTTTCCATCCTAACGTAGGTTTTACTAGATTACAAGATAGAGTCTGAATGAAAAATAATATCAACAACATAAAATTATATTAATATTAATTATAAATGAATAATAATAATATATAAATTTTTTTATTATTAAAAAATATTTTACAATCATATTTAATTATTGAGTTATACACAAAGTTAAGTTTAAGACAATTATTATTGGATAAAATAAATAATAATATATTTATATAAATAATATATTAATAAATTAATTAAATATTTTCAATAATAATAAGGTTAATATTAATTTAGTTTTATATTGTTGATATTGTTTTCTTAAAAACTACTTATAGATTAATTTTAAACCTAAATAAATCTAAATATACTTTAATTATAAATTTAAAATAAACTATATGAAAACCTGTAAATATTGTACAATGCATACATACATGAACAATAATGTTTAAAAATATATTGAAAACTAATTCTCAAATATCCAAATTCTCAAATATCCAAATTCTTACATTTTATTGGACAGACTTCTTATTTGTGTTCATAACTAGTTGTTCGTGTTTTCTTTATAATTAGTAATGAGAATTTTTTTAGTAACTAATAATGAGAATAACAATGAAAATGGTAATAATTGTGACTATTAAAATTAATTAATTTGTTATATAGATATAGATTTGGTATATTTTAATTTGTAAAATATAATGTTGAATTTTTTACAATGGTGCTCCACAATATACAAAGTTATATGACACTATTTAGAATTAATGATATTTCTAATTTCATTTTTGAGTATTTATATATTTATTGGAGATTAACATTTATTCTCAATATGTTTTCATTTATAAGTAATCTTTTATACTTATTGTGTATTACAAATGTGTTTGATACTCACAATTCTCTTTTTTATTTATTTATTACAATATAGCTTCGTCCATTAGAATAATGAGTTGGTATATATACACACATTAAATTAATGTGGATATACATTTGATATTATTTTTAAGTAAATGAATAATTACTTATAATAACAATATATTAAATAATATTATTTTATACTTATATGTAATGTAATATCATTTTAGTTATACTACTCGAAACATTTTAATTTCAAATTTGTCAATTTAGGGATCAAATTTCTCAAGGTGAAAACCTTTCATCAAGCTTTAGACTTGAAAAAGAGGTTTGCACCTTGAGAGATTTGATCCCTTTCAGCTCTTGATAGATCTGGAATTAAAATGGATCTACGCTGATTTTATTAATTTTGAAAATGTGAGATATATCACTAAATAAGTGTTTTGATGTTTACTAACTTCTATCAAACATTCCAATATTAGACATGTGATATTAGTAATTTATGATACTGTAACAAAACCTATTTACAATCTACAAATCTCCATGATAAACTTAATTATAATTTAAGAATAATAACTTATTAATAAAAATTAACAAAAGTATTATTATAAAATTATTAACATACAATTTAATTTAATTAAATTTTATATACAGTATGTTAATTTTTTTTTATAATAATGATTTACTTAATTTTTATTTATTATTATTATTATTTAAAATAAAAATAAACCATGTTTAGAAATACTTACTGATAAAAACTTACATATCGCAACATTTCCACGGATGATAAAATTAATTCATTGCTAACATCAAATATGATATATTATACTCTTCATTTATTATATATATAAAAAAAAACAGAACAATTATAAAATAGGAGGCTATTTTCATAGATCACTCTTGGACATTTTCACAGATCGCTCTTTTTCCCTATCATGTCTAAGCAATAATAGGTGGTGCTCAAGATAATCATCCTCAGACTTGCACGATCCAACGGATAGGGTGTGCTCCCCGAGAAGCAATTTCCTTCTACCATCCCTGTCGACTATACTCAAATCCTTGCACACATCAACTTTAAATTGAATTCTCTGATACTCCGCTGCCTTCACTTCCACCCTGTTGAATCCAATTAGTTGCTTCTTTGGAGAACCAGCGATATGATAAAGAAAAGGAGTCTTGGAGAAGAGCAAAGCCACGTGATTTCCCGTTCGCATACCTTTATTTTTCACTTCTACAACGAAATCAAACACCAATCCTTTGCAATCTGTATCACCAACTTCAATAAATTCTTCTGCGTGAAGAGGGCCATCGTTGGTATCCAAAATATTGCTCTCATTGGAACGTGATGAGAGTCTTTTGGTTGTTTCAAGAGATACTGAAAGAATCTCTGGTGCAAATACAAGGGAAAGCTGAAAACTGGTATAACTCAGTCCATATCCAAAATCATACACAGTCTCTCCTGTATAGAATCTGTAAGTTCGACCAGGGTATCCTGTTGTAGGATCGGGTCGCATATTCATATCTGTCATAGGAACTTTTGTGACGAAATCCTGAGGATACCAAGTAGAAGGAAGCCTGCCACCTGCATTCAGTGCAAATGGATTATTTAGTCAGTGATAAACTTCCATATCTTTGTGCAATCAATCAGGTAGTGCAAGAGTTTATTAAAGTCAGGAAGAGTTGTGTGCTGCATAGGTTAATCCAGAAGATTTGGGATGAAGAGAGTGGAAGTGGGATTGCCCCTATATTCCTCTAACACAACAACCCACAAACTTTTTAAAAAGAAAAATATAATTTCCTAGAAATAATCTCATATTAGTTGGCAAATACATTTTAATGTAGAGTTTATTGGATTTTTCACTTATTTAGTTGGGAATCTATCATTTAAATTGTAAGAGTTACTTTAGGATTTATTTTTGGACCACTTAAAAAGGTAATGATAATGGTTTTTGGTGTAATAGAAAAACTCAACATAAAACTAATTCCATCCCCCTATTGTTTTTGAGAGAAAATATTAAATTTTCACGCTCATCTAATTTCACTAAAAATCCACCCTGGACCACTCAAAAAAATAATCATGATTTAGAAATTTACTACTGCCTAAAAATTTTGATATATTGACAAACATCAACAAAATTTTCACCTATAAGCTATTACTCCAGGCTAAACTGAATCAGAATCTACATAGACATGTAGAGAGACTTAATCTATTATTTTTCTAATAAGCAACCAACGGAGGAACCATCACAGGAGAACATTGCAATGCCACTTGGGTGGGTAGATGCTCCAAGCCGAACCCTTGGAAAGGGAATCTATGAAGTATGGAGAGGTTTGCACTTGGATGTATCCTATGAGGTAGATGGAGGAGCAAGATACAGTAAGAATAAACTTGGTTTGAGCAGCCAGGATCTTCATAATTTTGGAACTATGATGAAGACTAAAATAAAGATGATTTTGGAAGTTTAGTTTGAAAGGTATAGAAAAGAGAAAGTGAGATAGATTTGACTTGGTTTGTGTTGTCAAGATTTTGATAATTTGTAAGTTTTTAAAATAAGAGCTTAAAAGAGTTAAATATATTTAGAATTTTTTAGTAATAATTACATGTTATTGAACATTGTAAACAGTGTAGGTTATTATTAAAATTAGATGAGAGATTAAATTTAAATGTTGAGTTTAGATAAATGTAGAAATTACTAAACAATATTCTATTGCATGTAATTGTTATTATTTTTTTTTTAAAATATTTATTATAAATCACAAAAACCAAAATCCTAAAATAATTTAAATAAGTTTAGTTTGAAAAGTATACAAACGATAAAATTCAGTCAGATGTTTTTGAAAAAAAAAATATTAAATAAAAGTTTTAAAAAGTTATGACAAGAAATTAAAGAAAAATAAAAGTACATTAATAAAAAATGCTATGCCAAAAGTTTATTAAATGAACCTTCAATGCTCTTCTCAAAATGCTTAATACATTTGAACTTGATATAAATTTTACTATCACACTTTGGAATTAAAATTATGATTGAATCTGGCTAAATTGTCCACAATTTTACCTGGATTGTAATCACCAAAAATGATTTGAGCGATAGCGTCTCCCCCAGCTTGACCAGGATATCCTACCCAAAGAATGCCAGATATCTTGTCATTATATTTAGCGAATGATATATCAATAGGCCCTGCTGACATGATAACCAATATGACGGGTCCTTTCGCAACACTGGTCACGTTAGATACCAGGGTTTGCTGGTTTCCAGGTAAGAGCAAATCCACTCTGTCACGACCTTCGGCTTCTTTTGACTGATCAAGACCCACAACTAATACTACTGCATCTACAGTTGTTGCTGCTTGCACTGCTGCGTTGATCAATCCACTCCCATTACAAGAAACATCTGTACATCCTGGCTGGTAAATTGCCTTGCTGTATTTCTGGAGACCTTGCAAAGGCGTTGTATATTTGCATGGCACTCCTGTACACATTATAACAGATCATGCTATCATTGCGCATAAAGAATAAGGTATTTTAAAATTCTTATTGACATTCAAGTCTTAGACTCAAATCGTGCAAGCAAAAGCACTTTCTCCATTACTGGTATTAATAGGTTGACTTCACTCCTTTGCCATTGATATAAAAATGAATGAAGTGCAAAATATTAATATTTATATTCTAAAATACTTTATCTTTCCAAACAATGTATAAATTCACAGCTAATATATCTTTGCATGAATAGATAATATAATAATAAATTTTATCTTTAAATACATAGGTAATATAATAATAAAACTTATAGTTTATCCGCCTGTTGAACTGGAATATTTCAGAATCTAGTAGACATGAGTCTGTTAAACTGGAATATTTAAGAATCTATGGGACATGAGCTGAGTTAATGTTTGAATCACTTTTAAATCCATTATTCGACTTAGTTACTTTCTATCAAATTCTAAAATATTTTCAAATCCAAGAACGTTTCCATAATCACTTTCCTTTACTCTCTTAGCAATTCATAAATCCACAATTCAGAGATATCTTTACATACATAGATCATGTTGTTGGAGTAACTCCTCTGAAAGTTACTTGTTATTAGAAAAATATAATGAGTTTGAGATGAATGATTATCTGGTTAGTTAAAATGGAATAACTAAGTTTGACAGATACTAAATGTAACATAGAGAATGACATAATGTAATAAATTTCTCTGTGAGAAAATGGCCATTAAAGCCAACACATATAACATTAAAGTTTATACTTTAAACACACTTCTGCAATAAAAATGAGATCATGAATGTATGTGTAATTCTTCTAAACACTTCATAAGGATGGATTCTCCATGAAAATGGATGGATGAATGATTATATTATGACATTTTTTTATGTTCATGGATAGATGAATGATGTAGGTTAAGCATATATCTTACACTGTATATATATATGACATTGTTTTATGTTCATTGCAGATTTTGTTCATAAGGATGGATTCTCCATCAAAATGGATTGATGAATGATGTAGGTTAAGTATATATCTTACAATAGTATCTATATACCATTTTTTTTTAATGTTTATTGCATATTTTAAGAATATCTCATATATATGACATATTTTTTAATGTTTATTGCAGATTTTAAGAATATCTCATGGTTTTGACCTCTTAACTATTAAATTTTTAAATTTTCCCTAAAGGACATAAGTTCAGGAGTATTATTCAAAAACTGTAAAAGTGGTGAACAGAACAGCAAGACACTGATAAAATTACTTAAGTATGACATTACTATATATATGACATTTTTATGTTCATCGCAGATTTTAAGAATATCTCATGGTTTTGATCTCTTGATCATCAGATTTTTAAATAAACCCTAAATTGACATAAGTTCAGGAGTATTATTAAAAAACTGTAAAGTGGTGAGCAAAACAGCAAGACACTGATCAAATTAATTACTTGCATGGATTTTACATTACCTGCGTAATTGCCGATCATAACCCTGGTTACATTTGCATTGGGACCAATAACTGCCAAAGACTTTGTGTTGGTAGGTGATAGTGGCAATGAACCATCGTTTTTCAAAAGAACAATGCCTTGCTTGGCTGCGTCCAAAGCCAGTTGTTGATGCTCCGTAGTGCAGACATCGCTGGGGCCTAGATTCCCGAATTCTTGCTTCGATGGATCCCCATCGAAAAATCCAAGACGCATTAACACCACGTAATTATTCACGAGCGCTTGATCGACCACAGAGACGTTGACTTTTCCAGTATTTACTGCATTTTGTGTGTATTTTCCAAGGAATGTTCCACAGTTTAAGTCCAGCCCTGCCAAAATATTTAGACATAATTAACCATTTCAGTTGCATATCTTAACGATCTTAGTATATTTACAAATAAGTAACAATTTCACTTGCATGCAGTAACGACGATAGATTGCACAGATTAGAATTAAATAGACACTATAATAGCAAAAATATATTCAACAACTTAGATATTTCAGCTATTAGAGTTCCAATTATAAAAGAAGAGCCTTGGAACTTTAACCTTGGTAGCATTTTTATCTGCTGAGTTGTAATCTTATCTTAACCTTCCATTGTTGCTCCTATAAATTACGTTGATGTACAACACTTTTTCTCAACCAACGAAGTAGTTTTTCTGGATTCTTCATTTGATGTGATTTCTTTGTTCAAGGATTGTTAGGCTTTGCACTTTTGTTAGGTGATTATTTTATACTGTTACATTGTATCTGAGCTTGATTGCAAGCTCCTTCTTATCATTTTTAGAGATTTATTGTGGATTATATCAGATTTGATCGGGTAGGGAGCAACATTTTTCTTTCTGGGGGATTTTTTTCTGAAGAGATTTTTTCTCTTTCTCCACTTTTGAGAAATTGTACATGGTATTTATGGTACTTAAGTAGACTTCGTTGCCCAGACTTATTCTTTATTTTCTTTCTTATTTATTTCCTCGCTGCATTTGGGTTATGGGGTGTTAGAGGGCTTAGTTACCAGTATCTATTCTTTGTTTTATTTTTTCTTTATTTCCTCCCTACATTTGCCTTATGAGGTGTAAGAATTCCAATAAAAAAAAACCTTGGAGCTAGTAAGCTTATAATTTAGCTATTCTATAAGTTTCCATTACTCCTATATAAATTAGGTTGATGGATAATATATTTTCTCATGCAATGAAGTAATTTCTCTTCATTCCTCATTTGGTGTGATCTCTGTAGAAAAATTATTAAACTTTGCAGTTTTATCAGTAACTATTTTTATGCTCTTAAATCTTAAATCAATGATACCAAAATATATATCTAACCACCAATAACACAGATATACCTAGAAAAAAGAAAAAAACAACCATTAATTTATCAGATATAAAATAAAATGTTGTTATTAAGTAGTACCAGATTTTAGAGCAACAGCCACGGCGTCCTCGGGCGTTTTTGTATAGTGGATTGAATTGTACAATACTTCAACAGAATCGCAATCCGAAACGATGTATCTGATCAAAGTACATGATGTCAAGCACAAATTCGGACGTTAGATCATTCGAACAGGGTAAACATTATGCACGGAGCTGTGTTAAATGCTTTAACAGGAAATGTGTATAAATGTTTTACAACTGTATACTTATTGATCTCCTTTTGAATAGGGACACCAGTATTAACAAGCATAACCAACATGTATTTTTTTCATCAATGGAGTGCGAGAAGTTCCAGTGAACAGTCCATGCCTTGATTCAAAGAATGGAAAGTTCACTCTCGAGGGAATTTTCTCTCAGTGGAATGTAAGAATAGGAAGGTTCGGAAAGATTTATATAAATACTGGAATATTTGGGGATAGGATAATATCTGTATGTAGGATTTCGAAATATCCGATAATCCAATAAAATTCAACTAATTAATTTATTAATTATCAAACAAATAAAAAATGATATCATAATTTATAAAATCGTATTATAACTTGCAATATAATTTTTAAATATATAAATATAAACATTGAATCATTTTATCAATGATCAAATAACAATAATAACATAACTCATGAAATGGATAGTAGATATGTGGATTTATGCTATTGGACATAACCTTATTCTACTCATTGTAAAATCCAATTATAAGCATCTGTGAAATGCTTGAATAAAATTTTTAACCTGATCATCACTGATAATTATAACTGTAAACCTTAAATTACTGGTTATGAATTGCTATTTTGACCAAAATTCATGAAATTAAAAGGTCATTAAACATTCATCAGTCATCTAAGTTATATGTCTGCTAATGTTATATATTTAGGTGATCAAAACATGGATTCAGGCTTGTGAAGTTTGTTAGTGTGGGTCAAGGAGGGTAGTTGGTAACGTTGAGGGGGAATGTTTAAAAAGGCCGAGTAGTCATACAGTGTCAGAGGGGTGCGACGCTCAATTACAAGTGAAGGGTTAACCTTGTATCAGGGCAGACAAGTTGGTTAATTGAGTATTCTACTGAGAGATCAGAGTTCAAGGGTCGTCCTTATCTTGATTGTCTGGTTGGGAAATTCAGTGCAACAGTTAAGTTAACCATTGATTTCACATATAGTACACCAAGCTCACAATTAGAATAAGTTCATATAAATTCGAAAACCAACTACATCACAAACAAAATCTAAAAATTCCACGAAATAAACTACCCACTTACAGTGAAACTTCTTGACTAGGACACTTCACTGCGTACGCAAGTGCAGAAGAAAAGGGAGATGTGCATTTACTATTATACATATTTAGGTATAATGTAAATGTTGAGTAATTTTCATATTAATTTTATTAGGAGTAAGTTATATGGATTAATTAATGGTTATTGGAAATATGGGAGTAACTTACTACTTAATGTAATGGTAAGAGTTTGGAAGTTTACAAATGCTTGTAGTTTTGCTGTAATAACAAATCTCAATATAATATAGCAATTTTTGTTCAAATCTAATTGTTTGAGCTGGATATTGGAGTTATTATCACAATCACTTCATTGAGAATTAATTATATTGACTAACTGATTATTCAAAGTAATAGTAAGAGTTTGGAAGTTTACAAATACTTGTCATTTTTGCTGTAATAACAAACTCCAATATAATATAGCAACTTTTGTCCAAATCTAATTGTTTGAGCTGGATATTGGAATTATTATCACGGTCATCTCATTGAGAATCAATTACATAATTTTCTACTAAAATTTTTTATAAATTTACTAACTTAACTAAAAACCTAACAAAATGCACAGCTATTGGGCAACTGAAATTTTGTTTGAAGGGTACAGGGAGCCGAGGCTTCTCTTGAGGGAAAGTTGCAGGTCAATGAGGTTGTCATAGAAAAATAAATTGAGGCCCGGTTGAAGGGATTGGGGCAGGCCTTTTTCACATAGCTTGAGATTAGGATAACGTGCGCTCAAATTGCTTATTCAATGATCACCATGGAGGAACTTTTCTGCGGATAATTCAAAGGCTTAAAAATCTTAAACTTTAAAAAGAGATTACACATTGTTTTATTTTTGATATTTGTGTTGAGTGTGGAGTTTGATTATCTTTTTTATTTAGATGTATTGAGGCTTTGAACTTTTGTTTTTAATGTTAGAAGTATCTAGGGGGCTGCCATGACCTTCTGGAGTCCCCTTGTAAAATATTGTAATTTTGTAGTCAATATGGCAGCTCATTTATTAGGCACAGTTCATTAGGCAGATGATTTCACAATAGAAGTTAGGTTTAATTTAGAGTTTTTTGCCCTAAAATGCAACCCCTATGTTGTATGAGGGTATTGTATTGGGTCTATGTATGGGATGTATACTCTGAGCTAGAAATAGCAAGAAGACTATGTGAGAGAGTGGAGAATATTACAGCTGAGTATCTCTTCATTTTTCTAAATAATAGAAATGAAAGACTAACTGTTTACCTAAACTTAGCCCAAGTTGAATGAACCAATCTCTCTTATTTTATATATTATTTATTTGTTTATGTTTCCCCATATTTTAAGTGTTCCTATAATTTTCTAACAATTTCACCAAATTCTTTTACGCTAAGCATGGTAATCGTATAAAGGTTTCTAATAATATAAACATTGCCTTCCAGTTGGCTTACCCGTCCAAACCCCATTGGCCTCTCACAGTTCCTTTGAGAAGATTCTCATCAGCACAAGTAGGAACGCCATTGACTCGATTGTATGAACACATAACGCTGCTCACATGTCCATCTTGAACACAGCTCTTGAAAGGCGGTTGATAAGTATCCTCCAGATCTTGTTGAGTAACCTACAATAATCAAGCAATATCCACAGAAAGATAAGAAGTCACCTTGGATCCAACTGCATTTGAAAAAAGCTAAAAGATAATTGTGGAAATTAGTTAAAGCCAGTGTATGCACTGTAAACTATACCGTGGCATCAAAGTGAAAACGATCCACTCCTTGCCAGCTATCAAGATCATAAGCAGTGTAATGTTTGCAGCAGGCTGAAACCTTGAGTTTGTCAGCAGTACTATCACCCGTTTCCTGAAGACCTCTGACATAGTTGGCAGCATACTGGCTTACAACCAATGGATCTTCCCCTGGAGTTTCTTGCCCACGCCCCCATCTTGGATCTCTAAACACGTTCACGTTGGGGCTCCAATACGTCAAACCAGCCAACCCTACGTTGTGCATTGCCCTTGCTTCTGTGGATACAGCCTGCAATAATACATCATGAAATTATGAATAAAAAATCTATTAAGCATAGGTTACAAGAGTAACCTAATCCTCTAGTAAAATAATATTATTTTATTACAAACAAAGTTGATATTAATTAGGATTTATAAGTTTTGATTCAGATTTATTTATTTACTATTTTTAAATTTGATGATATAATATATACAAGATTATAATTTTTAATTGATGATATAATATACACAAGATTATAGTTTTTAATTATTTAAAAATAAATTTTAATTAAAACTTAATTATTTTTTTATAAATTTACACATTATAAATTTATAACTTTCGCAAATATTTATTACAAAATTTACATATACTAAAATAATTCAAAACATAAAATAATTAAATTATACTTTATCATTATTTTAAATGATTTAGAAAAGAGAAAATAAATTATTATCATAAATGCAATATGAATCAGTAGTTATCTATTATCATAACTGCACCATGAATCAATAGTTACACCAATTTGTAGATGATAAAACAATCTCTTAAGGATTTTGTCCATTCTAAATCAATTCAGATAATAAAGAATTCCAAAATTTAGAATCAATTGAATTCCAACCTCTTGTATCACACTCATATTCAAACTACCAAAAAAAAAGGGTTTTCTAAGACGAAGATTGGGATAGTGTACTTGAGTATGCGTTAGCCTATGGAAAATTTGTTTTAATTATACCAATTTATAGATGATAGAAAAATCTTTTAAGGATTTTATCTATTCTGAATCAATTCACACAATAAAGAACTTCAAAATTTAGAATCAATTGAATTCCAACCTCTAGGATTTTATCTATTTTGAATCAATTCACATAATCAAGAACTCCAAAATTTAGAATCAATTGAATTCCAACCTCTTGTATCACACTGATATTCAAAATACCAAAAAACAAGTTTTCTCATACCAGGATTTGGGTAGTGTGATTGAGTATGTGTTAGCCTATGGAAAAGTTGTTTTATATTCAAACTACCAAAAAAAGTTTTCTCATACTAAGATTGGGATAGTGTGCTTGAGTATGTGTTAGTCTATGGAAAAATTGTTTTATGTTTTATTGTTGGTGAGTATGTGTTAGATTATTGAAAAGCTATAGTTTAAGTGTTTTATATTTTAGAATGTTTTTTTGATAGATTTTTGAATTAAATTTATTTAAAATTTAAAATTATTGAATTTTAAATTTGAAATGTATATTTAACATAATTTAAATGTTTTAAATATTTTTTTAGAAAGTTGAATTTATTTATATATTTAAAATTATTTTTATAAAATTTAAAATTTACACATTAAAAACATATTAATAATAAAAAAATTACAACCATCTCTCCTAAAATAATTACACAAATACATTAAAAAAAATCTCCAACTCCTTACACCTAATACATTAAAAAAAATCGCTAACTTCTAACACCTAAAATAATTGCACAAAGACATTTAATTTTTTTTACAAAACTTGCCTGTCCAATCTTGTACCACAGAGTTACATTGAAAGAAGCAGCAGTGAGTATGACTTGAGGAAAGCTTGTAGCACCAAGCACAGGAGTACGGAATTTAACGCCAGGACCGACGTTGGAGACTCCATGTAAGGCTTCAGACCACCATTCATAACTGGGAATTCCCAATCTTGGCACACCTGATGCTGTATTGACGAGCTGCTGCACTTTCTCTGTAAGATAAAGTTTCGCCACAAGGTCTTGGGAGCGCTGAGTAAAGGACAAGGAGGTGTTGCAGAAGCCAAGTTTTCTTATGTCGAGTTTTATTGGATTGCATGCATAATCAATGGTCGACTGTCCCTGAACTGCACAGGGACTCAGGACAAGGGAAATAATAAAAAGCACAATATGACATAGTTCCATGGTTCGTTGATTGGGGGGGGGCAGCAGCAGCAAATAATGTGAAAGGATCCCATCACAAATCGAGCGAACACATATCCTTTTTATAAGGATGTGGAGATGAATCTGGTCCTCAGGGTTGCTGGGTTGCTGCAAGAGTGCGCATTCTTGCTTTCGAGTGTGAACTATCCATTCCTCATGGCCCTTTTACGTAAAAGCAAATTTTGATTTTTTTTGGTCACCTTCGAAGCCACTCATACTCATGTCGAGGTAGCCATGAAAGTGAAACATGATCGATAATCAGAATTCTTATGATAGATTGGATAACTTGTAAATACAGATATCGGCTAGTCAATAATCAAAGCAAGCAATGGCCTACCAGGTGATGTTAATGTTGGAGTTGTTTATGGAGACACAATTTTGCTTTTACTCAAAATATTTTTTTATTAGGAGAGTGGTATTAAGTTTTTTGTTTTTAAAATAGAAATGGATTTAACACTATTAAAAAAATTTGGGTACTTGATTTTATTAAAATTATGTAAATTTTTTTTTTTTTTTGTTTATTTAACAACTCAGCCTCTTTAGACTAGGCAATTAAGATTTGATTGGACAGAAAGGTTTACTTCAAGACTAATACTTTTATAAAATAAAAAATGCATTGAAGGTGTTTATGGAGACACAATTTTTCCTTTATTGAAAATAAATTTTAAGAATGTTATCATAATTTTTCATTTTTTAAAATGAAAATAGATTCAACACTATCAAATATCTTTAAGCAATAAAATCTTATTAAAATTATGTCCAAATTTCTTTTGTTTATAAAAAACAGCCTCCTTAGCGGTGAAGATTTGATTGGACCGACGTGCTTACTTCAGTTTGAATACTGCATTTATAAGATAAAAAATGTACGATGATAAAATTCGTTACACTATCCTTAGATTTGATTCACGGCTTCAATTCTAAACGAGGTAATCTACAGAATTAGTATTGACATAGGCTGGTGACATAAACAACTTTTATAATCAAATCATTATTCCCTCACCGGGATTTACTTCTATTACAAAATTCCTCCCTTTTAACACAGATGGGACTTTTAACGCTGGCAGATTGGAATTCAGTTGCTTGAGAGTTGAAGACACGTTTAATGGAACGATATTTTAATGCGCACCTCCTTTTGATAATGAATTGCACGAATATCTTGTGTAATAATTAGTTGGCTTAAAATATATTGTTTTAGGTGGTTGCGGGGAATCTTATCCACCCTATTATGGAGTCTTCAGATGTGTGTAATAGATGAGGGTAGATCTATATTGTGGAATTATTAATAGTAATAATTACTTTCAATTTTGGTTATATCTTAGATTATATAAATATAGATTTATCTTAAATATTTATTTAACCTGAGTCATAGGATTAAATTTCTTTATTTGTAGTTTTTTTAGAGTGTAGAATTTGAAAAATAAATTGGATCTCTTTCATTTTATGATAAATCTCAATGAATTTGTAAAGGGTATCTTTATATACTTTATCAAATCTTAACCGCTAAGTTATCAATTACTTTATCAATTACTTTATAAGTTATATGATATATACATAATTTTTTAAACAATATATAATATATACACAATTACATTAAAATATTTTACATAACATGTGTATTGAGTCATTTTCTCCACAAATTGCATTGAGCACATTAAAAATTTTGTTTTTTTTATTATAATATATATTTTAAGTATAATAAACCACAATGATATTTATATTATCATAAATATTTTTAAATGTCATTAATTTTATATTAAAAATTGAATGAATTAATTACTCATATAGTTCTTATTATTCATAATAAGTACTTGATATTATTTTTTAATTTTTTTTTTTTGAATATTGAATATTTTATTATAAAAGACATTAAAATATCTTTTTAGCATTTTTAATTATTTTTTTCTTTGAACATTGAATATTTTATTATAAAGAACATTAAAATATCTTCTTAACATTGTTTTTTCACACACACACACACATATATATAATTGATACCAACATAGTTAACATAGATCTTCATGTAGTTCATTTAAATCATGTGTTGAAATACTTTTGAAAAGAACAAGGTTAAGTATTTTTTTAACTTCTAATTACTTTATCTACTTTATCAACTCATATGAAATTATAATATTTTATGTAAACAACTAACTAAACATGCATAGCATATTGGTTTTTGTTTTTTGGCTCAATAATTTTATTATAATTATTTTTAAATATTAATTGAAATATATATATATATATATATATATATATATATATAATTGATTCATTGATTTATGTCATTATATGATATAATAATTTAAAATATATTTTCTTCAAGTAAATTTATGTTTTGGTGGTTTGTTAGGCTAATAAGTGTGTGATTTTCATAATTTTAATTTAATTATCAATAATTATAAGGTGGATGGTAGAGGTTTAACATCCATAGAATATTCTAGAATATTCTTATAAGTGTACACAAATCAAAGACTGAAATTTATTTCCAAAGTTGTTAGTCTTTTTTTCCTTTTGACTAAATTCATTAATTAAAAAATATTATAGAACAAGTATAAAATGAAATGAGTTATGGTTTTTTGGGCATGTGATATTGATAAGTCATTGTGTTATTCATCGTATTGTAACAAAGAAAATTTACATATTAAGAATGTCCATGATAAAGTAGGATAAAATTTCATTGTAAGAATCTTGTTATATGCTCTCTTTTTTCTATTAATTATTTTTATTATTAATAAAAAAATATTATTATTTTAAATAAAGTTATGATTTAGTTAATTCTTATGATTTTTTAAGATTTTAGCAATTTGAGATGTGTAATGAAGTAAGTGTTTTGATGTTGAGTATAAGTTTATGCCTATTAACATTTACTAACCATTTTTCCTTTTTAATTAAATTGAATAATTAAAAAATGTCATATGCACAAGTATCTTATCAAATAAGTTGTGGTTTTTTGGGCATGTGGTATTGATTAGCCATGCTATTCTAACAAAATCTAATTAAGATTAAGAATATATATAGTAAAGTGACAATGAATATTCATGATTGAGAATCTTACTACATTTTTTCAAAATATGTTGTATATTTAATTTATATTCGAATTAGTTTTATAATTAAAAAAATTTATAATTTAGCTAATATATATATATTTTTCAAATTTAACAATATAAGATGTATTATGAAATAAATAATTTTGATATTTATTTTGGATTAATGTCTATTAACATTTACCAATTATTTAGTTTATATAACTATAATTAAGCTAAAAAGTATCTATATTGAAATTTAATCTAAGAATTTTTTAATTTTTAATTTATAAATAATCAAAATTTAATAATCTAAAAATATTCTTCATTTAATACATGATCCAATAAATAATATAAAAAATATATAAATAATTTTTCAGTTTTTTTGTATGCTCACATCTTTAATTTATTAAAAAATAACTGATAAAATGTGACTGGCATTCAGCTGGTGTTTAGCTTGTGTTTGATGTTTAAAAATGTACCTCACTTTGAACAATTCTAAAAATGATAAGAAATATTGTAGAAAACTATAACCTAATCTTTTAATAAAATTAGATTATGTTGGAACTTCCATTTTTATTTTCAAAGCTATATATTCATATTGGCAAATCTAGATTAGTCATGATTTTGATTCTTTATAAATCTTGCATATCGTGTGAATATTGATTGATGTTTCTATGCTGAGAGGAAGTTTGACCAAATCACTCTTCGCTTTTCAGGAACAAGGTGGACATTCAACCATTATAAAATTGGATATACCGCATACAGACTTGATAAAATTGGGAGACCCATTGGAACTCATATGAGTGCATCTGTTGGTTTGGGAATCAAACAATACATAAAGCTGAATCTGCAAGAGTAGTTCCTCAAGATGAAATTATATTTGTATATTTCTGTTTTCTGAAGCTGCAAATTGTGAATGGTTATGAATCCATGGAAACCTACTCTTTCCATCGGTGCTACACAGACCATCCCTGTGCATCTCTGTTTCATATATATTTTTGATTAATTTGATATGTTGGTTTTTAAATGGTTTTATTTGAAAGATTTTGATATTAAATCTTATTAAATGGTTTTATTTAGAAGATTTTGAAATTAAATTCTAAATTATTTAGCCAAAGTCATTTATGGTATTTTAACTAATTATTTTTAACAGGTTTTCTTATCTAACACCATAACCGATAAAATTTGATGACCAAACCCATCCTCAGCAGATTGTACTAACCACATTTATATATGTTATCTAAAACTTTTAAAATTTCCAATAAATATGAGTGTAAACCATATATATTTAACTCTGGTATCCAAATAAATAAAAATTAAGTCCATATTTTTAATAATTTCAAGGTACATTCCCTTTCTGATAATAATACCTACCTAAAGGAATTCGCTTTAATTAAAAAACAAATGAAGTTTGAAAACAACTTTTGTATTTTTGGCTATTCGTGTTTTAGATTTGATGGTGCAACTTTAAATGTTGTGTTAGTGTGTAGAACGGATAGAATACAAAGTTTTTACACATTTATTTATTTATACCGCTCAGGCTGCGCTAGTGGTTGTAGATGATGTTTAATATGAATAATATTTAAATATAAAAAATTATTATTAATATAAATGTTTAATTAATAATAATGTTATTATTAACGATATTAAATTTTTTAATATAAATTATATTAATATGAATATTAATAAATAATATTAAATAATATTGATTAGTTTTATTTATAAAAAATAATTATTTTATAAAAGATAAAAAATTATGTTTTCTTACCTACAGAAACACATCAATTATATAATAAATTAGTTACATTTTAAAATAAAATATAAATCAATGTTGGCATTAACATGATGGTTGCTTACATCAATGGCATTGATATGGCCAATAATGGCCATGTAGCACTTTGTAAAAACTTGTTGAGAGGTCATTCTATGTTGATATTATTTAAAATTTTATTTTTTAATTGTGTAAAATTATATTATTTATAATAATGATGATAATGAGGATTAAAATAAGTTAAGATTTATAGGGTTTATTGGAATTTAAGAAAAGAAAAATAATCTAAGTTTGATTCTTCAAAATCTTATTTTTATGATAAAAAAGAAGGGAAATAAGCGCTCCAAGATGGCTATTGCTATAGGTGGGTTGGCTTAATAGGTCAAGAAGATTGGAAGTGTGGCAAATGTTAGGAAATTAAGAGTGGATGTGAGTAAGAGCACAACAAAAATAAATTTAGTGAGATTTTAAAGATTTTACAATTTTATTTTTTTATTTGTTATTTGATTTGAAATATGATTATATAAATTAAAAAATAACTAAAAGTTGATTTATTGAGCCTATAGGTTATTCTACAATCTAGTATGAGGGGATGTGTAAGTATGTTTGTTATAAGTTGAGTTGACACCTGCCTCTTTAAAATTATGTTCTAAATAGAAAAATAATGTTGACTATAATAATAATAATAAAAGTTGATCCTTCTCTTGGCACATTAAAATATTTTATGTTAACAAAATTATGCTCTAAATAGAAAAATAATGTTGGTCATAATAAAAAAATATTGACCTCTCTAGGCACATTAAAATATTTTATTTAACAATTTTTTTCTCTTTATAGATATATATGAAGTTGATATCAACATAAATTAAAAAAAATAAAAACAATTTCTCTAAATAGAAAATCATTGTTGACTATAATAAGGGAAAAAAATATGTTATGTATATTTAATTATTTGTCCAATGACCTACTATAATTTCATTTAAAATAATTAGAAGCAAAAAAATACATATATGAGTAAGATGTTTAAACCTTATACATTTCAAAGTTATTTTAACACCTGATATCAACTTCATATATAACTATAAATAGCAAAAAAATGTTAAAAGAAAATATTTTAATGTTGTATAAAATCAAATGTCCAAAGTGGTTTATGAATGTAATATTTTAATATGAATTGATATTGACATATACTTAAAATTATATTAATAAAAAAAATTAATGTGATAAAATAGCTCAATGCACATGTTATGTAATCCTAAAACATTCAAAAATACAATTTAAACAATAAAAAATTACACATTGTTTGTTGCACTCTAAAATAAGTTTATACCCGAAGAAATTTAATCTCTCGGAGCTGATGTTAGATCTGTGGTTAAGTAGATCTATGTTTTTCTTATTGAAATAAATGTGTATTATTTAATTTATGTAAAAGATTAAAGTTGAAAATAAATTTATGATAAATTTTAAATGTAAATTTAAAGTTATAATAATTTATTAATTTGAAAGGTATTTTTCGTAATGAATTTGAATATAGTGTAAAAAATGTGAAAACTTAAAAAAATAATGAAATTTTTGAATATGTAAAATTTATTTACAAAAATTATATATAACTACGTGAATTTTGAGTTTTTTTAATAGTGGTAGCTATTTTTCATGCATAATGTAATACATATGTATTTGTTAGTGCTAACTTTGAATACTTAAATTATGGAATTTTAATAGTAGAGAGCCTATAAATTAATTTGAGAGGTATTTTCGTAATGAATTTGAATATGGTGTAAAAAATGTGAAAATTTAAAAAAATAATGAAATTTTTGAATATGTAAAATTTATTTACATAAATTTTATATAACTATGTGAATTTTGAGCTTTTTAATAATGGTATGCTATTTTTCATGCATATTGTAATGCATATGTATTTGTTAATGCTAACTTTGAATACCTAAATTATGGAATTTTAATAGTAGATAACATATATTGTTATCGTCTACAAATTTTTGTTTTATAGTTTTAAATTATGAAACAAAATATATCCTTGAAATTACAAGGTTTTAGTATTTTAAGATTTTGAAAAATATTTATTTCTCATGCAAAATGTAATGCATATGTTTTTGTTACTGCTAAATTTGAATATCTAAATGATGGAATTTTACTACAACATTTGTTAAATTGTAGAGAACATATATTTTTCTGGTGTACAACTTTTTATTTTTGGAAATTTACAACTTTTATTTTATATATATTTTTAAATTATTAAAAAAACTATATCCTTGAAATTACAAAGTTTTCAAAATAATATTTTGAAATATATTTATTTTTCATGCAAAATGTAATGCATATGTTTTTGTTAGTGCTAAATTTGAATACCTAAATTATAGAATTTTACTACAACATTTGTTAAATTGTAGAGAAAATATCTTGTTATAGTGGAAAACGTTTTATTTTAGGAAGTTTACAACTTTTATTATAATATTTTTAAATTATTAAACAAACTATATCCTTGAAATTACAACGTCTTCAAAGTAATGTATTTTAAGATTTTGAAAAATATATATTAAAAATAGAAAACATTATTGATCTTTTTTCTTTTTTTTTTTAAAATTATATATTAGGGAAGTTTTTAGCTCTACTTTCATGTACAATGTATTTTTCTATGCAAAATAACATAAAAAATAGAGATGTAGATAGGTTTTATGGAAATTTGAGGTTTTCTGCATTCTACCACAAGGTTTCTCATTCAGAATCTATATTCAAAGAAGCCAAATCATCACACATAATCACACATAAGATTCTTGCGAAGGAAAATTTTAAATAAAAAAAAAACATCTGTGTTCTTAGAGCTAGGAACATAGATGTGTTCCTAGCTCTAGGAAGGTGTGTGAATTCCTAGCTTTTGGAATGTGCACATGTTTCTAGTTCTAGAAATATGTGTGTGTCCTTAGCTCTAGTAATGTGCACACAATTATAGAGCTAATAACTATGGAAAAATGGAGGCGGAGGGGAGGGGGAAGAGAGAGGAGGGGGATGGGGAGAGAGGTAGGGATAGAGAGGTTGAGAGAGGTTGAGAGAGAGAGAGAGAGAGAGAGATGGGGGATAGTGGAAAAGGGAGAGAGAGAGAGAGTGCGGAAGAAAGAAAGAGTTAATTCAAAGAAGGGAAAAAGTGGGAGAGTGGATATCATAAGTGAGATAGGGGAGAAAGAGAAAAAAGGATAGAGATAGAGAGAGAGAGAGAGGTACAAGGAGAGGATGGGTTGGTAGTGAGGGAGAGTGTGAAAGAAGGAAAGAGGTAGGAAGATATAAATATAGTTTTAGGGGCATATGCAAGAGAGAGAGAGAGAGAGAAGAATAGAGGGAGATAATGATAAGAAGGGAGTGAGACCGTGAGAGAGAAAGTGGGAGGGGGTTGTTATGATATTAGGTAGTAAGGGAGGGATGTATTGAGAAAGGGAGAGGGAGGAAGAAAGGGGATGTGAGGAGACACATTGGAGAGGGAAGAGAGAGGAGGGAGAGAAATTGAGGTAGATAATAGAGAGGGAGGGAGAGAGAGAGGAGAGAGAGAGAAATGGACAGAGAGGATGGAGAGTGACGGGGTAGATAGAGATAGAGAGGGAGGGAGGGATAGGATGTAGGTGAATGAGAGAAAAGGAGAAAAATAAAGATAAAGAGAAATAATTTGAGGTGAGAGAGAGAGAGAGAGAAATTGAAGAACATAAACATAAATAGTTAGGGATAAAGAGGAGGTGAGAGAGATGGATGGGGGAAGAGAGTGTAATATTCTTAAATTAGTATGCAACTAATTGGAATATTAAAATCTAATTTTTATTCTTAGTTAGAAGAATAAGAGGGTAGGGAGACCCATAAATATCCTTAGTAGGAATAAAACCACTCCAAATGTGAATGGAGGGCATCAAAAGGGCTTGATAAATCTCCCTTATGTGTGAACAAGGGTGGAAGCATGTGGACTAGGTCAACTTTGACCAAGTCAACAGCACTGGTATGGAAGTAGTGGACATTCAATGAGGGACATCACATTTTTGGAGGAAGATCCTTTGCATAGAAGTAGTACCTTTAATGAGTAGGGCCAAGGGTGAGGAAGCTCACCAAGAATATAAGGAAGAGGATGGAAGCCATTGTGATCATGTTTTAGATTATTCTTGATCGTGGTATATTTATACTTTGGCTTTCTTCGGCTGTTTAGCTAATATTGCAGTGGTGTTTAGCACAAGGGTGTTTTCGAGTGGAAATCCCACCTTCATCCTTGATGGATTTAGAGTGCCTACTCAGGAGAAGTTCTTGAGAATTATTTCCACATTGTGGCATTTAGCTAAGCTACAAATTTCTTCTACAACGTAGATTCTATTTAGATATGTGTTGAGTTGCAGGGTGCAACAGTGGAGGGTTTCTTTGGATCATTTCCGAGCTTGTATTCAGTGGAGGAAGGTTTCTTTCCATTGGGAGATTTGTAAGGAAGGTACTTTTGCTTCATATCATATTTTGGCATCATACCAAGTCATTATCTTCCCCTACAACACAATTCCACTCCATGACTGCGTTATTTTAGAGACCTGTTGCAGGGGTGAATTCAGTGCTCCATTTGGAGTGTTTTCTTTCCATTGAAGGGATCAACCCTTCATTGAGAGAGAATATTGGAGGAGTTTCATTCCTATATACATAATTTTCAGCCACCTCCTCTTTGTGCTTCAGTTGCAGTGATTCTTCAGCCCTAGGGCTTTAGTTTCACCATTTGTATTTTTTGTATTTCTAGAAACCCTTCCTGGGTTATCTAGGAAATGTGTATGGGAGCATAGATCTCCATTTTTGGCCTTGTATGAGCATGTTATTATCAGATACATTCATGTGTATTTTTTAGCTACAGTATTAGTGATTAAAACTACGTTGTACTTGCTTCAGTGTTTTGTGTAGCAGCTGCAACTTGTGTTTGGGTGTTTCTTGTTGTTGGCGGCTTCTATATCCTAGCTTGAGGGGTTTGTTCTCCAAGATTTTGTATACATTTGTTGCTGATATACTTAATACATTGGATCTATCTTTGGCTCACATGTAATATATCGATAGTTGCTACTAGTTTCCATTATTGTGTGCTATATTGTTGCTTTCCCCATTTAGGAATACTACAGTGGTATCAGAGCATAATCTTGGCTCAGCCTGTGAAGACATTGCATCTATGTTATCAGAAGAAGAATAATATTCTCAAAAAAAGGAGAAGAATTATATAAGAGACAAAGGAAAGTATCCATTATTTGGAGAAATGGAAGGAAAGAATTTTTCAAAACTTCTTCTCCAAACTATGCATAAGCTTAATAGAGAAATCAAGGGAATGAGGAGGGAATGACTTGAATATCCTTCAAAAATATTTGCACATGAATAAAGATCCAGTTCTTCATATTATGGGTGTGATTATTTAGCCACACAATCGGATCTACAACGCTCTACCATGCCTATGTTCATAGAAAGAGAGATAGAGGAAGGAGATGTACCAAAGAAGGAGACTCTTGGTGATTATCTTCAAGAGTATGAATCTCAATCTCAGAGGTTCAAACATCATCTAAACTTCCAAGGGTTTTGCAAGATCAAGGAGAATAACAAACCTATAAGCAATCAAAATAGAAGCAAGAGGTGCAAGCAACATGATTTGGTAGATTCTTCCTACCTACTTTTGAAGGATCACCTAAATGTACAACTAGGGCTTGGGTGAAGGAATTATACACCTGTTTTCAGCAACACCAAGTTTCATAAGACAAAGCCATTAGAGTAGCAGTGTTGCATCTTGAAGGTAAGGCTTATTCCTGGTGGTTTTATGAAACTTCTTCCTTGAATCATATAAATGTATCTACTTATGAAAATTTCACTAGGAGGTCAGTGAAAATATTTGATGTGAAACATTTTGAAAGATTCTTGGTTGAGCTAGCCAAGCCTAAACAAAAAAAACATTTGCATGAGTTGGAAGGATCCATAGACCCAACTTCAACCCAAAATTATATTGAGGGGGTTAAAAACTTGCAGAATACCTTGCTAGAAGAACTATTCCCACTTCAAGGAGAGATCTCTTCTCAAAAGGAAGACATGGAGATCTCTTTTTCAAAAGAGGATCGAAACAAAGAGCCTCTTAATGATGACGAGGTAAGCTCCATTCATGATGAAGGGGAAGAGCAGGTAGGAGGTGACAACTTTGTCACATCAGGAGCAGATCTAGTACCTCATGGAGAGGGAGATGGAGTAATTTCTCCAATGAGAGGAGTTCTTGTATCCTTTCAAGAAGCTCCAAATAATCTCACATGTGGAGATCAAGGCACAATCCATGAGCAACATGTGCCATCATTGATAAATTGTGAGACCTTGAAGATGAAAGAAGAAGATAGGGAGCAGGACCAACATCATATGGTTAGTAGCACACACCCCTATCTATTTCAGAAGGTTGTTGCATAGAAGAGGCAAACTAATTTGCGTAGTGAGAGCAAGGAAAAATCATTCCACTCATATATGCAGCTACTCTTGATATTGATGTCTCATTGCATGGAGGCATTCCACCTCGGAGACCACCAGATTAGGAGATGATGAGAGATGCTTCACATCTGGTTGCACCACTCACTGATCCAGGAGGGGTGAGAACCTTGGAAGGACTTGACATAGCACAGAGAGTCTGGGGTAGGCTCAAGGAGGAGGGAAACACTCTCCCAATATCAGTATTACCCACTCTCGCCAAACATCTTACGTTGAGAGAATATGTTTTAGTGATGGATGGCACCATCACGGTGCAAGGAGACCACTCCATGGCTTTGGAGAATCAGAAGATACTTCCACATTGGGAGGAATCTTTGATATTTGGTAGAGGTTGGTGGCCACTCATGCTTACATTGGCCAAACTTAGAAATGTTTTGATAGGTGATAGCTTCTCATGTAAGGCTAGCCTGCAAAAACTTCCACCTTCACTAGAGCATGAGCAGCTGCAGGAGGAGCAACAGAGGTAAGATTGCAACATCCCGGTGCATGACTTTGGCATGGGATATTTCAAATAAGAGAGCAGCAACATGACAGGTGATTTACATGATAGATTAGTGGCACTTTCATTATTGAGTATCTACCCTTATTAGAGATCCCAACAATTAGTAGAATACTCCAAGGATATCTTTTCATGCAGAGTTCTTGATGACCAATTATCAGATGGGAGATATGTAGTGAGAGATGGTTCATCTATTTTTAGAGTATAATATTCTTGACTAGAGCCTCTAAGCTCAAGGAGAAACTAATATATGCAGCATATGAGTGTTTTCTCTCCAAACCCACTGGTTTTATAATAGCATACCATACTATCTTGGAGGGATTCATTTGGGAAGGCTTCAAAGAGGAGATACACCATCATATGAGGAGATGCATGGATTATTTGGAGGATGAGGAGAGACATGAATCTTTGGTGAATGGAGGGCATCAAAAGAGCTAGATAAAGCTCCCCTATGTGTGAACAAGGCAAGAAGCATGTGGATTGGGTCAACTTTTACCAAATCAATAACGTTGGTATGGAAGTAGCGGACATTTAATGAGGGACAATGCAATTTTGGAGGGAGATCCTTTGCATGGAAGTAGTGACTTTAATGAGTGGGGCCAAGGGTGAGGAAACTCACCAAGAAAATAAGGAAGAGGATGGTAGCCATTGTGATCATGTTTTATATTATTCTTGATCGTGGTCTATTAAGAATTTGCCTCTCTTCAGCTGTTTAGCTAAGATTGCAGTGTTGTTTAGCAAAAGGGTGTTTCCGAGAGGAAACCCCACCTTCATCCTCGGGGGACTTAGAGTGCCTACTCAGAAGAAGTTATTGAGAATTATTTCTACATTCTGGAATTTGGCCAATCTACATATTTCTTCTACAGTGCATATTCTATTTAGATATGTGTTGAGTTGTAGGGTGCAGCAGTGGAGGGTTTCTTTGGGTCATTTATGAGCTTGCCTTTAGTGGAGGAAGGTTTCTTTCCATTAGGAGATCAGTAAGGAAGGTCCCTATGCTTAATATCACATTTTGGCATCAGTCCAAGTCATCATCTTCCCCTACAACGCATTTCCAGTTCATGATTACGTTATTTTAGAGACCTATTGCAGAGGTGAGTCCAATGCTCCATTTGCAGTGTTTGCTTTCCATTGAAGGGATCAGCCCTTCATTGAGAGAGACTATCAGAGGAGTGTCATTCAAATTTACATCAATTTCATCCACCTCCTATTTCTGCTTCATTTGTTGTGATTCTTCATCCGTAGGGCTTTATTTTCACCATTTGTATTTTGTGTATTTCCAGAAACCCCTCTTGGGTTATCTAGGAAATGTGTATGGGAGCATAGATCTCCATTTTTGGCCTTGTATGAGCATGATATTATCAGATCCATTCATATGTATTTCCCAGCTGCATTATTAGTGATTAAAACTACATTGTACTTGCTTAAGTGTTTTGTGTAGCACCTACAACATGTGTTTGGGTGTTTCTTGTTGTTGGAGGCTTCTCTAGCCTAGTTTGAGGGGTTTGTTCTCCAAGATTTTGTATAAATTTGTTGCTGATATAATTAATACAATGGATATATATTTGGCTCACATGTAATTTATTAATAGTTTCTTCTATTTTCCATCATTGTGTGCTATATTTTTGCTTTCCCCATTTGGAAATACTACAAAGAGAATATAGGGGGAGAGATAGAGACAAAGTTGGAAGGGGGGAGTGAGTGAATGAGGGTTAACAGAAAAAAGGAGGGAGCGAGGAGAGAAAGGAGAGTGAGGGACAGAGGTAGAGGAAAGAGAGATATAGAGTTGGACGGGAGGTTTTGTAAAGGAATGGCTAAGGGAGTGAAGGGGGGAGAGAGGTGTTGGAAAATCATAAAGGCAGCAAGATTTTCTTACCTTGATAATTACTTTTGTTTTTTTACCAGTCTGTATTAACTTCTTCTATTTCTTCTTTTATATTCTTGTCATAAAGTAACTACCAAAACATGAATATGAAGATCAAGGACATAGGATATAGGCTCTAAGATAAGGAAACAACCCCTCTTCTAGGGGAAAACCCAAAATTGTATTCTTTTCTTTAGAACCAAATAAAATGAGACAACCAAGACAAATACCTCCTCCAATACACCAAGTCATCCTTCCAAGATAGTGCTTCCAATAATCATCTTCAATACTGTATCAATACTACATTAACCAAAATTTCGGTCCTACTACATCAAAAATTCAGCTTTACTGCAATCCTGGAATTTTTGCCCCTTCTCGCCACCCAGTAATTTGCACTTGTGATAGAAAAGAGAGAATTGTTGGCTTATTCTTTCTTGACAAGAGTCTCCTTATTCAATTTTCTTCTCCTCTTCTTCTAGGTATTTCACACTTGTCTTATTCCTCTTGTAGATGTAGATCAAAATTGATTAGTGAGTGTACAAATGATGTTGATTTCCTTCTTATACATAGTGGTTGAATCATCTCTATGTAGGTCAACTTGACTACACTTGAGGTCAACTTCGTGGAGGAGGGATAAATGAGACTTTTGACTCAAATTTTTTTACTTGATATATAATTCTCAAGAATGGTCTATTACACTATGAAAAGTATTAAGACTCATAACACAAACCCTAGAAGCACACAATGGGTGCCTTGACCTAGAAACAAAATAAACAAAGACAAAAACCCATGCTCATAAATATTTTTTCTTTTTCTTTTCTTTTTTTCAAATAGATAACATCATAGCTCAAATAAAATTATTAATACTGATACTAGTTACATTTCTCAACAAGAAGGAGAGAGAAAGAGAGAGAGGAGGGAATATAATCAAGGTAGAGAGAGAGAGAGAGAGAGAGAGAGAGAGAGAGAGAGAGTGTATTGGCACATATTTAAGCCAAAAAATCCCCCTTAGACATTGGAATTTTCAACATGTATGAGAAGGTGGGGTTTCGCCTGAGGTATACTGATGGGTTTGCAAGAATCCTTGAAGGTTATGAATTGGAAAATGGGAAATAGATACAACTTTGGTTTTCAATAACCAACCAATAAATATGGTATTTGCCATATATTTTAGATATTACCCATTAAATAGAGTTACATTCTAAAACCTTTACAACTTGGGTAAACATTCCCATTAAACTATGACATACATTGTTCAAGTGAAGATAAATTGTCTAAAAAAAACGTTGTTATTCAACCAAAATTCATTATATGAATTGGCACATATTTAAGCCAAAAAATACCCCTTAGACATTGGAATTTTCAACATGTATGAGCAGGTGGGGTTTCACCTGAGGTATACTGATGGTTTTGCAAAAATCCTTGAAGGTTATGAATTGGAAAATGGGAAATAGATACAACTTTGGTTTTCAATAACCAACCAATAAATATGGTATTTGCCATATATTTTAGATATTACCCATTAAATAGAGTTACATTCTAAAACCTTTACAACTTGGGTAAAAATTCCCATTAAACTATGACATACATTGTTCGGGTGAAGATAAATTGTCTAAAAAAAAGGTTGTTATTCAACCAAAGTTCATTATATGAATAAGGACTAACTTTGACACAAAATAGGGGAAGATAGCTTTATTCATACATAAACAAAGTTATATACATTATGTTTCAACTACAAATTATCAACCTAGAATATTCACCGAAACCATTTGTACAAAATGTGTATACAAAAAAACCATGAGAGACTAGCACACAATATTTGGATACTTCATATTAATAAAAAATATCAATAATAAAATTTACACAAAAGAAATGTATGGTCAGATGAGATAAATCATACTATCATCATTCATGTTATATTAACTATCCAACACAAGTGCAAGTAGTAGAGCAAGTATTTAAAAGGATCCCAAAGAGAATGAGCATTACGACAATAGCAACATTAAGCTAAACATAGTATACAAAGAATCATAATCAAGCTAACATAAAACTAACAAACCAACAATAAAATGAAACTAAACATAACTCAGTAGAACCACAGTGGAACAAAAGAACCATCCAGAATTGGCAACAACTCCTTATATATATTCAGTCATCGGTATCACGCTCCTGGGAATTTTAGGCCAACTCACCTACCTACCTCATCTTGATGAGATTTCCGTGAGCATGCTATGCTACAATCAATTACTTTACCATACTAGGTTGAATCACAACCAAATTCTTCCCCTCAAGTAACTAACACGTGCAACTAGAGAGTGTGATATTGACCTCTGAAACTTTTTTGTATGTCACAGTATATATGGTTTCTACCACACATCTACATGGTATACCTGAAATCTGCGTGGTGATTCCAATCTACTTCTTTTCTACACACAATGTCCACTAGCCTTTGTTATGTGAAATATTCCCTATCTCCTCCTTAATGTCTAGTTTCTCCATAATTATCCAAAATTTCAAAATTTTCTCCTTTACCCCCTTGGCCCTAACAAAGTGAGAGAACATATGGAAGATATATGAGGGAGAGCAATGGACGTAGATAGAGATTGAGAGGGAGGAAGAGAGAGGAGGGGTAAATATAAGAAGAGTGAGAGAGAGTGACACGGTGATACCGAGAGAGAGAGAGAGAGAGAGAGAGAGAGAGAGAGAGAGAGAGAGGAGGTAAGAGTGAAGTGGAGAGTGAGAGGGAGAGAGACACTAATAGAGGGATGGAAAAAGGGGAAATGGAAGAGAGTGGATGTAGAAAAATATATAGAGATAAAGAGAGAGAGGAGGGGGGAAAGTTTGGAAGAGTGGGAGAAAGAGTGATAAGGAGAAATAAATAGAGAGAGAGAGAGTTGCAGGAAAAATTGCAAGGAGTTGTTTCCACGTGACCTAGTGTCCATTAGATCACCAAAAATACACAAGCACAATAAAAAAATACATTCAATATTCCCAATACCTCATGATCTACAAGAAATCATGTAATCATTCTAATACTATGAGGAAGAATAAGCTACCTTTACTCCTCGTAGGTTGGTGAATGATCTTGATTTTGATGTCGATATGTTGTGCTCCACATGAGCGATCTATCCGATATGCCTTTGATCTCAATACCTACACAAAATCATGAACATATAAAGGAAAAAAAGGATCTTAGTTGGAAGAGTGTTAGATAAATGATAACATAAAACGATTACAAGATACAATCATATACAGGGAAGGAATATAGATCTTCATTAATATAAAAATATCGCTTCAATTCCTTACTTACAGCTTCTCCTCTCTGTAATTCAGAAAATTTTCCCCACTAGACGTGAATATGAAGAGCACTATCCTATAGAATGAGACCTCACAATCTCTCAAGATAATGACAAGAAAACAATGGGGTGTCAAGATCTCAACAACAACATGGCTCTCTCATACTCACTCTCTCTGGAACTGGAACTAGCCTAACCCTCTCAAATGATCCAACATAAATAGGTGAATGACAGGTCTCTCGAGGATGAACTTAGACGCTTAGGATGATGAGAATTTAAGGAAACTTCTAATGGATCAGTCCTGGCCAGCTTGAATGGGTTAGTAATCGATCTCATCTCTTAGGGACTAAGTGAATATGAAAGGTTCCCTAGACCACATGCTCCAAAATAGTGGATTAGGGCCTAAGCCATGGGTAAAAGAGGACCTAGTAGTGGCTCAAGCCCCTGGGCCGCGGGCATAAGCTTGCTAGCCCGCGGCTCTGGGTCAAAACTAGAAAATTAAGCCCCTCCTGCTAGGGAAAACTCATCAAGTTATGAGGGCTAGGGGTTAGTGATATAGGGGTAGTAAAATAGGTTGATAACATATGTCCCCTAATGTATGAGGTCAGACTGAGTAGCTGGTGGCCAAAATTCATTATAAGAAAAATCAGAGGTCTTAGTGGTAGTGAGGAAACAAAGCCAGGACCATGGATGGAAAAACATTGAAGTAGAGGTGCTATCTGTGAAGATAGCATCCCCAAGGTGGGCATACATATGCTTAGTCATAAGAAAATACTGAACATGGTTTCCAAACATACACTGCAGATCCATGATATAAATGACTAAGAGATGTCCACGACAGACATACACGATGGATCCATGTGACTCAATGGAAAGAGCATAGCCACTAAAAATAATCATGGATCTATGTGAATAAATGGAAAGAGCATAACTACTATAATAAATTGTAGATCTATGTCACAGTATACATCAGTGGGATTATGGAAACATGACAGACAAGGAAGTGTCCCAGATAGCCCTCAAAGTACATAAATGATACATAACTCCAATGGAGCCTGGGAAGGGTGGCATATAAGAGTGGGATGGACCTAACCCAGGGTCTTCATCATAACCTCGATGGTATGAATCTAAACATGCAAATAGATGAGATGAAGTCAAGAAATGGTAGAGGCCTCATGGTTACCAACCAATGAGGTAAACTAGTAACAGACGCGAGGTAACCCACCAATGAGTAAGATGGACCCCAAGGTACCTACTATAGTCAAATAAGTGCGAATGAATGAGCTAATGTCAAACACAAGTGAAATTTACCAATCAGGAGCCAATGATGTAAACCCCTTGTCGTTCGCAAGGAATCCTGCCACTAAGAACTACAAGCTCCAAGGTACTACCAGTTCCTAGATCAAGCTCTTAGATAATGAGTTAAAGACTATAGGAGAAGATCTGTCAAAGGAGCGTGTTAATGTATCCCCCATCAATCGACATGGAACAGACGAGGATGATGTGATGTATGGATGAAGTCATGAAGCGATGAAGTATAATTGACACAGGTATGGCCAGCTCAAAATGGTCAATAGGCTATTGCATATGGTCGGCATAGGCTTAAAATTCCCTTGAACACATAACACCACGAAGAAAGAGTGACTTGGAAGCATGAATGAATGAGCACCATGTGATATCATGCAACAATGTAGGAGTCATTGAGGCATGCTCCATATGAATAGAAGAGTAAGTAGCCAGAGGAGTAAAAAGACTCATATGGATGTTACGACTCCTACGAAAGATAAAACCCAACTATAAGATAATGAGATAAACAATTGTCCTGTTGAATGGTGACATATCTAACACTTCCAATGGATGAGAAATGAAGATAGATGTTCCCTCCCTTCTCTTTTTATAAGTTCATTTTCGTAAAGATGTCCCCAAGCTTGAAAAAGAGATAAAAGTATACAAGGGGGAACCTCCTAACCATAGTAGACTAGGGTATTCCTTTTTCATAACTAGTCTATCCCAGTCCAGAAAAGGGTTAAACTTATATTGGGTAGATGAAATTTCAGGTAACTTTTACGAGCGTGAATTAGACAAGTTCACTCTACAATCTTTTTTAAGTTAAGGAGTCTGAAAAGAGCTTAAAGAAAAATCATCCTAGAGGAAAAAGTGGTATAAAAGGTAACAATAGGTTCCAGTAATGGTGGAACTTCTCATGCCATAAGGTGGACATGAGGCTAGCTAATAGGACCACTCATTCCAGTGGTTCCTTCAAGACATGGTAAAACATCAAGTGAGTGAAAATGGTAGGTCGAACATATGATGATGATGAAATGAGAATCCAAGGCTCAAACTATAGAATTAGGCTCCTAAAGTGGCAATCACAGGGGATATAGTGTGGAATCCTCCTGGGGTATGGCTAGAAAAGAGATGAATAAGAGGACATGAGGCTAAAATTCAAAGTCATGGTGAGTCATAAGGAGAAATTATGAAAGTGATAAAAAAGCACTGCATGGACACCGAGACAACAGAAGGTGCTAACTAGAGTATCCATGATCGGGTAAGCTATACCTCCAAGCTATGAAATGCATATAGGAAGTGGAAAAATTTGCGGATTAACAGTGTTGGACCTAAGGCGTAAATAGTGTTGACGGTCAAAATGCAAAATCGGTGAAAATGACCTACCCTTATATGCCAGTAGAGGATTATACCTGAGGTACGATGTAATAAAAAATTCTCCTCAGAAGATAAAATAAAAAGTGGCTCCCAAGTCCTCCTGCAACATGTATACTCAAAAGAGATCATAAATCTCAAAACCCCACTTGGACCAAAATATTAAAAAAGGAATATTTTGGAATATGCCCAAAATATGTCAAAAAGGGTTATAAAATAAACTCATACCTCTCTATTTACTCATTGTGAATTTTGTGAGAAAGGAGTGAGCTTCCAAGAGTTTGAGGGCAATACAAAGAAGGAGCAAGGAGAAGAAAAGAGGAGCAAGTGGTCATCTCAAGCAAATAAGTGGTAAATTCCTTCCCTCTCAATCATTTACGCACACAGAGGTTGAGTCACTAAGTTTACAAAGTAGTGGAATGTGATAGCAGAGGGAAAACCTCCGTGGTCACAGGTTTGATACGAGAAGTGGGTGGCCCAGAAAGAATGGTCACAGACTTGCCAAAGGTAACCAGTGGCTTAGGTTGCAGGCTACCTGTGTCAAGGTCAGAGCCTAGGGGAATAATAAGGAATTTTTAAATTTTCTTTAAGAGATCTATGTTATCTGTGTTTCCCTGTAAAAATGACAATGACTAATATCTATGATGTGGGTGCAGGGGCAACCATGGTATGGGAATGGAGGGAGAGGCAAAATTCTAAGAATGAGATTCAAGCCATGGCTCACGGGAAAACCATCAACACCTTGAGGGATTGTGTATTGCTGAAGTTCTTTAGGGTCCCAAACATAGCAAGCCAAGACTATGTTTTGTTATGCATTGTGCAGTGGTGGGATGTGGACACACAACACTTCATTGTTGGGCTAGAGAGGTTCACCATAGAAACATTAGAAATCTAATTCCTCACTGGTTTATCAAGGTAGTGGGCTTCAGTAGTGTTGACAAGGGTCCATAGCTGATTAGGAGAGACAATCCAAAGCATGAGAGCTACCCATTATATGGTGGCAGGGGAAGAGAAAAATAAGATCATCATAGAGGTGATTAAGGATTTAACCCTTCAGACTATAGCCTACACAGTGGTTCGAGTGGTAGGGTCGGTGGTACCCCATGTAGTAAAAATGGAAAAAATGGAGTTATTTTTATGATGTATGTAACCTACCCTGTTTAACTTGTGTCAAGGGATGGTAGCCTACATGAAGGACCAACTTACCAGGCTCAAAAGGAGGATGAGTGACACTTGAAGGTATGGGATTTTACTTGTGATTTTATTTTTTGAGAATATTTTTGTGATGAGGCATAAAGCACTAGATTATGTAACTTCTCCACTGGCAAGACAACCCCGTATGACTAGATGGGGTCATGCTTTGCCATGAGATGGCGTAGTGCATGTTCATGGCAGGAACATAGACGTGTATTGGAGATGGATAAGAGTAGCTATATTTCCAATAGATGATTACACATATGATGGGGTGGACTTCACAGGAAATCCTAACATAGTCTTTCCCAATGGTGAAGGCTTGGATTGGTGAGGTTAAAAAAAATGATTTTTTGTTTTGTAATTTTTTGGGATATTTGATTTTTTGATTTTTTAAACTAGAGTACATAGTTAATAATAACATGATGTTTTTTTTTGTTTTCTATGTAGATGTGGAACCTACACAACTGGTCGTATATTCTCCATTGCAGAGACATGTACAACAGGCCTTGACCCCAGAGCCGACAGAGGAGATAGAGGATGAGGATGAGGAGCTACAAGAGTTCACTCGAAATGTCGAGGGACTGACTCTGAGGGTTCCTCTAAGGAGGCTTGATGAGACTCCTCGACATATGTAGATGCACACCCTAGGAGTGGCCTCATCCCATTGTTGTGGTCTACTCTGTTGCATCCTAAATGTGGTGTTATGTTATCGTGATCATCACTGAGTGGGGGTAGTGTCATAGGGTTGTGCAGTTTCTGTATGTGATAACATGTATATGGAAAAGTAGCCAAGGCCTCGGTTGCCTAATTTTTAATTACGTACTGAGACTTTTTGGAAATAATAAAATACTGGTGTCTATGTTTTTTATTTCTACTATGTATGTACAATAAATTTGTAAATTTTCATGTGAATGTTTTTAAAATATTAAGTATGAGACAAATGCCAATCTAACACATAATTAGCTAATGAATCATCCAATATATTTTGGACTCGAGGGATATGTAAATAAGTAATATTTAATCAAATTAACATTCCAGGAGTCGTACCCTAAAAAATTAACAAAGTAGAGTAGGATTCCTTACAGAGTATAGAAGGTTGAGCTAGGGCACTATGAGTTGATATTCAAGTTGAACAATGAGATGGTGTATGAAAATATGGTTAGCTTCGGTTAAGAGCTCGATGAAAACACTATAATCAACCATTTTTTCGGTGATTGGGCGAAGAAAAACACCTGCAGAACTCACAAGCTCGTAGCGCGGTGACAAGAAGATTGGAGCAGCAGAAGTAGCATTCTGAGTGTAATGAATTACACCATTGATGAAGCCTCTATAAGGAAATCAGGGTGTTTAAATATATAGAGGAAAAGACAAGACACATAAATGAAACAAAAGATATCGGGGTAATGATAAGCTAATAAACTGAACACACACACACCTATATAGATACTATACAAGCAGGACACGATCGAATATGTCACACTAAGGTGTGCCCACATCAGGGGATAAGCCAAGGGTTTCTAGACACGAAATTATGGGAAAAAGAGGGCATATGGATGACCAGTGTAAATCCATGCCAAATGAATTCAAACTTCCCCATTTGGAAAGTTTGACTATACAAGGGACAAGCTAACACAATCATACTTTCAAAATTAACCTCAGGACATAGGGGAGGATTAAAACATAATGGACATACAAGACATTCGTCGATAGGTAGTGAGGAGTTGGACGATTCATTTGCAAGTTGAGTATTCGAAGCCCAAGACTTGGCGCGACCCATGGGTGGCACTTCCAAGGAGGTCCAAGGAGATGCCCCCTAAGTCAATTCAAGTTTTAAAATTTTGAGCTCTACATGTTTCGATTCAAGTAGATTAAAGGCAGAAAGAAGCATAACCTCCCTATGATTATCAGTGGATAGATCTATGATCTCCAAGTTGGCTAAATAGGAAGTCTCGTCATTAAGGGAGTCATGTGGAACAAGCAAAGGGGTGTCCCATGTGAACGAAGGAATCTAATCATATTCCATATGGGAATGGAGTTTTTGACCAGTGTCAGGAGGTGATGATGGGACCGCCGAGGAGGAAATTGCTTCCACAAGAGGTGGCAGAGGGTGCTCACTAGCTTGATCAACTTATATAGGATCATGTGACACCACCCAAGGGTCAGGAGATCTATGCAGTCCACAAGTTCCAGAAGAGATAATATACATAGGATCAATGGTGGGAGATGAGGGAGTGTTGGGTGGAGGGAGTTGAGGAAAAACCCCCATAAGAGTGAAAATTTTGAAAAGTCTAGCACCAACACTGTGAAAATGCCCGGGGTGGTCCCCCCCCAAAAAAATAGTAGCTTCAGTCGTAGTAGAAAGTTGAGTCAGTGGCACACAATAGTCCAAATAGTCAATAGTAGTTATATTGCCTTCACGAGGAAAGAAAAGTAAATAAAACATAGAGGAGACCATTGTGGTCATGGCATAAAACCAACTACGACCAAGCAATTTATAATCTAAAGGAGTGTCGAGGACTTCAATATCGACATGTACCATTTTACCTCCTAAATCGATGGAAAAATGTGGGAGGACCCCCTTAGGAATGAAATTATAATAGTAAAATGCTTAATGAGTGGTATTAGACTTGGCGATAGTCAGAGAGCCAATAGATTTCCAACATGATATGGACATGACATAGGTGGAAGAGCCCTCATCTACCAGAGTGCGATGGATATCCTTTTGGGAAACCCACACTATAATCTGAAAATGAATTTGATAGGAAAGACGAGGAGCATCGATCTTGATATTAAAATAAATGACACCAGATTCAAATGGCTCAACTCCACTGATGGAAAACAATAAGGCTTTGTGCTGCTGAGGACAACTTTGCAATACCTCCAAAGTAGACATGGCACAAGGTGCCTGGGCTAGATCTTCAACAATACTATAGTGTTGTGCAACCTTGACGAAAGGGTTGTGCATTGTCTTACGAAGAACACCCTTAGGGGCTAATAAACAGGTTCCATAGGCTTATCTAGAGTAATAGGTCCATTGAAAATAGGTGTAATGGTGAGTATTTGGAAGGAAAACTCGACTCAGGCACATCATAAGACTTATATCGTGTGGTCACGTTGACATATTCCTTTCACATAAGGACAAGAATGGAAGATTACCCCTAGTTGAACCCTTGCAGAGGTCTAGAAGGTTGATAAATCATTTTTTGTTAGGGTTCTGCAGGGAATGGATGAGTTAATATGGCAGGATTTTGATAAGACGATGGTGAAAGAAGCCTAAGAACTTCATCCATTCAAGGACGCTCATGAGTAAGGATATTTCCCTAACAAATTTTACAATGGAACTTGAATTTCCAACGACACTCATTGGTGCCCCCTCCTTGACTCTTAGGGTTGGGTTTAGACTCCTGGGAAGTTTGATTTTGTTTTTTGTTTTTTCTATTGTTCTTATTATTTTTACCATTAGTTTGCGAGTTCTTCTTCGATTGAGTGGACTGTACCGTGAGAACATCGGTGTACTACTCAGGAGGGGGTGTTTTAGCATAGCCAGATGCACTTGCTAGGGCTTGAGATGTAACAATCAGTTTCCCAAGGCGGGAAGAAATTTGGCTCATGGGGTCAGAAACAAACCCAATCACACCATCAACATGTGGGTTAGGACCGGGCTTAGGTGGGTCAATGGAAGGCCTAGGGGAATTGGAAAAAAATTCGTATAGCGTACCTGAATGTGAATATATGAGATCTAATTGTTGGGCAACTAAAATGGCTTGATATTCAGTGATGACTAGAAAAATAGACACATCTTTAGAAATTTGAGGTTGGAGTGATCTAATGAACCATTTATGGAGAGTTTAATCGGGTAACTTGGTGCTTACTAACCTTTTTCGATGACGTCATTCATGAATGTGATTAGAGATAAGAGTGGCATAATTTTGTTTGAAGTTAGACAAAAGGTCAGAGTCAATATCATACTGAGTGGGTAACTGAAAATGTGTCAGGAAATTTTGAGCTAATGAGGAAAAATCATCATAGGACGCAGTGTCTAACTTGATGTACCATTTGGTAGCATCCCTAGTTAAAGTTCTTTGGAAAAAGAGAAGTTTTATAGAATCATCCACTAACAAATTGGATGAACACCATAAATGGTAAGTGGTGATATGGGTGGAATGATTCTCTCCAGGATTCCCTTCAAACTTGGGAATATCAGATGGTAATTTGGCGGGCATTGATGGCCACCAGGGATCATGACGAATGGGGTCATTAGAAAATTTGGAAAGATACGATAAATCAAGTGAATATAGAAACAAATAAGAAGGAGAAGCCCTTGACCAACCTTGCAGTCCCCCCATAAAAGGATTTGATGGATGAGCTTACTAGTGGTGAAAAGGGTTCTCCCTGACGAATGGTTGTTACGGGGTAGTGTAACTGGTAGATGGATGTTGACCCCTAGGGTAAAAATCTCCAAAGAAAAATGTATCCCCAAAAGTTTGATTGCTAATGGGGTTGTAAATAGGGTGAAAACAAGGATCATATTGTGCAGTAGTATTGAAATAAGAGAATGGACCTAGATAAGACACAGTATTGGCAGTGGGGTTTCCCCCAAGTAAACTAGTCCCTCTAGTAAAATCACTGGTAGGCAACATCCCTTCGAAGAGCGAACTATAACAAGCTTGTGTCATACTAGATGTTATGTTGCCCCCAGGCTAAATAGGGACAACTGGTGATCCCCCTCATGCATTCCCAGAAGTAACTGTGCCTAACTGAGGAACACAAATAGTCAGTTGGGCAAATAAAGGTGTGTAAATTCCTTGACCTATTGGCTTACTAGGCTGGGGTACTGTAGCTAGTATAGAGGATTGTGTGGACACAGTAAAATTTGGGAAACTAGTGGGAGCCATAGGTGAGATAGGTGGAATTCCCCAAGAAGTAAGTGGTGTGGATGGAGGAGTAGGGATAGCCATGCTAATAGATGGCAATGTTGTCATGGCAGCCAAGACTGCTGATGCATATGGTATGGAAGTTTCAAACTCTTCCATAGGGTAAATGGTAGATAATGGCACATAAGTTTAAGTCAGTGTAGAACTGTTAATATTCAGCCGTAGTAAGGTAGGCCCTAACATATCATTCAAAGATGGGTTGGCATGAGCATCAGAGTCATCCACCAAAGTCTCAATAGAAACCAGATTGCTATTAGTGGGGCTAGACACATATTCCAGAACTATATGGTGGTATAATTCACGAGTGTCGAGAAGCACTCTTTGTGCAAGAGAAATAAGTCCACTTCGTTCAGGAAGTAAACCTTGAAGGTGATATGAATGTCAACATGCAAATTTAGTGAGTGTGATAGTAAATAAAACATATTTAAGTTAGTGCAAACACCCTCAGGAACAAAATACTGACCCAGAACAAAGATAACACTCTAGAAATGTGCTAAAATATAGCACACACAAACATAATACAAATAATACGGCGGTGGAACAATTATACTAGCAACCTACTTCCCAACCCTTTTAGTTGAAAACTCGATGCAAGTGCCCCCATAAGTGGAAAACCCTCCAAGAGGACTGAGATAATATGAATAATATCCATCCTAGGTACAGAGAAGACAAAACCGACCCTGCACCTGTGTATGAGCCCTAGAAATAAAGGACACTATGGTCACCAGATATAGTAACACGACCTAGGGGGATATTCGCAGGAAAAACCAACATGAAAGGGAAGGAAAATTAACCACGAAGGGAGCCAAGATCGAAACCCCCTTGATAGTTACCTCCCATGTGGCTCCCAAGTGATAAACATCAATTGTATTTGTGTCAATTCTGCTATATCGTGACACCTGAAACTAAGCGAGTAGGGTTGTGTCACCCCACTTAGCCCAAGTGCGATTGCGTGCTTAGTCCTCTTGTAAGAAGGGATTCCTAGACCACACTACTACAAATGGATTTTAACTCCCGACCACAAGATTTTGAGTTGATTTCGTGGTCTTGGAGTGGTTAAATCACACTCCTACCTCCAATACCCTACCATAAGCTAATGTTGGTTTACTGCCAATAAAAATAAAAAATGAATTGAGTTGATTTTATTATCACGTTACTTTTAATGGTTGTTGTTTAATCAAGTTGGAAGAGACGTGAAACTGAAATGGTGTGCAGTAATCTTAGTTAGTCACCCTAATGTGGCTATATGTAATTTTTCTTTTTTAATTTGATGAATGTTAGCTACGAGAGGGAAAGAGATTATCTTTCACACCAATGCTAACTAATATGCACTTTTCTATGAATTCTTCCTGAATGAAAATTATCCCAATAATTTTAATTAATGACCCAAAAACACACCAAAAATGAATATGAGAAAGAGAAAAAAACAAGTCTCCAAAGAAAGAATGCAAAGCACTCCAAAAGCGAAACAACTAGGGAAAAAAGATCCATAAAAAATGTTCACACAAAGCAATAAAAAATGAAAGCCAAAGTGGAAACAAAATATGGAAATGTCAATCAATCTAGGGTTATAGCACAATGGCTCCACTAGGTTCAATGTTCTACAAGGGACTAAACCACATCCTAGAGGCAAGAGGCCTAAAAAAGATCTAAAAATAAGTGATACAATGTGAAAAAATACTCTTAACATAACTTGATCAGAATGAAAACTATACAACCGGTCACAACACCACCGTGTGTGGCCCTAGTGATCAAAAATCAAATGGATCACTCCAAAAGAAATAATGAAAATAGGATCAATCTCCAATTCTAAACACAAAGTATATATCAAAACCAATCAACTGCTGAATACATCCTACCCAAACTGATAATACAATCAAGGAATCAAATCCAAACCTCAATCCAAGGTATCCAACCAAAACTCAAGAATAAACTCAAGCAATGATAAACAAAGGGAGACCTTGAACAAGTTGATATAAATAGGTCAAATCAGGACCATAGGATGGTTTATCAACTACAACAAGTAATGGGATCCAAGTATGTTTTCAATAGATCGACAAGAAATAAAGAAGCTTGGTTCCTAACGAAATATATCAGGTGCTCTAAAGAGACACTTATCCAATCAAAAGAAAACTGATAACAAGAGCAGATCTGGACCAGATCCAAAAATAAAACAGTAAGCCTAGACGATATAGATCCAAAAAATGTAAAACTAAAATGAAAGAGGCAAGTTTGATAAGTAAAGTTACTTGGGCCGCAGGCATAAGCTTGCTAGCTAGCATCTTATAGGATCTTGGGCAGCAGGCAGAGACATAGAAGGTCATGGACAGGGTTCCAAATAGGAAAATCCCTCTTTCCTTGCACAATCAGTAACATAAATTAATTAGACAAAGGTATGACCCCGTAAAATAGATGAAAAAAGTCACATAAAATGCAAGGAAGCGCAACAAACCAAAGATGGGAGGATCTTATCAAGATCTAAGGAAAAGCGGACAAAGAAGCGAGTGTGCTCTCATTGAAAGCATCACTTCTATTGTAGGAAAAATTGCAAGGAGTTGTTGCCCCATGACCTAGTGTTCGTTATATCACCTTAAAGACACATGCACAATAAAAAAGACATTCAATATTCCCAATCCATCATGATCTACAAGTAGTCTTGCAATCATTCTAATACTATGAGGAAGACAAAGCTACCTTACCTCCTCACAGGTTGGTGATGGATCTTGAGTTTGATGCCGATATTTTGAGATTTGTACAAGTGATCTATCAGATATACCTTCAATCTCAATACCTACACACAATAAATAACATACAAATATGAAGAAGGATCTTCCTCAAAATATTGTTAGATAAACAATAACATAAAATGGTTACAAGATACAATCATATACAATGAAGGAATATAGATTTTCATTAATATAAAAATATCACTTCAATACCTTACTTTCAGCTTCTCCTCTCCGAAATTCAACAGTTTTTCTCCACTAGAAGAGAATATGAAGAGAACTCTCCTATAGCATGACACCTCACAAGTTCTCAAGATAATGGCAAGGCAACAATGGGGTGTAAATATCTCAGTAGCAGCATAGCTCTCTTAGACTCACTCTCCCTAGAACTGTAACTAGCCCGACCCTCTTAAATGATACATCATAAATAGGTGAAAGAAAGGTCTCTGGAGGATGAATGTAGATTCTCAAGATGACGAGAAATTAAAGAAACGTCTAATCGATCAGTCCTGGATAGCTCTATTGGGTCAGTAACCGAGCTCAGCTCTTAGGGACATAGTGACTCTGGAATGCTCCCTGGACTATAGTCTCTAAATAGGTCAATTAGAGCCTAAGCCACATGCATAAGGGGCCTTGGTAGTGGCTCAAGCCCTTGGGCCACAGGCATAACCATGCTAGCCCACAGATCTGGGTCAAAACTAGGAAAATAATCCCCTCCTTCTAGGGAAAACTCATCAATCAATGAGGGATAGGGGTCAGTGATATAGGGGTAATCAAATAGGCAAATAACAGACTGGGGGGGGGGGGTGGGGGGGTAAAGAAATAGAAAGAGAGGTAGTGTGGGAGAGGGAGAGAGATAAAGAAGGAGATAGGGAGGGAGAGGAAGATAAAACTTGAACAAGAAGAGAGAGGGGGAGATATAGGGAAGGGGAGAGAAAATGAGGAAGAGAGAAGAAGGGGAAGAGAGAGAAAAAATAATAGGTGGAGAATGAGAGGGAGAGAAAGGAAGGGGAATAGAGAAAGACAATGATGTGTCAAATGAGAGGGAGAGAAGAGGATAGAGAGGAAGGGGAATAGAGAAAGATAGTGATGTTCCAAATGACAGGGAGAGAAAGGAACATAGATACATAGAGTGAGAAGTGGAGAGTAAAATAAACAAATGGGGATAGAGATAGAGAGGGATATAAATAGATGAGGGAGAGTTATGGAGGTAAATAGATAAATAGGGAGGGAGAGAGAGGATGGGGAGATAAAGGGGAGAAAAAATGATAAATTTAGTGAGGGAGGAGAGGGCTAGAAGGATATTTTTAGAGAGATAGATAGAAATATGGATAGGGAGAGAGAGGGGAAGAGAGAGTGAATAAGATAGAGATAGAGGGAGGCGAGGGTAGAGATATAGGGGAGAGACAAAGAGATGGGGGAGATATAGAGAGAGATGTGGAAGAGATATAAAGATAGAGTGAAGGAGTGAGGTGGGAGAGAGGAGAAATAAGGAGAGATATAGAGAAGGGGAGAATGGAGAGTGAGGGAGAGAATAAGTTAGAGGAAATTTTGGAGGGGGGCTATTGTGAGGAGTGTGTGAGGGAGGGATAAAAAATGAGAGAAAAGGAGTAGAAGAGAGAAGAGGGAGGGAGAGAAAGATAGATAGGAGGATAAAGAGAGAGAGAGAGAGGAGGGACTGCGATGGAGCTATATAGAGTGAGAGAGGGAAGGAGGAGGAGATGCAGAAAGAGAGAGGAAGAGTGAGAGAGAGAGAGGGGGTGGGGGGGAGATAGAGTTAGAGGGAAATATAGTGACAAGTGGAGAGAAAGAGAGCAATAAGTAGAGTATGAGAGGAAGAGAGGTATATGTAGAGAAGGAGTGGAGGGAAATATGTAGAAAGAGAGTGTTAGGGGGAAGAGAAGGAGAGAGGGAGAGAGGGGGAGAGAGGGAGGGATTGATAATGTGTGTGTGTGTGTGTGAGAGATAGATAGAGAGAGAGAGATAGAGAGAGAAATGTTGGAAATGTGTTATATTATTTTCACAACTATTTCCACAATATATAAAATTCGTGATGTTTAGTAAGGGGGTAGAAGCTCCCATGCACAAAAATTTGGAGGAAATGCCACCCAAAAAAAATGGCAATTTTTGCATCCATTTTTGGTGGTTTTTGACATAAAATTTTTATAAAACATGTTTTGCGGCACATTGTGGTTTTTCCAATGGTTTTATAATTTTAGTAAAGGAACTATTGTTTTATTCCAATACAAGGTAATTAGTTTTCATTTCATGGATTTTGTGGGATATGTATTGTACTATAGTACTATATAAAAGGATATACATTGAAAAATATTGTTGGTTTTTCCAATTTTGGTTTTCAAGGAAAAAATATGTGTTAATGTTTGTATTTTGTGTTGCATATTTTTAGCTTAATTAATATATATTTGCAATGATTAAAGCATACATTTGGTATTATATCATTTTTGGCTTCAAGGGGATGCCTTTGTGGCTAATGGATTTGGATTGGGCCTATGGTAGACCCTATTACAATGGGACATTTTCAAAAGAGATGCTTGTGGTGAAAAGGAAATGGAAAGCAATTCAAAGATAGATATTGAGAATTTCAATTCTTAAAGTTTTGAGCTATGGAAGCTCAAAATTAAATATTTTTTTGTGGATAGAGATCAATGGATTGCTGTGGATCCTGGTACTTCACCAATAAGGATTCCAATAGAAGAATAAAACAATATGGGTTGTGTTGATTCTTCGAAAATCATTGCAACAACATTGGGTAAAAGCACCTAGTCGGGAACTTAAAAACCGTCCCTTATCCATTTGAGATAGTGGCTATGACTGGGGACTATGGGACCAATTTCCAAATGAAATATAATCGAATGGATGGGTGGTATTTTATAACTGTGACTTGATAAATGAGAGTAAACAACAAGCATAAAAATTATATAAACCTATCTCTATCCCGGGATGAATTATATTTATTTTATATATGTGATTTAAAACATGATCTTAAGTGTATGTAAATGAAGATTTATCAAGACCTTGGATGCGGGTGCTCGCCAATGAAAGAGTGAGCCACCGGGAAACCATGTGGAGAGACACTTGGCTGCTCCACGTGACCACTTCTGGGAAGAAGGATTGACTTAAATATTGGCGTGAGGGGGCCATTAACTCAACCTCTGCCACACTCTCCTTGACGTACCAGCCATGAATTTCATTTACACCGCTTTCCATGGCCATTAAGTTCGTCACCTCGGCTCTCTTGTCCTCACTTCAGCCCTCCCTCCTTCTCTCAGTGCATATTTTTGTATTTATTCCTCCGCCTCTGGTCCAAGGTCCTCTTTTGACTAGGCCCAACCTTCATTCTAGAAGTTTCTCTTCTTCGGAGCCTGCTTCGGCCCCCACCTGGTTCGACAACTCGACTCCTTGGAAAATTATGCCTCGGCAACACAGAATGAGGTGCAGAAGAGCTGGGGGGCATGGCCAACCTTCCTGTCCTCTGCTTCCACTCTCCCAGGGCTGCGACCTGAACCTTTCCATTAGCTAGAATGAGCTTGATAGCACCCCCCTTGTTAATTTTAACGCTGAGCTCTCCTTGCAGCTCCCTACCCTTGCTTCGCTTCCCTCCATATCCTGCAGCAAGAAAAGGTCGTACAAATGCACCATTCCTCCCGAGCCTGCCTTCATCCCCCGTAATATGAAGGCCCTCCATGTGCAAAGCACCTCCAGCAGAAGAAAAGATTCTAGTGACGACTCTGGCAATAGCAATGGTAGCAGCTTAGACCAGGAAGACGAAGGCAACACGGATTAGTCTAGGTTTCTTGCTGCCTCCACAGCCAAGCTCGACATCCCAACATCGCCACATCCTCAACCCTCTTGCCACGCGCTGAGCAAGGAGACGGAGGATGGGGCCTACGTGTGCAGAATTGAGGAAGAAGTTCCCACCTCCAGCAACAAGAATGTAGGTTGTCCTTAGGTTTAGTTTTTTAATTATAATTAGCATGCTTATGTTTAGGAATTGTCTGCTATGTGACTCGTGTTATATTTTGATAACTAAATCTTCTAGTTTTCCGCTTCGAGCAACATTTACTCTCTAGTTTCTAAGGACTAGTTTCCCCGACTGGGGCAGTCTAACTTCTGGTGGAAAATTCTTGAAACTTCCCTCTTGATTGGGCTCGTCAAATCCATAGGAAGAGACTTGTAATTTTCTGTTCTATATGATATAATAGAAGTAGCTTAACTTAGAAAAAAATAATGAATATTTATTAGGAACTTAAAGAAATGTAAAAAGAATAAGATAATTAAATTGATTAAATAATAAATAAAATATATTTTTTAAGCACATATCACATTTAATAATTGTATTCATTTGTTCATGTATTAAAAATGGAAATCTAAGCATGTTCAGAAGTGAATTAATGTTGGACTATTTTTAAAAGGATACATATAACAAAACAATCATAAGGAAATTAAAATATTTATCATATGAAACTAACATCAACATAAACATAGAAATACCATATATATATTAGTTCTGCTCATTTGAAAAACAATCCTTTCTATTAAGAGAAACTTTAAGATTACCAAAGTGAAACCTCTATAAAGTATTCTTTTCAAAATTTCAAGACCCTTTCTTCAAATACATGAAAGGGTCGATATAGTAAAATAAAAAGTATAAAAATAGAAAATACATAAAGTGTTGAGGAGTTTTAAACAATTCCCCTTAAAATAAGTAAAATAAAACAAAAATAGATTTTGTTGGGATGACTCGCTTCATGAGTGTGGTGTTGTTTCTACTATCATTTGTTCCTTAAGCTGAAGGATGTCTATCATAGGCTAGACTTTAGGAGTTTGGCCTGGCCTGACTCACAACTATCCTGTATATACCGCATCTGATAGTAGAGTCATCATGTGAGAGGAAGTGTCAGTTAGACAACTCAACATTAGCCATTGGCTATGTGGCTTGACTAAGTGCTTCTAGTACTTGTGCAAATCTAGCTTCTCCATTTTTTTGATGCTTTCTTCCTTCATTTTATACATCTATTTCCATTGTATTATTAAATATTTCACAATAGGTAGAGAACCAGGTGGGAATTTATCAATTAGAATGGTATAAATTAGGTTTTGGCTGACTGTCTCAACAATGTTATTGGAAACATTTCTCTCCTTGCATATTTCCCTTTCCGCCTGCTTTAATTGTATATACAAATCAGTGAATAAGATTTCCTTTTTAGAATCTTCGATCCTGGGAATATTGGCATTTTAGCCTTCTGTAGTATCTTTCTAGGTGACATATTGGGGGTATTTTTCTTCAATTTCATCAAAGATGATCCTTTGGTTAGCTACTTGACTCAATAGTGAATCAATATTTTCAGATAGCTCATTTATGTTATATAGTTTTTGACAAAAAAAAAACTTGTTGCTAAGAAAAAAAAGTGTTTAGTTCTAGTGCTTCCTTTTTAAAATCATTGAATTTTGGATTATCCTTTAACTGCTCCATTATAAATTGCAGTTGATGGATTTGGGCATCCTTAGCACAAATGTCATATTGATGTTGCAGTTTTAGTTGATCCATACTTTTATGAAGCAGTGTGACTTGTGCTTGAAGTTGTAGGGTAATACTGTGCTTTTCTTCCAGTAGCTCTTGCTCTAACTAAAGGTTTTTTTCATCCTTCTCCTTTACTAGTTGTTGCACTTTGGTGTCTTTATCAATCGAGGTATATGCATAAGCACTTGCGAACTAAGTTAACCTTGATATATCCTAGGATGGATCTGATTAAGGGTATTTACAAACTATCTCCATGGGCACATCACCAGGTACTAGATCTTGTGATTTTTCAATTATCTTCCTCTTCCTCTGTCTGCTCATGACAACCTTATGTTTTGGGCTATAAAAGATATCCAAAGTAGGGATTTCCTCTATATTAAATATTATTTCAAATATTTTGTACATCAAGATGTCTTCAACTCATTCTATTCTAATAGATTTTTCAGTAGAGCCAATAGTAAATGGGTTCTGAATTTTGTCATGAGGTGGTTCAACTATATCTTGATGATCAATGATCACCGCTTCTTGGTATCCCTTAAGTTTTTGATTCAAGTTTTTACAGAATTATTATAGGTCACTGGAAAATAGTGGGCTATCAGTTTATAGCTCTGTTGGATTAACTTATTTTGATCTAATAAGGACTTCAGTATCCTTAGGGGTCTACTCTTTTTCCTATTCTGCTTGTTGAACTTTTTTGTGTAATATGTTGGGATACCTCTAAAATGTCTAGAGGGATGCCTTCCAACCTATTTTTTCTATATTATTTGAACTGTTCCATTTTCTCAGGGTTGAGGCACATGGCTAATAACTTTAAAACATCTAGATAAGTATTGACAGACTCAAATAAATCATCATAATCATCATCCTCATGAAGGAAGTGCCTGATATTAACCTAAGCGGTAACATTTAGAGTACCTTTATTTGGATCAAACTACCTATTAGGAATTGTAAATAATTTTAAACACTGGATTGGATTGATGTCTAATCCAGCATGTTTGAAATTTTCCAATGCATAAACACCACTGTGAATGGGAAAGGTAGGCCAGGAAGATTTCTTTGTCTCTTTCAAGGCTTTAGTCAATCCATGCACCACTGTCTGGTAAGCAATTTCTCTGGCTATAATTTTTTCTAACACATATAATGAGAATAAATGGGGTTCAAAAATTCTTCCATATACCCTTACGTATGTAAATAGCTCCTCACCAAACCATTTCCCTATGCTTGTAAAATCAACTTGAGCTTCCTTAGACAGTCTTGGGGCTTTTTCATTAATGACATCTTGGAAGAGTAGAAAAATAACTCCATGACAAATTTTGTAAAAATTGGATTCATATTTATATTCCCACTAAATATCATGGTAAACATGAATAGGAATGGGATCTTGGATGGTCCATTTCCAACCCATGGTTGGAAATCAAAGGTAAAACATACAACATCCATGATGTACACACTCATAAATAATGGGGGGATTATCTTGGAATTAAAAGAATGATTTTTCCTATATTCAAGGGTATGGGCATGAATATTGTTTGAAAAAATGGTACCCCAATTCATAATGTAGGAGTTTGAGATGGCATCCATAAGAGGGTCCCATTCAATTGAAAATTTAGTGGTATTGGGTGAACCGAACAGTCTACACATCATAGTAAAAATATAATACTAGGGACCAACTAGAGAAGCAATGGAATACATACCCTTGTCATCATGCTTGTGATTGTTGGGGTTGTTCATACACTGTTTTATAGGGTCTGATTTCAGCTTATTTTCTTTGGAAAATTGCTCGAGGAAATATTTTCCATACAACTTATGGGGGTCTTCTATATGATACATTCTCTTCAAATCCTATGCTCCAAATAACCCTATCATTGTGCCTATTTTCGTGAAAAATTTTCTATCACCAATGTTAAGATTTTCAATAATCCATTTCACCATATCTCAATATGGTAAAATCTTAGGGCGTGTAGAAATTATATGCAGAAAAGAGTTGGCTACATCAGAAATGGTAGATTCTAAGGAGTTAGGGGAATCTGTTGTAGCTGTCCTTTTGACTATGTGAGGATTTTCATGTTTAAAAATCCTGTTCATTGATTACCATGAAGCAAAACCACTTTCTGAAGCGCATGTAGTGTCTGAAAATAAGGGTGGTATCTCGGTTAACTCAGTAGCAGAAGGTGTAGGATGAGATGGAGCCATAGGTTTCTTTGATTTTTTAGTAGCCTTAGACATCTCGAAGAAATACTATTTTTATGGACTTGCCTCTAAATAGGAAGAACAAGTAGTGACAAAAAAATATGCGGAGAAATGTAAAAATTAAACCAAAATGATGAAGAATATGGTGTGGCATTCGAAGAAATCTAAAATATTGATTAACCGTCAATCAATTCTTGTTTGGAGGCTCAGGGCTATCATACCATTATGATTATGAATTAATGGAAAATATGGATTCGTGTGCCTCAAGGGACATTTAAGAATTTTAAAATAAAACATACTACACCGTAGTTTAATTTGTGTGTCAAGGTCTCAAAACATCAAGCACACTTTGTTTTTCCGATTGTTATTGGACCTTTTCCCTTTCCAAGCCATGCTTTAGTATATTAAATGATTTTTTAAATATTTTGAAACTTTGACTGGGAAGGAGAAGGGTGAATGATGTTGCGATGCGATATCACATCGCAAACGTGGTCTCGGTGAAATTAGAAGGTGAAGGGATGATAGATGGCGAAGATACAATGAGATGTATTGCATCGAGGAAATGAAGGCAGGGTGGAATTGATGATAGCGAGAAAAACTGTGATCTTGTGATTACGATTGGTGACATAGGAAAGGTGGGTCCCACTAATCAATTTTTTAATGACATATATCTTCATTGGGGATCGTTTTTCCTTTACTATTTATTTTTCGCTTTCATCACCTCTTTTTCCCTAGAAATCCATTTTCACATGTTTCAAGGTCTTGGGAGATATTGCATCGCAAAGTTCATGTGGAGCGACTTAGCATTTTATTTGTTATTTATGCGATATGAGATTGCGATTTAGGCATTTCTTGGGTTTTCTGCTTAATTATATAAGGAAATAAAATTGATGACTTTGATTAATGTTTCTGCGTATATGTCACAAAAATTTTATTTTCTTATCTTAAAAATTTACAAGGGTCCCCATTGTTTTATCTAAGGTATCTATTCTAAAATATTTGGGGTTGTTGAATAGCACAACAATTGGCGATTCACTGGAAGAACCAATTATCTTTGATTTAAATAAAAATGAAATCTCTGATATTTTTAATAAGTAAAATAATTAAGGAAATTAAAAATATTTTTGAAAAACTTAGATAAGAAGAATTATTCTGAATATAAAAAACTAATGTCATTGTGATCCTAATAAAAACCTTTTATAGATGAAATTTTTTATTTCCTTATACTATTCAATTGGAGTTAAAAAGATAAAGCAGGGGGTGTTTGCAGCTTAGCCTTTTGATATACTCATTTTGTCATAAGTAGAGCCACTAATACTAGCAGGCGTTCATAGCCTCAACAGGGTTACCTTTTATCCATTAATGTTACAATGTCCCACCTATTTATCATTGCAATATTTAGAGATAAATTCAACATTATATATATATATATATATATATATATATATATATATATATATATATATATACTTTGTTTATTTTTTATTTCTTTTTACTCTTAAAAGAAATTTTCTTGGTTTGGTGGCTAGGTAGTGACAATTCCATTCACTGGTTCTAATTGGACTGAACAAGTTGGCTCGTGATGAGATCCCTTGTCTTATGGTTATAAATAATCATAATACATTACCCTGTTTTGATATGTAATAGTCGTAATGTTAGCCTATTATTTTTCTATGATCATTGTAAGCATGCTCATGATGAGACCTCTTATCTCTCAAGTTTTATATATATTATTTAATTACACTCTAAAAAAAATTATAATTAATGGATGAGGAGAACCATTGACTCATTAAGAGTTTTGGATGACGATTTATAGTTAAATATGCTTAGCATCAAATAGTCCTTACTTTGTAAAGATAAAATTTTGTGACTGATAATGACGTAAAAAATACTTTATAAAGTTTAATGCTTTTTGAAAAAAACTACAATTTCAAGGGAAACAAATTTTCAGAGTTATATAATATTTATCCACCTTTTCAAGTTTGTGATTATTTCCTTCAAAAATTCCTATTTCTTCAAGATGAAAAATCATAAAATGATTTCAGAAATATTGATAAACAACCAGAAGTATGTTATCTAACATTATTCTTTTATTAACCTAGAAATGTAAATACAACTACATTACATTAGAAGAAATGTTATTCTAAGAAAAGAAAATTTTCAAAATAAGCCCATTGAAAAGGAGAGAATCTCTCTTCCCTTGTAGATCTTGCAATATGAAGGTTGATGGGCCTACTTTTTTTGGAATTTGATATGGTCCAAGCCACATTTTCTGGAATTTGGTATGCTTACCTTTTTCCTCATGTGAATTGCCCCATTTAAGGATAGGGTCTCCAACTTGAAAATATATTTTGGCAACAGAACTTGCATCGAAAGAGGATTTGACAATCTGTTGATGTCGAGCATGTGTAAGTTTAGCCTTTTCCCTTTCTTCTTCTAGTTTAAGGATTTAGGACATTCTTAGCTATAAAGAAGAGGAAAGTACTTCATCAATGAATTGGAATATGGATGATGAGGGAAGGGATAAATTTGATGGAATTACATATTCTTTCCAATATAATATATTGAATTGAGAAGTAACTATAGAGAAATTCTCAGTTATTCAATCTTTCCATAGAGAAAATGTTAAATTTTTATTCCAATTCATTTGGCTCTAATAAAAAAATATTTTTATGATTCTTATGAGGTTTTTATTGGTTGATTCTAAGAAACCATTCCCTTGGGGATAGTAATTAGTAGAATATTTGAGTTTAAAACCTCTCTTAAGAGAAAATTTAGTCATCCTATTACTTGAAAAGTAATATTCATTGTTGAACATAAGTGCATTTGGTAAGCCAAATATGGTAATAATAAACTGATCAATGATTTCCATAATGGCTTCAAAATTAACTAGCTTTAGTGGAACAACCTCCACCCATTTATTAAAGTAATTTGTTACAATAAGAATGTATTTGTGTTGTTTGAAGGAGTTAGGAACAATCTCACCGATGATGTCAAGTCCCCATTATTCAATGGTTGTTTAATGTTGACTGGTTGCAGAGGTAAAGCTAGATTTATTTATCTTTGAGAAGCAGTTTGACATGTCTTGCATTTTATTACATATGCATGAGTATATTTGAACAAGGTTGGCCAATAATAGCCTGCATGAAGGATTTGGTGTGCAGTGGTTTCTCCTCCGAAATGTCCACCTGCTGGTCCATCATGAAGTTCCTACAAAACCTTCTGTGCTTTAGACTTTTCAAGGAATCTTAATAATACAGAGTCATATTTTTTTCTAAAAAACACATCATTCATGATCTGATATTGATTAATTTTAATATTAAATATCTTTTCCTTTTATGATTGAGTTCCTCGGGAGAAAATCCATTTTTAAAATAAAATATAAGATCAACATATTATGATTCAGAGTCTACCAGGCTTACCTAAGATATTTGTATAGTATTACATAAATCCTCATTATCTGGTATGTTGGATGCTCTAGTCAACAATCTGCAAAAACATTGTCCTTTGAAAATTTTAGCTGCTTTAATGTCAATATCAATTTCTTGTAGGGCTATAACCCAATTTTCCATTTTTTCTCCTAGTTCCTTTTTCATAAGCAGATGTCTTATTGTTGGGAATGGGACTATTATCTTGGTTTTTGTTTTTAGGAGAAAAGGTCTAAAATTCTTTAAATATTTGTAATTAGAAAAATCTTGTTTCTCCACCTCTGAATAATTTAGTTCAACACTTTGAAAATCTGAACTAAATAAAGAGATGAGTGCTTTAATTTGTTGATCATTAACTTGTTTTAGAACAACATAATAAGATGTTTCAGAAGTGAAAGTGTATAAAATAAATTGATCAGAAAAATTTGGAGTTGTTAGAGAAGAAGTTTCTCTTTTTTTATGCCCCAATTTAAAGACATATTTTTTCTTGATCATGGCTTGCAATGGTAAAACAATCTAGGAAAATTTAGGAAGAAATATCGTAACAAAATTTATTTATCCTAAAAAGGACTACACAGATTTCTTGTTATGAGATAAAGAGATTTCAAATATTCTCGTTATCTTATCAGGATCTATACAAATGCCTTCTTTTGATACAATGAATCCTAAAAAGTTTCCTTCACTAAGAGCGAAGTAAGACTTTTTTGGATTTAATAATATCCCATATTTTTGGTAGCGTTCAAAGATTTGTTTGATGTAATGATAATGGTTGCTTATCTTTTTGAAGTAAATGGTTATATAATCTAAGTATACAACCAAATTTTTGTTTATTATACCTCTAAAATAAGTATCCATAGCTCTCTGAAAATTTTATCCTGCATTTATTAAACCAAAAGGACTTTTATGATAGGCATAAGTGCCCCATTTGGTTCTAAATGTAGTTTTAAACCTATTCTCGGGATAAACCAAAATATGGTTATAACATGAAAAACTATCAAGAAAAGAGATCAATTCAGATCCAACAATTGATTGTAGGATTTGTTCAAGAGGTGGCAATGGGAAATTGTCTTTCAAGAAAGCTTTATTAAGATTTCTAAAATCTATACAAATTCGGATGTCACCATTTTCTGTTTAACATGGAATAAATTTGATACCCACTTTGAATTCGTAACACGAAATATGATTTTAGATTTAAGGATTTTATTCAACTCAGATTTTATTTTATTTTCCAAATTGGGGTGAATTTTTCTTAACTTCTGTCATACCGACTTATCAGTAGATGTCATTGGGATAATATGTTGGATAATGGAGGTATCATATGTCTTGAGATATTCATAGCTCCATGCAAAAACATTATTATATTTCGTCAATAAATGGATGAAGGGCAATCTCTCATAAGATGAGAGACCAAATCCTACATTGATATTCTAAGTTCCAGGGTTCACTAGTTCAAATCTCAAAATTGAACTTTGGATTTTAGAATTGGTAACCCTTTTAAATCCGTCTTTCAAGTCATAAATATCTTCAACCTTTACTACAAATTTAGGTATGGTATTTTCATCAGTTATTTTCTTCAAATGTCTTTAATGCTCATCCTCATCAATCAATTGGTCATCATATGATCCTTCGGATGTTAGAAAACTAAGAATGTATTAATCATAATTGAATAATCTCCAATTTGTGACATTATCAGGAATATATGGGCAAAAATTTAATTCTATGGAAAATCTATCTAGACTATAATACTGAGATGAAATAAGTCTAGATGCTACATTAGCCAGAAGATATGCACCTACATTTTTAAGCCTTGGAATAGGGGAGATATTAAATGCTAAGAAATGTGAGGTAAGAACTTGCACTGATGATCGACAATTTTTGATATGGCTAGAAACATAGTGAACAATGTTTCTAGCTTGTTTAATAACAATTTCAAAATCTCCATATACTTGAAGGTATTTGGCATCAAGATCTATTGCTTTATACAAGCCCTTTTCGACCAGTGCCTCATTATTTGTACATTAAAATTGTAATCTACATGTTAGCATTGCCTTTTCTTCTTATGGATTAATTAATATGAAACCTGCTCCTGCACCATCATTAGATATAGATCCATCAAAATACAAAGTCAAAAATAAATTTTTAAGAAAATTATTTTCTACAATATTTATACATTTAGAAGAATCTGATTGAGAAAAATTTTCAATTTGAGAAGTAACTGAATTGATTACAAATGGAAATTGTTATGAATTGAAATTTCCCAAGAATGATTTAGCAGATTAATTTCCAAGGATGTTATTGGTAAAGGCCATTGGTTTATTTTCATTCTAAAAATCAATTACTGAGTATTTCATGTGTTTTTCATGGTCAACTCGAATTACTAAGTATTTCATGTGTTTTTCACAGTAAACTCAAGCTGATGTACACTCATTCAGGATACATCTATAGAATCGTGCCTAATTCCCCCCGCCTACAAACTTATAAAGAATTTCTAGGTGCGTCGAACACTGCAGACGGATTGATAGGGTCACTGACCCAAAATCACGTAGGAAGCAGTAATTTGTGCCCCGATTACGCGTATGATCCTAACAAGAACATCCCGCAACCAGGCTACCATCATATTCATCATGCACCTCTGTAGAACATTACCAATAGGGCATCGTCATACCATAATCAACACGAAGGATCATACCCTCCTGCACAGGGGACCTAGTACATAACTAGGAATGTTGACGGAAGAGATACCCCCCAATAGTCATTTAAAAACCAGGGAGAGGGACCTCAATATCCCCACCCCCTAGCACAAAACCCACCAATTCAAAATAATGCACCAGTGAATTTTGTGCAACCTTCCTAGGTACAACCACGCCAATCAGACCGCCAGGAGAATCCTAGTTATCCTCCTAACACAACAAGGAAAATACCAAAAAAAAAAAAAAAAAAAAGAGAAATCCTCAACAAGGGGGAAATAACAAACTGTGCCCTCCACAATCTCAAGCTGGGGGAAACCCCAACCGAAATCAAAACCAGGAGCCAAGTAACTCCCAAGGGCAGAAAAAGAGGGCTAATGTTCAGACCGACCACTCTTGCGCAATTTGTGGTGATTATGGTCATTACACTCATCACCATCTGAACTCCCTGAGCTGAAGAAGCTTCAGGGTAACCAAGGACAAGGTAGACCCACACAACATGCATTTGTAATGTAGGAGCCCTTCCCCCACCAAGGGGCGGTTAGTACCCAGCAACAACCAACACCCCCCGATGATTCTGGAAACAAAAGCCATGAAATATATATGAATAGCGAGGAAATATTATTTCAAACATGGATTCAAAGTTATGATAGGCTTCCAGACACCAGTTCGTCAAGGGCTAGTAGGAGTGCACCTACAACATCGTTGAATACATCAAAAATTCCCATTGAACCTATGCTAAAGATGGATAAGGGAACAACAAGGCGAGCAGGCCAACACTCCAAAGTGGCCCATAATTATAACATCGTGGATGATTTAGCTCAATATCCCACTGCCATGTCAGCTTTGGAAGTCCTGCAATATTTCCCAAAGCAAAGGAAAGCCTTAGTTTCCACGTTAGGTGCAATCAACCATGCTAATTCACGCCTAATGGATTTTGATTTATATAAAGCCACCCCTATGCTTCCTTCATTGGTTTCCTTCCAGATACTGGTGTCAGTCCAGAACATAACTATCCACCGATGTCTCATTGAAGAGGGTGCATCCACATGCATCATGTCAAAGAGAATTTGGTAGAAGTTAGGATCTCTGGAACTGAAGCCATCATACATCACACTTAAAGCATATGATAGGCGCCCTCCTCCTCTCTTTAGTCTCTATCAAAATGTCCAGGTCTGCTTGGCCAGAAAGATGGTTCTTATAGACATTGAGGCCTTGGATTCTTAGCTAGATTACAATATACTTCTTGGGAGAAGTTATATGTATGCCATGTCTGCCATAACATCCTCCGTCTTCCAAATTATGATGTTCCCCCACAAGGACCACATCATCACCATTGACCAATTTATGTACCATGACAAGAGACCCCTAACGAACCTCGATGTCATTCTTCCCTATGTGGACACATCTGCTGAAACGCTCACACGGTACCAAGGATATGGCCTTGGCCAATTCAAACCATCGTATATCCTCAAATCATTCCTAAGAGATCCCCTTGTCATACTAGAATCATTCATTGATATCACAGGGGCTCTAGTGTGCATGATGTCTACATCAAGAAGCGAAGTTAGCCAGGAGATAAAGACCAGTAGTAATTACACTAAGGCCTTTGGAACGACGACTTCTCTATCCTACGCCATCTCCCAAACTCCTTTTCTATACCCTCCACCTGGTTTTGTGTCACAACAAGTTTTGGCAAAAGTAGTGTTGCCAAACATATCTTTCACAATACTAGTTTGGTACTTAGACCCACCTGCCATGTCAGGAAGGACGAGCATCACCTCTATAGGATTAACTTCCCTCACTCCTGATGAGGCTCCACCTGTTAAGGAAACCACCACACCCATACCATTTAAATAAACTCTCATCACAAATCTAGTTATAACGACCAAGAAAACCCATAAAAAAGGGAAGAAGATAGAAAACCACATCATACCAAGGGAATTACAACCTTGTGCAGTGTGAGAAGTAGTATGCCACCCTACCCATATCTACCCATAGCTGGACGAATTGAAACCACTCCTGAGTTCCGAAAGTAATATCGCGACAAAAAGTTCCCGTAAAAAGGAACCAGCCACAAAAAACCAAGGCAAATCATTGTGTACCAACCACGCATGTGCTATCTGTAACAATTATGGGAATTACACTCATCATTGTCTAAAAATACCATGATATAGGGATGAATTACATGCCCTAGAACAATAATATTAGGAGGATCCCCCCATTCATACAAATGGAGAAGAACCTTGGGTCATATTATACCTTCAGGATACAAGGTAGTCACCAGAACGCCTCTCGTTCATCTTCTCTCCTCCTATCCTACGTTGTGCAGTCTGCGATGAACATGAATATTTCATCAAAGACTACAGAACCCTAGAGCTTTTCCAAATATGGTATCCAATTGATCATGTATACTATGTTGGCCTATGTGCAACCCAATATTTGTTTCAGATATTTTCTGGCAATCACCCATTACAACATTGTCATTACATCCCTCGATTTTTCTCAACGCTAACCAGTTTACACATGACCATAGTTCGTCTCTCCCTAGAAGATGACTCAGACACAGAATCCATGGATAGCTTGACAACCCAAGAGGATGTTACAAGTAGGTCCATTCTCTTCCTATCAATAGAAAAGCGGTCGGTCGGGGAGACCTCAGTCACCCCCACCCATCCTCCATGGAGAAGATCAACTTGTGCATTATGTAACGCAAGAAACCGTTTGTTCACCAAATTCCCAGACCTAGAATCACTCCACAGATGGTTCCTTATCACGTTATCAACCAAGCGGGAAGGGAATACCCAAGAAAGAATTTCTTGTCTAGTTTGTCAAGGAAACCATCATGCTCATAACTGTACCTATACCCCTCGAGTGCACCCCCTAATTGACATCATTTGTTCATTAGAAACACAATGTGAGGATATCAATAGTCCAGAGTTTAGAGGACCTAATAGAAGGCATACTTCCCCCAGGTAGCCTACCCCATTCCAATACCAAAACATTGGGCAAGTAAAAAATACACATCGACCTAACATGACCTAGTCCATTCTAGGGTAGCATGCAGGCTATGCGACAAAATCATCCTCCAGGTCAATCAGTGTAAAAAAATGAAGCACCTCACAAACAAATTTCGCATGGTATCCTCTCTCCCTTAGAAACATATCTCTAACCAAGATAATATCACACAATGCTATTGTAGGATCTTCTCACATTTCCACCATACAATTGTGAGCACCACCCAAAGCTTTGACCAGCAAAAGCCGCGTTAAGTATACACTCCCCAAGAAATCTAAACCTCCCAAAACCAAAAAAATTGGAAATGGAAGCAACGAAATCTCTCCCCTAAGCCTGATCCTTTCTGAGCATCCACTTCAAGGACAAAGAGTAGTGTTGGTTCTCACGCCATCTACTCAATAGGCACAGTAATACCATGCACCATTTGCACTAGCCATAACCATGAAACAGAGGCATGCCCAGTAATGCAAACATTTAGGCACCTCCACACCAGGCATAACTTCCAAATTCTGGAAAGTGTCCATTCTCTTAGCATGCCTTATGAAGAACCTAAAATTTCTTTCATGCAACCCACCATGATGTAAATTCCTCCCTAACCAAATGCCTACTACATGATACATAATATACTATTCATATCATCGTGTATCAGAACCATGACTCGAGTTGTTTGCTCGTCAGTCATAGGTGTTGAGTCAGTTAAAAATACGAGAGTAGTTCTACCAATGATGATGCAAACCTAATCTATCTACATCCCGTCGACTACGTCTGGTTCCACCACATCGATGATGGAATATTATTCATTTTTGTTGACCTGCTCCGTTAGGACTGAACCACTTCCTCATGGGCTTGCATAGACTCAGTCCCCCTTAGGATCCTTATTCTGCTCAGATGAGGATATTCTTGAGCTCATGATGGAACCAAGTTATCTGTGGGATGCGATGCATCACCACTCATTTTCTCTTCTGGAAAAAATGTTCAACCCTAAAACAAAGAAACCAAGAGATTTATGCAGTTGAATCAAACGATTTCCTTCCATGGGGGAAATGCGACTGGTTAAAAAATCCCATTCTGGCGCCCAATGCGTTTGAAGAAGGGAACATGTCAAACATTTCTCCTACCATCAAGGTGAATATCTCTCGAAATCCTGAGAAAGTCGAAGAAATTTCGCTGGGGGAGGCATGTTTCCCAGATGAGATAACCTCTTACACCCATTTATTGGAAGAGTATTGAGATATCTTCGCATGGGACTACTCAAAAATAACATGGCTTAGTCCTACTATTGTAGAGCACCATATTGACACTTGGCTTGACGTACCACCAGTATGCTAAAAACAACGTGAGCTGCACCTGTCCAAGGTAGAAGAAATTAAACAAGAAAATGATAAGCTTCAAAAATTTGGGTTCATCTACCCAATCAATTACACATCATGGGTTTCCAACCCTATTCTTGTCATGAAAAAACAGGGCACCATACGCATTTGTACTGATTTTTGCGATTTGAACAAAGCTTGTCCAAAGGAAAATTACCCTACCCCATTTATCGACCAAGTTAATTATGCTTGTGTGGGACACGAGGCCCTCCCCTTCATGGATGGTTTCTCTAGGTATAATAAAGTCCAAACACATTACACCGACCGATACAAAATTACACTCACCACCCCATGGGGCACGTTCACGTACTAGGTGATGCCATTCGGCCTTAAAAATGCTTGAGCCACTTTCCAAAGGGACATGATTTATATATTTCATGACTTGGCACAGCTCATCCTCACCTACTTGGATGACCTCACCATCCATTCCAGAAAGCAATCTGATCATCTTAAGGATCTGCGATTGGTATTCCAACAATGTCAGCAATTCAACCTACACTTGAATCCCCTCAAGTGTATCTTCTGAATCACAGTAGGACAACTTCTAGGTTTTATTCTGTCCCAACAAGGAATTAGAGTAGACCCCCTCAAGGTCCAAGCTATCAAAGAGGTACCACCACCTCGAACCCTCAAGCAACTACAAAGCCTGTAGGCAAAGACCAACTTTCTCATATGTTGTGTCCCAGACTATGCCACTTGCACTCAGAGACTCCTACGCCTCCTTCGTGAGGATATCCCTTTCAAATGGGATGATCAAGCCAAAAAATCATTTTAGGTATTTAAAGAAACATTATCTTAAGCACCATTGATTAGTCCCCCAGACTATGATAAGGATTACACCCTGTATCTATCAGCATCCAAGACCGCTTTGGTTGGAGTATTGATCCAGGAAGGCCTCGACAGGAAATAAAAGATCATTTATTACGTTAGTAAAACCTTATCAGACCCCGCATTTTGATATGATCCTGGAGAAAAGACTTCCCTAGAATTGATACACGAGTCCAAAACTTCACCACTACATTATCTTAAGGACTATAATAGTCATCGGAGATATTAACCCCATGAAATACCTATTCACACGCCATTTAATGAACGATAAGTACACTCGTTGGATAGTTATACTGCAAGAATTCGACTTATAGTTTCTCTCCCCCAAGAGTAAGAAGGCTTTAATTTTAGTCGAGTTCATCATGGAACTCCCAAGTTAGACCAAAGGATCACTAGTCAATGAGTCACTACCGGACGAACTTCTCTTCATAGTGATGACCGACGACCCTTGGTACGAAGATATTATCCTATTTTTACGTACCCAAAAGTTCAGACCCAAGCTCACTTGTGACGCTCATGAGTGCATCAGCCACCAGGATCCCCAATACCTTCTCATGGTAGATTTCCTATACCGATGGGGCATCGACACAATCTTACGTCAATGAACCACCTACGACCAAGCTGAGCAAGCCCTTAATGAATGTCACAACGGAGCTTGCGGTGGCCATCTCTCTGGAATGGCCACTGCCTAAAAATTCTTCCGGGCAGGATATTTTTGGCCCATGTTATTGTGTGACTACATTTCAGTAGTGAAGAGGTTCGAGCGATGTCAACACTCGCTCACAAGGTAAGAGACCCTCCTGCTACCCTACACCTTGTCATAGTCACTGGCCCTTTCTGCAAATGGGGGATCAAATTCATGAATTGTAACCCCACGTTGTCCGGAAACCACAAATACATCATTGTGGCCATAAACTACTTCACCAAATGGGCAGAAGCCATGCCCACATACGACAACATGGAAAAAACCATTTCACGGTTTCTATTCAAGCATGTTATCGTCCAATTTGGTGTACCCAAAGAGTCAGTCTCTAACCATGGAAAACACTTTGAAAATGAGGTTTTCTAAGAGCTATCCCATCACCTCGTATTCACATATGAATTCTCTTCACCATAATATCCCCAATCCAATGGATAGGTAGAAGCCATAAACAAAGTACTCAAAACAATGTTACAACACATAGTGAATAACCACAAAACAATCTGGCACCGCATGCTTTTCTCCGCCCAGTGGGCGTACCATACGACATTGAAAAAATAGATAGGGTGCACACCCTTCCACATAGTATACGGGGTCGAAGCTGTGATTCCCATAGAACACAAGATCCTAAACATACATTCCAACATCTAACTCCTCGATGAGACCCAACTTCTAGAGAAACACTTAGTTAAGCCCTAGAGATAACTTACACAAAGAAAATTTTGTTTTTTTATCATTGACTTGTTCCAAAAAGGGCTCTAGTGTCACAAATGGATTTTCAACCCAACCATTATTTTGGATTCACTGATGGAACATCACGATGGTCTCAAAATTTAGCAGCAATTTCCTGGGTCATCTATTACCCTAACTAATCGCAATCATTCACCAACGGAGTATGCATCAGATCAAATACAAACAATCAAGAAGAATATGACACCATTATAGGGCTCATGAGAAATGCCTTCAATCAAGGCATCCACCACTTGCATATCTACCTTGATTCTTAGTTAGTGGTTTCACAGTTAAACCAAGAATTTGAGGTACGAGATTCACATCTATTTAGAAATATTTGTGTGCAAAAATATTAAGCCATCAATTTGATCATATTACATTCACACATGTACCAAGAAATCAAAACCAGACAACAAATAGCATAGCTAACCACATCCTAAACTAGAATGCATCTTGTATAAACCTTCATACATAAAACCAAAAAACATAAAAACATAAATATCCATCAATGATACAAAACATCCATGAAAACATATAAACAATAGACACAACATATAGAGCCGCAAAAAGTACATCTCACATATAAACCAAAAAAACATGTGAGTATAGATAACAAGTGATGTATTTTTAGAATCTATGCTTCTGTGATCCATATAAAATTGTAAAATCTCTTTCGGTAATAATTACATATAATGGAACGTTGTCGACGAGTTTCGAACCAACAAATGTGGTTCACCTAGTCCTGATGATGAACCACACTAATTGGTTCGAAACGCGTCGACAACGTTCCATTATATGTGATTATTACCGAAAGAGATTTTACAACAAGTGATGTATCTGACCCACAGGTCAGCTAAAAAATACATATACACATGTCATCAAAAATAAGGGAAGCATCCTCATAACAGGTAATTTATCTGTGTACAAAATATCTCTAGGATTGCACCTCGGTAGGTTGGGCACCTGGACCCACGGCTGCACCTGGTGCCAATACTAGGGCAACGACCAAAACTGAAGCCGCCACGTAGCGCAAGGTTGGAAGATAGCCCCTCTCTCAGGCCATCAATGTCTCCAACCAGATATCATCTAGGTCATTGAAAAACCCACGGGTCGGCATGCCCTAGGTCATTCTGTCCACTCAGTCCCATGCACTCGCCAAGTGAGTGTCCCAAGCCTCAGATGCAACAAGATGCTCCGCCATCTCCACGAGACGTGCCTCAACCGCATTGACATGAGAAATCACCGCAGCAAAATTGGCAGTAACAGAGCTGCTATCCTGTCTAGAAGGGCCAACTCCCTCACCGGGTCCTCCACCTTGGGGCTACCCAAACCTCCCCCTAGCCCCCCAACCTGGGGCTGAGCTCCTCAAACCCTCCAGTTCGGTTGGTCTCCCACCAACCAAGTTGTGGGCTGCCCTACCTCTACAACATCTGAAATAGTAACAAAAAACAATGTTAGTGTCATCACAATACACATATAAATCATAAATACTCAACAAATGCAGAAAAAGTACAAACAATCAAGCCTGCCGGTCCCCAAGCGTACCCATCAAGAAGACCCATATCCGGGTCTCCCCTATAGTCCATCCTGGAGTGTAGATATGGGAGGAACATCTAAGGGTTGACCTCGAACCAAGCCTTGGTGGTTGTGTTCCAATAACACCCCACCTCACCTCGCCCACCGTGAGGCATCACTGGGGCCCATCGCCTCATACGAGGGTCCCGAAGATCCCCCATAGGCACAACCACCATGGGTCGTAGCAGCACCACTCTCTCAAACATAATGCTACAAAGGATGCTAGCATATTTAAATATCTTAGATCCATCTCAGACCTTCACTAGCTAGGACACCATACTGTCAAAGAAATTATGGGCAAAGTCAAAGAAATTCCCGACCCTAAGCTGACGCATAACACCAATATGTGGCCCTGACGCCTTGTGTGGCGATGAAGACCCCTTCAATCTCAAAATCCTAGACAAACAGGACCACTCGGATAAGTCAGTCACCGATGCTATTAGAATTCACCCCTCCATAAGAGGTGCCCTGCCACAATTAAGATCCCCCCAATGCTGAAGATATACCCTCCCAGGCGGGAGTGGATGGGGAAGTGTCCCACCCTGAGGTAGCAGACCGATGAAAAAATAAATATCCATCTCTAGACGGATAGTGAGGTCATACCCTCGCAACACCATAACTTTGCGCTTCATGTTCGAACAACGGACCAGGTAGCGCAATAATCGATCATGTGACCTCAAGAGGTCATTCTCAAGGAACTTGAGAAGACCCCACCCATATAGCTGCTAGTGAGCATTAGAATCTTGTTCTAGAACCATACGAAGGTCAGGCCAATCTTTCTCTCTCCACAACATCGTGTCACCAAACAGACACACATCAGTGACATCAAAACACCAAAAAATTTAAAAATTTCCCAATTTTTTTTCAAAAAATATGTTATGAAACCAGCTCCAAAAATAGAAGAAAAGAGAGATCAACACCTTATAAATTAGCCACTTTGAGGGGGAAACCTCCAAAACATTACATAAATGAACAATTATTGGATGATACAAATGACCAAAGCCTCCTTCTATATATAGGAGTCCACGGGGCCGCAATATAATCCTAGCCGACATAACAATAACAATGTAAGGGCACAATAATAACAATATTAGGGTTACAGGGGTACAACAATAACAATAAGGGGGCTACACTAATAACAATAAGGGACTAAACTAGTAATATAGGGACCTAACATGCCCCTCTCCTTCAAAAAAGTGTTGTCCTCAACACTTGAGTAGCTATGGGTGCTTCTGTATAAAATTCTCATCCTCCCATGTAGAATCTTCAGTGGGTAAGTTCTTCCACTTGATGAGATACTCTGAAATTGATCGATTCCGTAGCTGTCGAGTTCTTGTTTTCGTGACTGCTTCAGGTTCCAATATGATTTTTCCTTCCTCATCAAGTTCTGGCAATATTGTTTGAACTGGAATATTTTCACCTATAACCTTCTTTAAGCATGAAACATGGAAAACTAGATGCACTCACGAAGAAGCAGGAAGCTCCAATTTGTATGCCATAGTACCAATATTTTGCAACAACTTGTAAGGACCATAGTACTTTGGCGATAATTTATTATCCTTCTTTGCTTGCTTGAGGGACATTTGTTTGTATGGTTGTAGCCGTAAAAATACCCAATCTCCTACATCAAAACTTCTCTCTCTACGATGTTGATCTGCCTGTTGTTTCATTCGATTTTGTGCCAAATTCAGGTTATCCTTTAAGAGTTGGAGAACTTCTTGCTGATGCTCGATGTGATCTTCCACTGCTTGAACCTTCGAATTTTCCCTTAAAGATGATGTGATGGATGGTGGATGATGTCCATAAAGTGCCATAAATGGGGTCATTTTTGCTGCAGTATGGAAGGAAGTGTTATACCACCATTCAGCAAGAGGTAACCACTTAACCCATTGTGTTTGTTTATCAGATACAAAACAACGAAGATATCCTTCCAAACATTTATTTACTATCTCAGTTTGACCATCAGATTGAGGATGATAAGATGAGCTATGAGCTAATCGAGTACCCAAACAAGAAAATAACTCCGTCCAAAAATTTCCAGTAAAAATGGGATCTCTGTCGCTCACAATAACCCTTGGGCTTCCATGTAGCTTTTGAATTCTATCCATAAATGTAGTAGCAACTGTACTTGCTTTAAATGGATGAGATAAAGCACAAAAGTGTGCATACTTAGTAAGTCTATCAACTACCACCATGATGACACTCTTTCCTTCGGACTTAGGTAAACCTGTGATAAAATCCATTGAAATCTCCTCCCAACGTTGACTTGGAATGGATAAAGGTTGTAGAAGTCCCGGGGTCTTAATTGTCTCCACTTTATTCTGATGGCAAACTAAACATTCCGCCACAAACTTTTGAATATAATATTTAAGGCCATCCCAAAAAAAATCTTTCTTCACCCTGTGGTAAGTTTTTAAAAATCCTGAGTGTCCTCCTAAAGGAGAAGTGTGCAATTCCAGAAGAATCTTTTGTTTTAGATGGGAATTCTTACAAAGATATAAGCGATCTTTGTACCATAAGGAATCATTTTTCCAACTAAATGTATCGGATGTACTAGGATCTTGCTGCAACTTTTGAATGAGTGTCCATACATCTTTGTCCTTCTTCCATTCATCTCTTGCTTCGGTTATCCAATCTGGTTGGATAATAGAAATGGTACAAAGCAATGCTTCCACCTCTTCATTCTTTCTTGAGAGTGCATCTGCAACAACATTAAGCTTTCCTTTTTTGTAGATTATTTCAAAGTCATAACCCAACATCTTTGTGACCCATTTTTGCTGCTCTTCTGAAGATAGTCTTTGTTCCAAAAAGTGTTTTAAGACTATCATGATCAGTTTTTACCTTGAAGTGTCTTCCCATTAGGTAAGTTCGCCATTTCTTTAGTGCATGCAGTATTGCTAACATTTCCTTCTCATAAATAGGTTTCTGTAAATACTTTCCTTTGATTGGAAAACTTTCAAAAGCAATGGGTCTTCCTTCCTGCATTAAAACTGCACCAATTCCATTTCCTGAGGCATCACATTCCACAATAAAGGTTTTTGTGAAGTCTGGCGTAGCTAAGACCGGTGCTAGGCACATTGCCTCTTTAAGATGTTCAAGGCCTTAGTTGCTTCAGGAGTCCATGAAAATGCATCTTTCTTCAATAATGTTGTTAGAGGTGCTGCTATTCTCCCATAATTCTTAACAAACTTGCGATAATACCCTGTTAACCCGAGAAATCCTCGCAACTGCTTTATGGTTGTGGGAACTTTCCATTCCTTAATGGGTTTAATTTTGTTAGGGTCCACTTTAACACCCTCGTGATATACAATATGACCCAGATATTCCACCTCTTGTACTCCAAAGAAACATTTGGACTTTTTTGCATATAATTGTTTCTCCTGCAATAGTTTGAGCACCCTGTCAACATGTTCAACATGATCCTTCCAAGACCTGCTGTAGATTAGTATATCATCAAAAAATACTAGCATAAATTTTCTAAGGAAGGGTTTGAAAATGGAATTCATCAATCCTTGAAATGTAGAAGGTGCATTGGTAAGGCCAAAAGGCATGACCAAAAATTCATAATGACCCTCATGAGTTAGAAATGCTATTTTCGTAATATCTTCAGTCTTCATTCTAATTTTATAATATCCTGAATGAAGATCCAACTTGGTAAAATAAATTTCTACATGTAATTCATTCGATAATTCATCAATCACAAGAATGGGAAATTTATCTTTAATGGTGAGCTTATTGAGCTCCCTATAATTCGGACACATGCGCCATGATCCATCCTTCTTGTGCACCAATACTACTAAAGAAAAGAAAGAACTTTGTCTAGGTTGAATTACACTAGCCTCTAACATTTATGCAATCATACATTCAATTTCACTCTTTTGGACATAAGGATATCTATAAGGCCTGATGTTTGGAGGAACACTTCCTGGAATCAAATGAATATCATGATCATGATAACGAATAGGTGGGAGTCCTTTGGGAGTTTCAAACACCTTGGAATGATTGTCGAAGGCTTTTTGGAGATCTGCAGAAACAGATGATTTTGATGTTGGAACTTCTAGTGAGCATAATTGTGAAATGGAATGATTGTCCAAGACTTTTTGGAGATCTGCATAAACAAATGATTTTGATGTTGGAACTTCTAGTGAGCATAATTGTGCAATTATTCCTCATTTTTCTTTCTTCAGAAGATTTTTCATGACATTATAGATTATTATCTTTCCCAGCTTCCCTGTGATGCCCCGTAATTCGACTTCCTTTCCTTCTGAAAAAAAAAAATTCAAGAAAAGTGCTTGAAAATTAAAAGCTACCGTCCCCAAAGATTGTAACCATTATACTCCTAGTACAACATCATCACCTCCCATTGGAATGGAAAGCATTGGAATATTCAATACATATTCCCCCATGGTTAGCTTGATATTATGGCATTTTACAGAGAAATTTATAGTTCCTCCATTTGCAACCATCACTTGAAATTTTGGTGCTGGGTATAGGAAACAATTCAATTCCTTGGCTACCTTACAATCAATAAAATTATGGGTACTACCCAAATCAATCAACATTATTACCTTTTTATTCTTGATATGTCCTTCTATCTTGAGAGTTTGAGGAGTGGTAATTTCTGCCAATGCATTACACGATATGGTCGAACTCATTTCTTCCTCTTCTAGGGTTAGTTCCTAGTGTATATCCTCTTCTTTTGAAGATTATTGTTCATTTTATTCTTCCTCTTCACAATATACGTAAAATAATTTCTTCTCAACAAACTTATGACCTTTAGTGTATTTTCTATCACAACTATAGCAAAGCCCTTTTGGTCTTTTTTCTTCCAATTGTTGTGGTGTCAACCTTGTAGGTTGTGGAATTCTAGGAGTAGCAACACTTCCATCTTTATAAATGTGAGTGGTAGGCTTCCTTGTCGCCATAATTTTACATTCAATTTTTCTTGCCAACCTGAATGCCATTTCCAATGAATTAGGTTCCCAAACGCAAACTTCATGTTGGATGTTATCCCTTAAAGTCCCTATGAAGACATCAATCCTGTGTTCCTATGGAATATCAATTACCCTTATATTCAATTTTTTGAAGTCCTCAATGTGATCCACCATTGAACCCTTTTGTTTGAGATTTATCGATTGTCTAAAGAAGGTGTTTATTTTTGTATTCTCATAATGTGCTATAATTTCCTCCATAAAAATTGACCAAGTGACAATTTTTTTATGGGAGCAAAGCCATCGATACCTTACAAATGTATTTTGATCTAAATGTTAAGTTTCAATTCGTACCTTTTGTGTTTTTTTAACATTAGTGAGTTTAAAATATTGCTCCATCTGTAGTATCCATGTTGCGAGATCCTTGCCATCAAACTTCCTCATATCCATCTTTGGAATATGGTGGTTCTTCCATCCAACATTAGAGTTTATGAAATCACGATTAACATTTATTTTGTTCTCATCATGAGTTTCCTCTACTATATTTTCGCCATTAGGAAACATTTCTCATGTCAACTTTGCCAAACTTTCGATGTCTACCTTTAGATCATTCTTCATTTTTTCCATGTTGTCTTTCATTTTTTCATTGATCTTAGATTCCATGCCATCCATCTTAGCTTTCAAACCATTCATCTTAGCTTCCACGCCTTTCTTCAAACCATCCATCTTAGTTTCCATGCCTTTCTTAAAAAGATCCATTTCATTTTTTTTTTCTCTTTGCAATAGCAAAATTTCGTGCATTTGCTCTTGTAATTTTGATATATCATGTTGCATTTCTTCATCTTCATGAGTGATAGTAGAGCCTTCTGAAGGCTTAATGGGTGTTGAATTATTTTTAGGGGGAATTTTAGAACCCAATACTGATATCTATTCTTCAATATGCCCTTGGAATAAATTCAAACTAATTTTTTCAAACGAGACTTACGTAATTCGAAAAAAATACACACCTTTTTCTTGATTTTGAGGAGCTCGATATTGAAACTGAATTATCTCTATGATTTTGGATCTTCAATATCTGAAATTGGGCCCTCTAGTAGCACTCTGAATATTCTTTCAAAATCCAGAGGTCGAACCTGATTTGTATTCTTCAAGATAAATTTATGCCAAATCCTCCACAATGACCTAATTATGGACTAGTTAAATAGAGTGACCTTTTATGGCGTGCCACGTGTCACTGTTTCCTCCTTCGGCTTTGAAATCGATAAATAAGAAACTAATTCCATCTACTTGTGGCCACTTTTTATATAATTCCAATCCAATGATCAGAGAGATAGTTATGACGATTTTCCCACGGTCACCTCTTTGAGATGAAATTTGGGAGCCTGAAAAATCCCTATCTTCCACAGGCCCTATCTCCGAAAATATTGGAATCAAACTCTGAAATGTTTCCATGCCTTTCCTTGGGATTGTGGCTTCCCTTTGTACAAATTTCAGCTTCTGAACCCTTGTAGAAAAAAAATTATATCGAAAATGTCATGATGGCCTGTTTAGGTTAAATTCAAGAGCCTGCAAAAATCCCCAACTTCCACAGATCATATCTCCGAAAATATTGTGAACCAAGATCTGAAATTTTTCCACAATGTTCCTTATGATTTTGGCTTCACTCTGTAGAAATTTCAACCTCTGAACCTTCGTAAAAAAAATTTATAGCGAAAAATCCCTGATGACCTGTTTGGAGCAACAAAACCCTAGAATCCAAAGCTCTGATACCAAATGTTATGAAACCAGCTCTAAAAATAGAATAAAAGAGAGATCAATGCCTTATAAATTAGCCACTTCGAGGGGGAAACCTCCAATACATTACATAAATGAACAATTCTTGGATGATACAAATGACCAAAACCTCCTTCTATATATAGGAGTCCATGGGGCCACAATATAATCCTAGCTGACCTAACAACAATACTGTAAGGGCACAATAATAAAAATATTTGGGTTACAGGGGTACTAAAATAACAATAAAGGGGCTACACTAATAACAATAAGGGAATAAACTAGTAATATAGGGACCTAAAAAAATCACCTTGGCTTTTCAGCATGCCTATTTCTCAAACATGCACGCTGACTGTGCCTCTTTATCTCAGGCAGAAGTGGAAGTCGAGAGAAAAAAGAACCCACATGCATGAAATCTACACAAAAATCCTCAGTTTTGCACAGAGATTCTACGCCTGTGCCTTTATCGAGGAAAAAAATGGCTAGGTTCCGTACAAACCCAATTTGTACAAACACCTACGCAGTAACATTAAAAAAATTAAAATGCAGGATGTTTAGAGGCCTACCTGACACTAGCGGCATGAATCCTGGGTGCACAGGCTGACCGCAATGATAAGAAAGGCTCAACAGCAAGCTTTGACCTCTCAAACTCTCAAACACTCATATGACACAAACGTGTTGAAATGAGCCATATTGGCCTATATGTTACCCTTTTCAAATTGTTTGAAGGACCATAACAAGAGCTCATATAGCCCACTTGCAGAACCGAAAGCAACATAGTGATCATCACCTCATAATGCCCAAAGGAGGCTCCACACATTCACATGTCCAAAAAGTAATTATTTCAGTTCCGACAGGTATTCCCTCTCTCAACGTCTTTTCATTCAACATATTTTGTCAATAAATTCGAATGAAAAAGATGCTTTCACTTGGGTTATTTGTTGTAGGTATTATACAGTACGAAAAATCACCTATTGGCCCGTGCAACGAAGGTTCTAGAGAAGGTATCATTCTACCCTCAGCATGATAGAGTCCCAGAGAAAATTTTCATATCCTGACATCATTTCTCCACAAGAAATCAACCGTAGGTTCCAAACAAACGACCATGTTTATCATCTCCCCACCTTGCACATGATAAACATCCTCATTGGTCGGCATAGCCTCCCCCTTCATGGTGTCCCTCACTCAAAGTAGACCCTGTATCAAATAATATGATGCCATGGCCACATCACCTTAGTCCGGGAAGCACTTCATGATCATTCTTCCACCATGAATCAAGTCAATTTTTACCGTATCAAAATAAAACTCCTTTCTTGGACTACCATTTTCGCAAGAAGATCAAACACAAACCATCACATCTAGAATTTGGCCTACCATCCCCCCGTCAACATAGCCCATCTTGGACATTTTCCATCCGCTTCATCATCCGCACACTGAGACCAACCAATGGGGACCTCACCCTCAATAAAAAAACCTTCCTCACATCACCAGTGAGCGATAATTTTGGGGCACCCATCTCCGTGTTCTGTACAATCCCAAGCCATTTTTTGTTCTTTTGGCAAGTGTAAAAAGATTTTTTAGGAGAACATCCCCCACCCATCCACCCATTTTTCTCCCATGGAAACAATCCCTAATAACCCTTGGTTAGAGCATCACACCTTTCATGCAAAGCCACCATGACATTCATATACCCACCTTGGACATCCTACCAACTCTAGGGACTTCCTCATCTAAAATAGTTACAGCTGCTGCCAAATTATTTTTTCATGCTCCGACCTCGGACCACCGAACTCCCATCATCAGTGTTCAACCAGATTTTTCCATCATTCCTATGTTAAAACTATCATATCAGAGACACTGGTCCCTTTCATGAGTAGCTCTCTCGTTCGGTTGAGGCTTCCTTTTTTTCAACTTCAACAACCATTCTCCAAAAGAGAATCAGTACCTTAGATGACTCCTCATATCAATAGGGTCATCCTCAGATGGAACTGTGGGAATCATAGTTTCCCATAGATGTCATCAATCATATTGACATTCAACTACAACACAAGATTTCATGTCAAAATGGTATCATATTTGACAACCATTGCACTTTGTCCAAATTTGTCGAAGACCCATGCCATTGTAAGAACATCTTTCAGAAATGCTTACATAGGAAGGTCCAAGTCATACACCCATGCATACAATGAGAATTTATATACCATACCAAGATTATTCATGTGGGCACCAAATTCAACCTATTGTCAAAGAAAAATTCCCCTGAGGGCATCAAAAATCATTGTCATCAACCAAATCAGTAGATCACTACCATATCAGTGACACAGATAGAACCTTTATCTGTCAGATAGTCTATCCACTTTTTCCCCCCCTTCAAATTTTGAAAGTTTTAAGTTTTGTTCCATAGGGGTAAGGACAGGCTTACAATCCTGCATTCCAAATCGCTGAAGAATTTCTACTGAATATTTACTCTGGGAAATGAAGATCTGATGTGGACGTTGGAATACTTCAACTCCAAGATAGTAGTGAAGTAGTCCCAAATCTGTCATTTTAAAACTTGCATGTAATTCCTTTTTCACCTGTTTAATGTGATCATCATTGTTGCCTGTGATGATCAAATAATTGACATACATAATGAGAATGACCAGATATTTTCCCTATTGGCGCACATACAAAGTATCATCAAATTCACTGTGATGAAAACCAACTTTGCGAAGGTATTCATCCATTTTTGCATACCAAGCGCAGGGAGCTTGTTTTAAACCATATAAAGTCTTGATTAATTTTTAGACTTTATGTTCTTGCCCTTCAACTTAAAACCCTGGTGGTTTTGTCATATATACATCTTCCTGTAAGTCCCCATTGAGAAAAGCGCTTTTGACATCCATTTGATGAACTTTCCACCCTTTCTGAGTGGCCAATGCAAGGGTTAATCTGATGGTGTCCCATTTAGCTGTAGGTGTAAAAATTTCTTCATAATCAATGCCTTCCTACTGCGCAAAACATTTAGCGACAAGTCTTGCTTTATACTTGTCAATTTCACCATTTTGGTTGTACTTAACTCTGTAAACCCATTTGCATCCTATGGGTTTAACATTTGGAGGACAATCAACCAGTTTCCAAGTGTGGTTATCAATTACTGCTCTATATTCATCAATCATGACTTGTTGCCATTCTTTATGTTTGACTGCTTCTTTGTATGTGGAAGGTTTAGTAAAATCATGTGCTAGCAAGGCGAAAGTTGCTTCACTTTTGTGTTTCTGTCTTGTTCCTGTTTTATTTTGTTCATCAGGCTTTACATCATTCAATAGTTGAACTGTTCATTTTGGAAGTTGTTTCTCACTTTTCTGAGAATCTGAGAAGTCCCCATCATTGTAAAGGGGATTAATGTAAACTGATGTTCATCGTTCAGGTGGTGAATCTAGAGAATCACTGTCAGAGGAACTGCTGCTTCTTGGAGACGCTGATGAACTGCTAGAAGACCCAGATGATTTGGTTGAAGTAGATGGATTGGATGACTCATCTTTAGAGGAAGGAAATTCAAGTTCATACCAGTTTGGTGAAGTTGGTTGAATTTTCATATTTCCTTTCCTTTTACTGCCCTTAGTTTCTAACTTGTGAAGAAGACTTTCGATTTCTTCAGCACTCTTACTCTCTGTTTCATAAAAAATGACATCCCTACTCACAATAAATTTTCCATTGGTCAAAAGACGATACCTTTTATTTTCATCTGAATAGCCAATCATGGTGCATTTCAAACTTCTTGAATCAAGCTTAGTTTGATTTTCTTTGGGAACTAAGGCATAACATATGGATCCAAAAACTCGAAGATGTTTAACTTTAGGTTTGAAACCAAACCAAGATTCATAAGGGGTAATTCCTTCTAAAGAAGCAGTTGGAGATATGTTTCTTAGATAGGCAGCTGTATGGATTGCTTCTGCCCGATATGTTGGACTTAACCCTTTGAAAGTTAACATGGATCTTGCCATGCCTAACAATGTGCGATTCATCCTTTCTATGACTCCATTTTGCTGTGGAGTGTAAACATTTGTAAGATGCCTTCTGATGCCATTTTCATTGCAATAAGTTTTGAATTCATTTGAATTTAATTCTCCTCCATTATCTGTCCTGAGAGTACCTATCTTTTCATTGACCTCATTTTCAACAAGTTGTCGAAAAATTTTAAACTTCTCAAATGCTTCTGACTTGATTTTCAAGAAGTAAACCCAAGTCATTCTACTGAAATCATCAATAAATAGCAAGAAATATTTGCAACCACCTAATGAAGTTTGTAGTGGACCACACACATCACTGTGAACTAGTTGTAGTACCCTGTTTGTGCGCCATGTAATTGTTGGAAAACTTTCTCGACTTTGTTTGCCATAAATGCAGGCTTCACATTTTGTATTTTCCTTGTTGAAAGTTGGAAGTCCTTTAACCATCCCTTGTTTCTGCAATTGAGAAAGACTATCAAAATTAAAATGTCCATATCTTACATGTCATAATATTATAGGTGAAATTCCTGTAGTAGCTGCCCCTGCAAAATCAGAATGCCTTGGAATAACTGTCCCTTTCATCCTTAATGGTTTTCCATCTTCATATCTTGTCATTATTGTTTGGAAGTTTTGTTTAACTGAATTAATATTAACTAAGCCATCTTCCATAATTATTTGATGTCCTGCTTGTCGAATCATGACCAAAGACAACAAATTTTTCTTAAAGGTGGGTACATACCACACATTGGAAATCAAATTTTCTCCAATGTCAGGGAGAAAAACTTTGACTGCACCTTTTCCATAAGGCGTATGTTTTGTATCATCTGCTAGAAAGATGGAATTAAGATGGCACTCTTGAAAATTCCAAAAAAAATCTTGCCTATAGGTCATGTGTTGAGTTGCTGCTGAATCCAGAATCCAAGCATCTTCATAATCACTCTTAATATAGGAGGAAAGTTGGATTGTTGGTGAAGAAGTGAAGACATATTCTGAGTCATTATCATCTTGATCTTGATCATTTGCAAACTGTGCTGAAGGTTGTTGAAACTTAGAAATTTTATTGATAGATGTGCAACAATCTAAGGCATAATGACCAACTCTGTTACATCGCTTGCAATAAAATTGACTCAAATCAGTGCCTCTTCCTTGAGACTGTCCTTTTCCTTGAGAATTTCCTCGACCTATGATTTTTCCTCTATTTTGAGACTATCCTCTCCCTGGATTCTGTCTTGTGCCTTGCTGATATCCTTTGTTTTTATTGTTGCCTCTGCCTTGAGAATTTTTTCTGCTTGAATTGGAGCCTCTGTTGGAGTTATTTCCTCTATGTTGACTGCGACCATGACCTTGCGCTGCTTGATTTTGATTAAAATTACCGTTTCCTTTGTTTCTGGAATTGTCAGATGAGGAGTTGCTAGTACTGGCCTCTGTGAGAAAAAAATCTTCACCAACTTTCTTTTTCTTCCCAAAAATTTTATCATGTTGAGTCAACATTTCACAGAGCTCATCAAACTTTAGCTTTTATAACTTTTCAGTTAGTTGTAGAGTTTCCAAAAAATGTGTGTAGGAAGAAGGAAGCCCAGCAATTAAAATTGTGACCATAAAACTATCATCTACTGCTTGAAAACTAGCATTAACAATTTCCTGCTTAATATTCTTAAGTCTGGAGATGTATTCAAGAATATCTCCTTCTTCAGTCAATTTTTGATGCAACAATTTTAATTATAGGTCAACTCTTTTTGATTGAGGCTGAGTATCAAATAACTCTTTAAAAGTTCTCAAAGCAGACCATGCATCTTTGGCATTTTTGATATGGACATGCATTTCATCATTGACAGAAGATTTAATGAGAGTTAATGCTTTGGCATTTTTAACTTCCCATTTTGCTAGTGCAGTTGCATCTGTAGGTTTATTTGGCTTTACATCTCTATCAAAAATATCAGGCCATAGTTCATTATAAACGAGAGTGCTTTCGATGAGGCGTTGCCATGTTTTATAAGATTTTGAGCCTTCAATTTTGTCGAAATCAAAAAATAAATTAATCAACTTAGAAATTGTAGTGTTTAAACTTCACACCACGAATCAAGCTCCAAAAAATATCAATATGCGCAACACAACAGCAACACACGATGCAAAAAATGAACTATCGGGGCTTGGCCTTGACCCTCGAATAGTATTTAAAACAAGAGAAAATTGACTGAGCTTTGCACTTGGCTCTAGTCAATTTCTTAAATATTTACAAGGCAACTTTCAAAATTTGACTTTTACAATGATGCTCTTGCACAATATGGTAAAAAAAATTTACCCCCCCTCAAAGTAAAATTACTTTGAATTACAAAAATTCTCCCTTATTCTCCAATTACAAAATATTACAATGTTCTCAAGTAAAAGAACAAAATTATACTTATTTCTCCAAATTCCTCCAAATATGCCACTCCCTTATTTTCAAAAAACAAATAATTTCCTTATATCTCCAAATAACATTACATAAAAAATATATATATATATTTTATCACTCCATTACAAAAGGGAATACTTTAGTGACCCTTTTACTTTTCATAAAAAATATATCTTACCACTCCAAATATAATTTTAATTTTAAAAAAATATAACTCCAATAGGTGCAGTGTTGACTTGGCGTGCCGAGGAGCAGAATATTCGAAGTGAATTCACCTGGATGGTGAATTATCCTAGAGTGGAATTGGTATTACCGTGCACTGTTCACAGAACAAGTCTTGATTTGGCCTGTCACGACCACCCTTTGAAGCCGCCTTTCTGTTCGGATGAATGAACCCCGCCTTTCTATTTGTTCTTCAACGGGCTCAGTCTTGAGTTGATTCTGGTGACCCGTTGGCCCTTCAATAACTATGAGTTGGTCCAATTTCTCTTAGCCTTGGTAGAAAATGGCATGCTCTATCTGTGCATATGGTTTTACGGGTCGGCTGCGGCTTCAAAATTAAAATCATCGGTTGTGCATATACGTTGGCATGGAGGTTATTGACGTTGCAGAGGGCTTAGAGTTTTAGGGTCGGTTTTGAGTTTCTGTTCCAGAGAATCTCTTACAGCATGGACAGATATCAACGAGTGGAGAAGCCCCGTCCCAATGTGCCTTCATCAAAACACATAAATAAGTTCTGCCAAATTATGAATACGAGGAAGAAGATTCTTGACACACTAGCAGGGGCAAAGGATGTGGGCATGGAAGGGCGATTGGAAGAGGAGGAAATGTTGCTATTGTAAGCTATCAGTCAAATACTATAGTATTGAACGCTACAGACTGTGGATACTAAAGATTTCAACGCTGCACATAGTGATGATTAATCTGGGATGAGTTGACGCGTGATGCAACAATGGGTAAGGGAACGAGAAGCAAGACCCACGCTCTCTCTTTACACGCAGCGAGGCTCTTTCAGCGCAGATGCACTATATTGACAACGCTTGCCTTTTTTATTATTACAACAAAACTCTTACAAACAAAGTTGCCTCAACACTTTGAAACAGAAAATTCACACATATTTGCATTTTCTCTTTTAAAAAATGATTTTAGAATTTACAGATCTAAAATCAATAAAAATTTTTTTGACAAATTTCATACCAATATTTTGTTGATCGATTCAATGGAATTGAGTTTTCCAAGAACTGGGAGAGCTGGAATCTTCCTCCTTGTATCCACTGCAACATTACCGTGGCTCTGATACCACATGTAAATGTAGAAGTGTCCTCAGACACATAACTTTATTGATCATGCAAAAATATTACATAGCAAATTACAGGAGTTTACACACGTAAACTCACACTCTTACATCCAAAGCATCACAAGCATGGGACACGCATTCCTCATAGAAAAATTGTATTTATTATATCATATTATCTCTTACAGGTTTCCGATAGAACATGGTCCCTCTTTTACCCACTGTAAGGGGTCTCCAACCTTGGGGTGCACACAGGTCTCTCTCTCTCTAGACATGGGTTATACAGAACATAAACTATAAAGTATTTTATCTATACAGTTCTTCCTAGACCTCACACATTAGGGGGCAGCTGTTATCACTGGAAAATCGAAAAAGAAAAAGACATCATGAAATGTGAAGAAGAAGGATTTACAAGGCTGAGAAACATTAGAGAATCTGGAAAATTTAAAAATATCTAAGGTTAAGGGGAAAAATTATCAAATTATGCATAAAAGACACAGGAAAAGTACACTTCGCGCGCATTTTTCTTCGATAGTCGCGTTGGTCTGTGCGGCTTTCACTCAATAAGTCGCGCAGTCCTGAGCATGGCAGAAGGTCACCATCTAGGACCACTCGACACACTTCAGAAGAATATTCTCTAGGTGAGGCCGCCCAAGGACAATTTCCTAGAGCCATCTTAATACCTAAAGTGAGAAAAAAATGGAATCAACCCTCACTCTTGGGTCACTATCCACAAGTGTACCAAGAGAGGGAAGAAGGATTTGAATTTTCCTATAAAATGCCACCATGAGAAGAACAAAATGAAAACACATTATTATGCTGGCCGAATTTCCCATGAGAAAACCAATAGTGTGTTGTCCGGAGTAGCAATAGAGTAAGGGGATTTAGTTGTTGGCCACCAACACCTCAAATCCTTTAGGAGAAGAGAGAGGCCTGCAAAACTAGCTCAAGGGTAAAGCCCTCCTTACGTTGGGTATTATATCTCCATAGCTCTAAGGATCCACTGCAAGTGTGTAACGTTGTAACGCCTTTTACTAATAGTGGCTAATAAGAGGGGATTAGTTCTTCGTTCAGATTATTAACTCGGTTGACTCGATTGAGCTTGTTTTTATGTTTTATTGTTGTTTTGTTTTCTCTTCTTATTTGTAGCATACTATGTTCCATAAACTAGTTTTTTTTACATATTAGTATGTTTCCACTAACCAACTAATAACTCTTTTTGCCTGTGACCATTAATTATAGGTTGCAACCATTCCTGCCAAGCACCGATGTTTTAGTACACTCGTGCATAAGTTTGACCCAAAAGTACATGTATGAATTGTTTGAAAAAATCTAACCCATATTGATTGAGTTAAAACTCCTCTGAAAAACCCTCATCCAACATACGTATGGTCATTTTTATCTATACTAGGAACTTTCATAATTTCTCCTCTGTTGGCAATTTTTCTTGTATGAAACAAATGAAAGGAGCTCACAATATTGCATCTACAACACTGATTGGACATCCACCGATACATCCAGGTAAACTCATACATCAAAAGAGTGGTTTTAAACTCAACATACTTCATACCAATTACAAAGGATTGTCGCAAAGTTTTTGAACCTCGAAGTCACTTCTACACTCTTTTTTCCACCTTTTTGTTATATTGTTAAATATTTAGAGTTAAATAATAAATAGACACTGTATTTAGGGTTTTTCTATTTTATTTTTAATAGGGGGAGGTGGTTTAACTGTTGTTTAGGACTTTTCCTTGATTTTTATTTTTCAAATTCAAATTTCAAGGATGTTAACACATATTTTTTTCCATCCATTTTTCCTCCAAAAAATTAGCTTGTTCTGAAAACCTTCTTGAAAAGTGAAAATTCCAAGTGATAAGCACTTTTCTTGGATTTACCGTGAAAAGCTTCCGGGATCAAAGAAGCTTAGACATAAATTTGGCCATATTTATTGTAGTGGCAGCCTACATAGATTCAAATACCATCTTTGCCCAAATTACCAGCCATCAAATTGGGATTTACAGGGATGTTGAAAAGGATATTAAATACCAAGCCAACTTGGCTATTGAATCTCTCAATGAAGTTAAAAGCAAGAAAGTGATAATAAACACAAAATGGAATCCCTTGAAACTAGCCAAGCTTCTTCTCACACATGCAGTAATTATCATTCAAATCAGTTTTTCATTCCTTAAAAAAATTAGAAGGAAACTTCCAAAAGCTATCGAGAAAACAACACTTCATATTTACCAAAAACACCTCGAACTTGAGCTTTTACAGGCTACTTGAGAGGAGTTCTTGAGATACCTCCCTACTATAAAAACTATACAATGAATGATTTTTTTTTTTGTATAGATCCATACGTTATTTTCTATGCAAATATAAAGCCTTTGGTATGACTCGACAAGACTTTTCCAAACAACATTTAAACTGAAGTTTATTACTAACATTAATTTATTCAAGTTTATTACTCCCACAAACTTTCCCCATCAATCAGGTCTAGATTGGTTAGTCTTAAGAATTTATTTCCTTCCTTCTATATTGCAATTCAGCAAATGAAATCCTTCATCCTTTGGATCCCAAGTAGTCTTTAATGAAACTTGTCCATTTCCCAAGTCTACATAACATCCTAAATTATGGCACAAACATTGGGAATAACTTTAGAAAAAAACTAGAAAAATAATCGTGGGCCTTAATATCACTTTTAATGTCAAGAATGGTGTTGACTATATGTATGTAGAGGATATTGTCCTACTATCATTGAATAGCCTCCTTGAAACTAACATTGTGAATAAGATTCACCCAAAATTTGTTTTCGGAGGAGAACCAGTTACCAAACAAAGATAACTCTTAATTATATCTAGTAGATGAATGGATCAAATGGAAGCAATTTAGAATTATACTACATGTTAGCCTCTCAAAATAATATGTGCCAAAAATGAGTCAGCACCCAAGTATTCTTCCTCGATCTAAAAGCTTATATGGACTAATATGCATCAATTGACAAGGTTTGGAAGCATATAAAATTTTCATTGCAGAATGAATTTCTAGAAGATGTCATAGAATAAGAAGCCAACTGTTCTACTTTGATTTTTTTCCTTTGATTTTTATGACTCGTTATTATTTGAATTTTTTCTCTTTAAACCCTTTTATCTTGGTTATAAACATCATGGAACTAGTCATGAAAATATTCATGTAAAGGGGATCCAAATTATAGTACAATAGAATGTTTATCCTCCCAAATTTGGCCAAGGTCTATATTCCAAAAGTTGCAGCAATGGTTTCCAGGGTTGAAAATGTTATGGATGGGGGAGATTCAAAAAGGTATAGGATTTTCAAACAACTTTAAAAGGTTCATATATATATAACAAATAAAAAAATGCCAAAAATTATGCATATTACGAATCTTACTAAGAAATACATGCCATATAAAACAAAATGGAATAACCCCAATATAGAATAAGTTTCAGTACCAATGTTTAAATTTATATTAATCCTAATAGACCGATCGCAATGCATTATTAAATGAACATAATTTTCAATAAAGATTGAAACTAATAGATCAAATTGAAGAATTTGACCAACAATTTCAAGCCTTTTCATTCTCGGGAGAACACTATTGATATACCTACAATCAATAGAAAAATTTTGAACACGTTTATTCTCCGAGTTTATAGCTGAAAATCAAGGCATGATTGAATATTGGACAATAAGGATCATGAACAAAGTGTTTATGCTCACCCTAAAAAGGTTCTGCCACATACTCATGGAATCACAAAGCTGATATATCAGACGTAACCACCTCTTTGTATGAATAAATGTGAGGGTGGAAATGCATTGAAGTTAAAAATAGAGCATAACTTGGCATCCTCAATGGACTGAAGATCAGATGGTGAAGCTCGATATTGGGTTTGCCACTGGTAAAACCCCATTTTTCATCATTTTGCAATCTGATTTTTACTCTCGCCTTGAGGAAATCGAACAAATACCGTAAAGGAAGATTGGGTTGGGCGGGATTTTCTAAATCAAAATTTATGGTTAACTTTTTTTAAAATTATTTTCCCTTTGTAAAAAACAATAGATACAATATTTTATTCTCACATTAGATTTTAGCAGTTGAATTTAATAAACTAAGGGCTATTACATATATTTTAATATACAACCTCATGATACATTTAACATAATCGAGAATGAATTGTTCAAAACTTCACCATAAAATATTGCCACAATAATATTTGTAATTGTGTGTATATATGATGAGGGAAAGGATATATTAGTACATGAAATATGAACATGTAAATTAAGTCTCTTCAATCATCCCTAATGTATGATAACATGTATCTAAGATTCATTTAAGAATTTGTAGAAACTTAATTTGTGATATTATTAACCATGAGAAATGTTTAAGTATCCACAAAGGTCTTTTCATATATTTTTGTATATTGACGCACATAACATGTACGTTGCTATAGCAACATTATCTTCTATTATTGTCGCTATTGCAAAACCCTGGCCAGGTGGGTTGCAATAGAGACACTTTTTCATAGTGTCGGAAGAGTGACAATGATGCCATCAGGGTCACAAGAGTGACACCATGTGGCAGGATTAAAAAAATGAGAAAAATTGGGGAAATTTTTGACAATACGTCAAAATTATTGGAACTAAATTGTTAGAAAATTGACCATATGTACTAGTGTGTGGCTACTATGATTGTATTCAGTAGCTAGAGTGGGTAATAGAATCCTTGCACATTAAATTCCTATGAGACTTAAATGTGCTATGAGTCTAAGGCTTCTCCACTGCATATAGGTTGAACCCTTGTAAGCCTAATTAAAATTTTCAGGATTATATTGGGGTTTTTGACTCTTGAGATGTTTTAGTTCATGATTTTATTACCTCATTAAGCTTGAGCCTTGCTAAGGGGGTGACATTTATAAAAGGTGGTTGCATTGATTAGCTTGAAAATAAACCCTTAATGTAAATTCCTTCCGTTCCTTGGTTTATTAAAGACTAGTTTGTGAAATCTACTAAATATTATCTCACAAGATCATTCCATATTATTATTTATGGGAGTTAGAATAAAAATATGTTAACCTTTATCATCCATAAACTACAAGTTTAGGAACTTTACATTTGAGTGTTTAATTACACATTTCTAATTCATTTGTTGATGGTGCAGTTTCATTGTCTTTATGAGTCTTTGGATCAATTATCTGATATAATTCCCATTTATATGTTTATTTTTTACGATTCTAAATTCATATTACTTGTGATATATAGTGTAATCTATGTTTTTTTTCAATTATGTACTTCTTAGTCATCACTTAGTATTTGATATTTTTAATATTTAAATAAATAAATAAAATTATTGAGGTAACTACCTATTGGTTGTTAAAAAACTGGTATATGAACCCTCATATCCCTAGTAGTGGATATATCTTAGAAAGGAATAGTAGGGTTTATATTAATTATTATTCCTCTAGAAGAGATACACACTGTTATGGATCTAAGGGTTCATATACCACTTTTTAACAACCAATTAGGTTGTTCCCTCAACAATTTCATTTATTTATTCTAATATTAATAATATCAAATAAGGAACTTAGCTAGAGGGGTATGGAACATGTTTTGTGTCCCCACATGTGTAGGTTCAAGTCTTTGGAGACACATTGTAATGTGACGCTTGTGGCATTTATGAAATAGTTGTTCTAGCCAATGAAATAATGGAAGTATTAAGTAATGAGTAATAAGTAAATTATTGAAAAAAACATAAGTATAACTAATATCACAAGTAAGATAAATTTATAATAATCAGAATTACACATGTAAATGGGAAGTACATCAAATAATGGATCATGAAAAGAACCAAAGATAATGAAGCTACACCCTCAATCAATGCATTAGCAATGCATGATCACAATCAAACATCGAAATGTAAAGTTCTTAACTTGTAGTTTCTGTAAGACAATGGTTGATCTATTTGTATTCCAAATTCTATACATAATAATATCAAATGATCTTGTGAGCTCATCATTATTAGATCCCATAAACCACTCTTCAAACCAACCAGAAAGGTTGATTTTACACCTAGGCAATGAAAACACATTCTACAAGTTCTACCCCCTAAGTACCAATAAAACTGAATGAGGTAATAAAACCTTAATTCACAACAAAACTCAAAATTTAAAACCACAATACTCATGGACTATTTAATTAGGTTTAACCTTTAGAAAAGTTATTGAGAGGCTCCTAGACTTTCGACACCTTCAAATATCATAGTAGTTTAGTGTGCAAGGATTATACTACCACAAGGGGTTTTTACAACTCAATCAAGTGGAATTATAAAAGAAATAGTTTTTTTCATTGAAACGTTCAAACATTTGTTTATTAACTTTACAAGAATTTTAATTAGTACCATTATTTAGTTATTGCTATACGTAACTTAAATTTAATATCTTTATAAATTTGATATTTCCCACCAGAGAAAAAAATAGTGATTTTCATTAATATGATAGTGAAAATTACTTGATGTATCATGCCAAAAAATGACTCTTGATTATGTCAACAATCCTCATAATTTCTATCGAATTGTACTGAGAAACATATACATATAATGCCCAAAAATCCGATATCTAAATCACGTCCATGAAGTGTATTAATGAGCTTAAATGAATATGTAGTGTTCCATGTACTGATATCTCATGAGTCATATAAGAAAAGAGTAAAAAAGATGTCACTTTGTAGCTTCTAATTATAAATGTGATATCTCCCACCCGAGAAAAAATTAGTGATTTTCATTAATATGATAGTGAAAATTACTTGACATATCATGCCAAAAAATGACTCTTGATTATGTCAACAATCCTCATAATTTATGTCTAACTATACTGAGAAACATATACATATAATGCCCAAAAATCCGATATCTAAATCAAGTCCATGAAGTGTATTAATGAGCTGAAATGAATCTGTAGTGTTCCATGTACTGATATTTGATGAGTCATATAAGGAAAGAGTAAAAAAGATGTCACTCTATAGGTGCTAATTATAAATGTGATGTTTTATAATATTATATTAAATAATTTGTTTAGATAAATTATCTAATTAAATTACTCAATAATTAAATAATTTTTTAGTTAATATAAATGATTGTTATTAAATATATTTTATATCAAATTATTATTTAATTTAAATTATTTAAAAATGATATAAATTTAAATTAGTTTGAAAAATCCAACCAAGATATATTAATATGAATAAACCACATATATCAAATGCTAACTAATATTAAAATAAATAATTAAAGCAATATGAATTTTATGAATTATCAAAATCAAACTAACAATAAATATCTTCAAATTAATTTTTTTGAATTTAGGGAAATACAAAATGGCCAAATAAAAAGGAAACCATAAATGATTTGTATACAAAATATTTTTGAAACCTTCTCAACTACTAATAATTAACGTGTTTTAAAAAGGGACAAATACGATATTTAATTTACAATATTATTTTTATATTATAAATATTTGAATGAAAATAATTAAATTAAGACAACCAAACTTCTATAAAATAATTAACACCCAATAAAAATAAAAAATAATATCCAAACAATAATAATAAACATGTTAAGCATACTCAATCCTCTACTTCTACGCACTCTGACCATGGTAAAAAGTGAAATTCCATTAACCATCAATCTTAATTCCATTAAAAAACCAAACCCTAAGTTTGAATGCAAATGAAGAAATTCTAGCTTCCTAGAATTATTATAAGTGAGGGTAATAGCTAAATCTAACATATTCTCTACATTTATCGCTATCGCTAATTAACTGTTTGAGTCACCTTTGCACAACTTTTTTCACATATATTTTTTCCACACAACCTCCTCAGCATAATTACCTCCTCACAATTTCTTTGACACAGTCACCTCTACACATGCTTCCTTCACATAGCCACCTCAGCTCAAAATCTTCTGCATAGACTTCCTCCCCACAAAACCACCTTCGCACACATTTCCTTCGCATATCCTTCGAAAACCACATCCTCATAACATAATTCTAACTGAACAATTATAATGGGTTAGACATTAGGCTTAGTGTTAATTCGTTGGTTTGATATGTATTCATTGGTTCTAGCGTGCAACTCACATCAAAATTTCTGCATCGCCCCATCTAGCAGGGGCATTGAGCATGGCATTTTCTAACGTGAAACTTGTATCTAATTTTCTGCATTGCTTTTTTTGTGGCGTCTATATTGTCTTTTTTTTGTGTTAATATGACACTTAGGTTTTTTTTGCTTTCAATTTATTCAATTAATTGTTGGAATTTAATTCCAACTGCATGTAGAGCAGAGACGGTAAAATTAAATGTTGATGGAAATCTGAAGGACCACGGGAGCAGCAAATCCCCAGTTCTGATCTTCACGCAACCACATACTTATCTGTAGCACCCACCAGAAATGAATTATCCACCTAACTCATTAAACGCACAACCAACAACATATTCTGGGGGGGCAGAAGGTATGAGGAGCCAAAGGGGAAGATGATCCACCGGAGATGGTGATGTCATCACTTCTCCGAATCAACTAAAAGTCATTCCGGGGGATAAGAGAGATGGAGTGAATGATTTCCAAGCACCCCATGTAAAGTATAAAGGAATGTTTGTTTTAATGTTTTTATTATTTACATTTTACCGTGGCACATTTTGATTTTTAACTTTGGTTTATGTTTTTATAAGAACCACAACTTAAGTTTTATGTTTTGTTTTAAAGTTTGGTTATATATATATATATATATATATATATATATATATATATATATATATGGAATACTTATAATATATATTTATATATAATGTAATATGCCGTGCGCATCATAAAAAAGGAGTGTGGCTGTGTATTAAAAGAAACAAAGAGCAGTACAACAGTGTATTGTGAAAAAGCCCAAAGGCAGAAAGCAAAAACAGAGAGCACTGTGTGAGTAGCAAAAAATAGAAAAAGACAAAGAGGGCAGTTAAATGAGTTTTTAGAAGAACGTTGTGTGTGTAGCAGCATATGCCAGAAGTTGAAGAGCTGTGTTTTGTAGTAGTAGAAGGTTTTTTTTGTAAATCCAGAATGTTGCAGTTCTGAAGAATTTCATCTTGTAACAGAGTTTTTTTTTATAATGAAATAGAAGTTCTTATGCCATCTCTCTGTCTGTATTTTTAATTAAATCTTTGTGTTGAGTTGAGGAATTTTATTTCCTCTATGTGTTAAGGAATTGTTCAGAAATTCCAACATGGTATCAAATCTAGTCCAGGCTCTTTGTGTTTGACAAAGAAGCTGAAGGAAGGAAGAAGAAGCTCGTTGAAGATTTCTCCAACAGAGTGAAGGTTTAGCAAAGCAAAGTCAGGTATTTACCTCAAAACATAGTTTTTTTTTTATGTTAATATTACAGTCTAGAGAGTTGTAAAAGAGAAGTCTCAAGAGTTTTAGAGACAGATTTTATTTCTCAGCAAAGAGACACTTTGTTTAAAAACATAGTCAAGTTTTTATTACATATTTTAGAAAGCTAGCCATGGCAGGGGCTAGCACAAGCACGAGTATTGGAAATACTTAACTCCCACAATTTAATGGGAAGAACTATGACTATTGGGCAATCACCATGAGAGCCCTGTTTGCCTCTCAAGATTTATGGGAGCTAGTTGAAAATGGTCTAGAAGAACTAGCATATGAAAATGCATTTAATGCCTTAACACAGGAAGAGAAGGATTTTCTTAAGAGAAATAGGAAGAAGGACTCAAAATCCCTCTTCTATCTCTATCAAGTAGTGCATGAAAGCATATTCCCAAGAATAGCAGTAGCTAAGAGGTCCAAGGATGCATGGGATACCCTCCAGACAGCCTATCAAGGTATGGAGAAGGTGAAGACAACAAAGCTACAATTGCTGATTAGAGACTTTGAAACTCTCTGTATGAAAGAGTCTGATAACATAGACTCGTTCTTCACACATGTGATTAGGTTGGTTACCCAAATAAGGTCTCATGGAGAGACACTTGAAGAAATAAGGATAGTGGAGAAAATCTTGAGAATTTTACCCTTAAGATTTGATGCCATAGTAGTGGCAATAGAAGAGACCAAGGATCTCTCAAAGTTTTCAGTAGATGAGCTTCATGCATCACTGATGACACATGAACAAATATTGAGTAGAACTATAGACTCATATTTGGAGCATGCCTTCAAGACTCAAATGTCTTTTGGAAGAGGAAGAGGTCAAGGTAGAGGAAACTACAGAGGAAAAGGTAGAGGCAAAAGCCAGAACCAAGGAGGAAGAAATAGCCCAGCAAATACAAATGGAAGGGGCAGCAACCAAAATTAGAACCAAGGCCAAGGCAACAACCAACAAAGTGGAAAAAATCAAGCACATGGAAAAAGGTTTGATAAATCCCAATATTGTCATTAATGTAAAAAATATGGCCATTATGATAATGAATGTAGGAAGAAATAGAGTGACATGGGTAATAGACCCAGTGCTAATTTTACTAAGGAAAATATCAGCCAAGAGAAGTTGTTTTTAGCACGAAATATGGTTGAAGAAAAGAGTGAAGATATATGGTTTCTAGATTCTGGATGTAGTAACCATATGACTAGAAACATTTCCATGTTTTCCATGTTAGATGAAAATGTAAAGTTTCAAGTAACATTGGGGACATACAGTAAAGTCTCTGTCATGGGAAAAGGTAGAGTAAATGTTTTGACAAAGAAAGGAGAAGGAAGATCCATATCAGATTTTACTATGTGCCTGGTATGAAGTGTAACCTCTTGAGTATTGGACAACTCATTCAAAAGGGGTACAATGTTTTATTTGAAGATGATGTATGCACCAACATGGATAAATGACCAAGAAATCAATGCATTGCACAAGTGAAGATGACAAGGAACAGAATGTTCCCTCTAAAGATGAGAGCAGATTTGAAGAAAGGAGCTGAAATGGAAGCAGTGACACAAGAGACATTCCAAAGAGAAGCCAAGGATGAAAACTGGTTATGGCACTTGAGATTTGAACATCTCAACTTTGGAGGTCTGAATTTGTTGCATAGGAAAGGAATGGTAAAGGGATTACCATTGATTGAAAAACCGAACAGCCTTTGTGAAGGCTGTATCTTGGGAAAACAACACAGAGAAAGCTTTCCATCAGGAAAGAGCATAAGGGAAAAGGCACCCTTAGAAATTGTCCATTCAGATTTGTGTGGACCAATGTAAACACCATCATTAGCAAGCAACCACTATATGATAACTTTTATTGATGATTTAACAAGAAAAACTTGGGTTTATTTTTTGAAATTTAAAAGTTAAGTGTTTGAGAAATTCTGCCACTGTAAAGCTCTTGTAGAGAATCAAAGTGGGCAGCATATTAAAGTCTTAAGGACAGACAGAGGAGGAGAATATATCTCAAAAGAATTTCTGCGTTTTTGCAGAGAAAATGGGATAAATAAGCAATTTATAGCAAGGTATACACCGTAGCAAGATGGAGTTGCTGAAAGGAAAAACCAAACCATCATGGACATGGTAAGAAGTATGCTAAAGGAAATTTTTTTTCCAAATGAATATTGGGCTAAAGCTGTATATTGTGCAGCGTATATTTTAAATCTATTCCCAACCAAATCTATCATGAACAAAGTTCCAGAAGAAGTGTGGAGTGACATACAACAACATGTCACCCACCTGAGAGTATTCAGTTGTGTGGCTTATGCACACAATCCGGATCAACTAAGGAAGAAGCTGGACAGTAAGGGGGAGAAGTGCATATTTATTGGATACAGTGAAGAATCAAAGACATACCGATTGTATAACCCATCCACCAAGAATTTTGTTATAAGAAGAGATGTGCCATTCATTAAGGAAGAAGCTTGGGATGGAAGCATTGAGAAAACAGTCAATGTGAAGAGCTGTTTGTCTCATGATGATGATGAGGAAGAAATGGCTAAAATACATCCCTCATTAGTAGCAACACTTCCACCAACACAAGGACAACAAGGGACACCACAAGCAGGTATGAGAACACTCTTGAGAAGTGATAACAGTGCTTCTCCAAGCACATCACAAGGAGCAGATTTGGGTGCTTCTACCAGCACAAGTTCATCAAGTGAAAAAGGAAAAAGATTCAGAAGTCTGAATTAAATCTATGAGAAAGAGGCAGCAAATGAAGGTATGAACTCTTTATTTTCATTGTATTTTCATGTAGAGGATCCTATTCATTTTGAAGAAGCTATAAAAGATAAGAAATGGATAGATGCTATGGATGAAGAAATGAATGCCATAGAGAAAAATAAGACATGGGAATTGGTTGATCTCCCAAACGGCAAGGAAGTAATTGGAGTGAAATGGGTCTACAAGACCAAAAGCAATACTAAAGGTAAGATTTAAAGGCACAAGGACAGACTTGTGGTCAAAGGCTACAAGCAGCAATAAGGAAGAGACTATGAGGAAACTTTCGCACCGGTTGCAAGAATGGAAACCGTAGGAGCAGTGTTGTCCATAACAGCACAACACAAGTGGAAATTTTACCAAATGGATGTGAAATCAACATTCCTAAATGGAGTATTGATGGAAGAGGTTTATGTTGAACAACCTCTGGGCTATGAGAAAGCAGGCCAAGAGCACAAAGTTTGCAGATTGAAGAAATCTTTGTATGGGCTGAAACAAGCTCCAAGATCATGGTACAGTAGGATAGATGCATATCTACTGGAAAATGGGTTTGAGAAATGTGAAGGAGAACCCACATTATACATCAAGGAGAAATATGGTAAGATGCTAATTGTTGTTTTGTATGTTGATGATGTTATATTCATAGGTAATGATGCTTAACTCATTGAGAATATTAAAACAGTCATGAAGGATGAATTTGAGATGACTGACATGGGATTGCTGAGATACTTCTTAGGAATAGAAGTAGAGAAAAATAAAAATAAAATTTTTATTTCTCAAGCAAAGTATGTGAATGAAGTTTTGGAAATATTTAATATGCAGGATTGCAAGGCAGCAATTACTCCTACAATGATGGGATTGAAACTCAGCAAAGAAGGTAGCAACAAGGATTTTGATCCAAGTTTATATAAGAGCATAGTTGGCAGCCTTATGTATTTGACTGCAACTAGGCCAGATATTATGCATGCTGTGAGTTTAATTTCCAGATTTATTGAAAGGCCAAAGGAGACACATTGGCAAGCAGAAAAATAATTCTGAGGTATGTGAAAAGAACAAAGAGGTATGGAATTTTATATACAACTTCAGAAAATTTTGAATTTATTGGATATACTGACAATGATTGGGCTGGAAGTATAGATGACCAGAAAAGCACCTCTGGTTATGTTTTTCATATGGGTTCAGGAGCCATTTCATGGGCTTCCAAGAAACAACCAATTGTGGCGTTATCAACAACAGAGGCAGAGTATGTGGGAGCTACAACAACATCGTGTCAAGCAGTTTGGATGAGAATAATTTTGAGGAGTTTGTGTCATGAACAGGTAAAAGGCACAACAATTTATAGTGATAATAGCTCAGCGATAGCATTATCAAAGAATTCATTGTTTCATAAGAGAACGAAACACATTTATGCCAAGTATCACTACATCAGAGAATTAGTGAACAATGGAGAAATTGTTTTCCAACATTGTAGAACAGAGGAGCAATTTGCTGATATATTGAAGAAATAATTGGGGTAGAAAAGTTTTAATTATTTGAGAAAGTGTTTGGGTATGGAAGAAAGTCCAGCATTTGAAATTAAGGGGGAGTGTTGGAATTTAATTCCAACTGCACGTAGAGAAGAGAAAGAAAAAATAAACGCTAATGGAAATCTGAAGGACCACGAGAGCAGCAAATCCCCAGTTTTTATCTTCACACAACCGCATACTTATCTACAGCACCCACTAGAAATTAATTCTCCACCTAAATCATTAAATGCACAGCGAGAAACATATTCTGGGGGGCAGAAAATATGAGGAGCCAAAGGGGAAGATGACCCACCGGAGATGGTGATGTCATCACTTCTACGAATCCACCAAAAGTCATTTCAGGGGGGTAAGAGAGCTGGAGTGAATGCTTTCCAAGCACCCCGCGAAAATTATAAAGGAATGTTTGTTTTAATGTTTTTATTATTTACATTTCACAGCGACACATTTTGATTTCTAACTTTGGTTTATGTTTTTATAAGAGCCGCAACATAAATTTTATGTTTTGTTTTAAAGTTTGGTGATATATATATATATATATATATATATATGGAATATTTATAATTTATATTTATATATAATGTAATTTTCCATGTGCATCATAAAAAAGGAGTGTGGCTGTGTATTAAAAGAAACAGAGAGCAGTACAACATTGTATTGTGAAAAATCCCAAAGGCAGAAAACAAAAACAGAGAGCACTGTGTGAGTAGCAAAAAATAGAAAAAGATAGAGAGGGCAGTTAAATGAGTTTTTATAAGAACGCTGTGTGTGTAGCAGCATATGCCAGAAGTTGAAGAATTATGTTTTGTAGCAGCAGAAGGTTTTATTTGTAAATCCAGAACGCTGCAGTTCTGAAGAATTGCATCTTGTAACAATTTTTTTTTTAATGAATTAGAAGTTTTTATGCCATCTCTCTGTCTGTATCTTTAATTAAATCTCTGTGTTGAGTTGAGGAATTTTATTTCCTCTGTGTGTTAAGGAATTTTTTAGAAATTATAACATTAATTACATTTACATTTGGCATCTGCGGTGAATATAAGAACTGGTAATTTCATCAGCCGAAGACAACATAAGACAACAACCAACAATACTTTAATAGGTAAGAAAAAAAACATATTTGACAATTCTTGACTTTTTTCCAGTCATCCAAAGAACTTATTAAGAAGTGTAAAATGATCATCCTTCTTGGGCACCATTCCCCATCATGATAGAAGATACAAAATACTTTGAATAAGTAATTTACGGGAAACCACATTTTTATATTATGTTAGAAAACAAGGTGCGTAGAAAATATGTTCATATATTGGCTACAATTAATGAAATTTTCCTCTTTAAAAAAATGAAAAATTCAATAGTTATTCTATTTGTATGAATCCAATTAAGTTGCACCAAAAGAAACACATCAAGATGCATGCAAGCGCAAGCTTTATGGTTGCAACTCACATGAATTATATTGGTTGGGTTGATTTAGTCATGGTAGAGGCATAAATTAATGAAATGGGTCCCTTAAATTAATTGAAGTTATTAATTAGTGGTAATTTTAGGTTTGAAAAGCGAATAGTTTTGAGTTGTGTGAAGGTTCTTTGTGCGGAGGTCATTGTGCAAAAGTTGCCCTGCACAATGAAATTTCACACAACATTGTTCCACACGAACCCATAAGATTTGTTTCCCCACCTGTTATGATGCAACGACATGCAACCACCAAATTATAAAAAGGCACTGAAGTCCATTCATATGCCTCTTGAATATATGCCAATTTAACATATGCATCTTTGTCATTTTTTATATTTCTTTCACCAATAATTTTCATAACATCAAGGGTCAGAATGTGAATTCCAAACTCTTTAATGGAATAGAGCATGACATGTTCTGTGAACAATTATTTGTATGACATAGATGATATTACCTCACAGTTGGTTCAATATAAAAATATATGACATAATATTTCCTTCTCCCAAAATTGTATTGCAGACTTCAGCAAGGGTCAATTGCAAATGAGCTCACATGCAAAAGGAAGGTGATTGCCAAAAGATAAATATCAAGCTCACTATAAAATGGGTTTACCAATTTTTCATTCATCAATTAGTTTTTGTGATTTTCTCCTTTGGTGTAATAGGCTTCTTGGGTTCCATATAGTGTCACATAGTTTTTGTGCTTTGTTTCCTTGCTCACACGCAAACAAAAAGGTCTACCCAAAACACACACACACAATGGGCCATGTGTCATAACTCTGTTGGGGAATTTAAAATTCCACGTGTTTGGATGATTTGAGGGGGATTTTTAAATTAATATATAAATTGAAATCCTTGAGTAGAAAAAGTTGAAGTGTTGATCTCACCTACTTGTTGTAATTCTCCCATTAGTTGGATAATTTGTTCAAATTGGGTGAAGTCTTATCAATGCAATCTATTCCACAATTTATTTTTGTATTATTGAATCGATGCCAATAATAATGTATCCACTTTTCAATACATTTAATGATTTTTTTGTTATTAATCATGGCATCAATGTATAGGATAAAGATCACATTAAAATTAGTGTGAGAAATTTATTTGCGTAGAGGTTCTTGTACAGAAGTTCCTCTGCACAATGAACTCTTGCATGAAATCATTCCACACAAATCCATAAGATTCTCTACATGTCACATTACATTACCAAAACTATCAAAAAAAATTCCAACAATGGATTGGGTGGGAATCTATAACTAAACATGTCAAATTTGTCTTAATTCGAAGTTATGGTTGAAACTAACACCAAATTACCAATTTAATTGAAAAATGGCACAGTCATCATAAAGTAAGCTTCTCCAATGAAAAATTATTGATTTTCTCGATCCAACAGTTAACATATTCGATTAAAGTGTAGGTTTTAAGCCTGTACAGAAACTATGTGCAAATGAAATCTTAAAACATAAAATAAACAATAGCGAGAGCATAAAACATAAAAAGATATACACAAATATTTTCCCCTGGATCCCAAAACTAAGACTACCAGCTTGATTTTTCATTATATTTCTTTCAATGTTACAAAACATATATATACATGCCAAAGCATTCATAAACCCCAATCCATTAAACCTGGAATAGAACATAACTGGAGTTCCCTTGAATGAATGTACAAAATAACATGTGCAGAAAAACATCATGCCCAAAACCATGTGCAAACCCATGCAAAAAACTATAGGCGGGTCCTCCCACCTAATATAGAGTCAAAAAAAAAAAATTGGGGGCATTGCCCCATACCCCGTGCTGGGGGGTTGACACCCTCTTGAAAACCCCCTGTTGCACCTGACACAAGCGTAGGGGGGTTGGACGCCCCCCTCTTACCCGCCGCTTCTCACCTGAGGCTAGTTTTGGAAGGAATATAATAAACACCAAACATAAAGAAAAAAATACCAATAGATAATTCACCCCACTCCGAAATAAATTAAATAACTAATTATATGTGGGTGGATATGAGAGGATTGGTAGTGGTAATGCGAAAAATGTCGGTCTTAAAGATGTCTAGGGATTACATTTGTGTTAGCCTAGAAAACATGAATGCAAAACTTTGAAGTAAAGTTAGAATGAAGTTACCATTAATCTAGTGAGAATCATCCATCCGTTGATAATTTACCATTAATGTTAGCCTTATGTCTATTAGGAGGAGTAAAAGAGGTTTTGGGGGATTTCAATGAGTCTACATATGTTATAAATTACTAGCTACATATATATTATTATCAATGCAATGTGAATCCATCTATTAGATTTTTTCCTATGATAGGACTAACATGTGGCGCCAACCAAACTTCCAAAAATGATCGAGAGTGGAGATGTTCATTGTGTGGAGTGCGGAGAGTATTTCACACTATGCACAATGAAAGTATCTTTGCACAAGTTTTGTGTACTCCCCACTTTGTACATCATTGGATATTATCTATACTCCCACTTTGTATGTCCCTGGATGTACTTAGTCTCGTTTACCTCATTTGTGTAGTCCCTGGATATACTATTTGAGACCCAATGACCTTATTTGTGTAGTCATTTGTTGGGCATCTAATTAGTTCACATATGAATATTTGAAAATTGAAAAAATATTTTGGATATGGACACTTTGTTCCTATGCATTTAATTACTACAAAGAATTTAAGAACCGATGGACCATTGATGAACACTTATAGTAGGAGGTTGAGATGAGAAATAAAGAAAGAATGCTATGTGAATGCTTAGAGCACCTCTAATGGTGTTTTCTTGGACTTGTGAATGTTATTAAAAATATTTCTAAATTCACAACATATTTTCTTGTTATATTAGAACTTTCACATGAGTTTCATGCCTTTATGACACATGGTAAAAAACATCGCTATTGTTCACTAGGTTATACAAGCATAGAATTATTTGAGCCAGGAAAGCCACTATTGGGTGTAGAGCTCTGCACTTCACACAATGAAAAGCTCATAGGGTGGAGTGTGGAGCTCTCAAGAAAACATGAAACACTTCATTGGGGGAAGTTTGATCTTATGAATTTAGTGTAAGTCAATAGGCTTGTTGGGCCTAGAATATGCCGATGTTTTCGTCATGCAATATCTCCATTCATGCCCTAAAACCCTAGGTTTTTAGCCCATTTCATACCCTAATCCTATAATTTTTCGTCAAATACACTTTGTGGTTGATTATCACTAGTTTTCTTCACTTCTATATGATTAAGTATCATTATGCTATGATTTGCTGACGACGGTTTTGTTGAGTACATTTATCATAGGGTTCCATCACCGAAATCCTTCACAAGCCAGTTGAGTGCGAAAATGCCTAATTTAGGGATTTGCGACTTACAACTTGCTTTCGGAGAAACAAAGAGAGGCTATTATCAAAAATAGTGTTATAATACCTCTCCATAACTTGGATTCCACTGTAATGTTCCCAAATTTTAGCCTCAAGCTAAAAGGAACATTATAGTTTGCATATTTTCATTTTGTTGAATAAAGTGGGTAAGGAGACCCCTTAACCCCCTTAGATGGAGAAATAAAACTCCTTGTGTGAAAGGAGGGTGAATAAGCAACTGAATTAAGCACCTAAGGGTGTGAATATAATCGGGATCACTTTGATTTAGTCATCTTTGACTAATTCAACAACGCTATCTAAGAGGAGGGATCTCCATGAAAAGGCAGCGCAGTTTTAGAGGAGGCTCCACTTGCATGAGATAGGTGGCAAGTGTGTATGGGAACCATGGTGAGAGGAGTTCATTTGCTTTATAAGGAGGAGATGACAACCTATTTTGATTATGCTTTTGGTTTATCATTTTCATATGGTATGCTTAGACTTGCATACCCGGGCTGTTTAGCAGGGTTCTAGTGTTCTTGAGCACAAGGGTGTTCCTCATTGAGAATCCCTACCTCATCCTCAAGGAAGGAGAGATTTTTGAGCTCCATTTCCTCATTCCACCATTTGTCCAAGCTTCCTTCTGCAGCTGCAACATTTTCCTGTTGGGCATAAAACGTTATGTTGCTGGGTGCAGCAACAGAGGAACTCATAGAGTCATTATTTGGCTTGTCTTCAGTGGAGAGCTTGTCTATTCATTGGAGGAGAAGAAAAGGAGACTCCCAGGCTTATTTTCATATCATTTGCATTAGTTCAACCTTCCATCTTCCCTCACAGTGCAGTCTCCAACTAGATCTATGTTATTTTTCAGGTAGTTGCTGGGAGGGCCATTTGAGCTCATCGGAAAGGGTTGTTTCTGAGTAAAGGGATCAACCTTTTTCTTAGATACACTATCAGAGGAGGGAATCATCATTTCAGATCTGTTGCAACCTTATTTCATATTTTGATTCAGTTGCAGTGACAAGCTAATTGTCACATTGTGCATTCTCTGAAATTTCTAGCAATCCCTCCTAGGTTGGCTAGAAATCTTGTATTGGCTCCCATTCTTCTATTCTTGGGCATTTATTTGTATATTTCATCCATATCTCATGTATAAACATCTACAGCAGTAGCTCCACTCATAGAGACAGTGCAGTCACTGCTATCCGACATTTTGTATAACTGTAGCATCTCATGTATTTCATGTTCTAATCATTGGAGGTTGATTCCCATTGCTTAAGTGGCTTGTCCCTAAAGATATTTATGTATATTGTTGCTGATATATCAATGAACATGATGGCTGTATTATATTCCCTTTATTGACATGTACAAATTTGCAGAGTTTAATGATTATGTTCATATATTGCTGTAGCTCTCTCTTTGAGCACTTTTTGGAGATACCAAGGTGTGGGAGATCTTTTTAACCCACCTTGAGGGATTTATTTGAGCTCAACTTCTACAAGTGTTATGTATGATTTATTAACTAAGGGATCCAAGTCCCCATTCACCTTATTTTTGCATCACCTTCCTTATACAACGTCCCCTTGGACCATATTGCAGAAATTCGTGAAAAAGGAACATTATAGTGGTATCAAAGCATCAATCTTGGCTTAGCCTGTGCATGAAAGATAATATGCCATTAGAAGGAGAAAATCCTCACATAGGAGAGGAGTTGTACAAATTAAACAAGAAAAGAGGAATGACGGAAGAGGAGATCTCCTTGCTTCTTTTCCAAACTATGGAAGCTATCATAGAAGATCTCAAGGAGATAGAAAGGGAGAATTGTAGAAATTTTCTAAGAGGGTCTGAAGATGAAGCAAGCCATAGCTATTTTCATGTTGGGTGTGGGAATTCAGCCACACATGCAGATCCACAGCGCAGTTCATTGCCAACTTGCACTATGGGAAGAATGGAGGAAGAAGATGAGGCCATTGGAGGAGTAGTGCTGCAAATTAAAGGTATGGCTCATGGTTGGTGGTTTGAAAATTATGTTTCATATTGTCATGCAAAAAAATATGATGAATTCACTAAGATATTGGTGAGGGAATTTGATAAAAATCATTGTGAAGCATCATGCATCAAAACATCAAACACTTTGCATGCATTGGAGGGAACCATGGAACAAACTCCATTCCAGATTTCTGAAGGGGATGAAAACATGTATGATTGCTTGCTAAGAGAAAGATCCCCATTGTGTAAATGGCCCTCTTCCATTTGTGAAGACATAGAGGTACTTCCTTCAAGAGATGACCAAGATCTAGGGTCTCTCCTTGATGATGAGGTATTCTCAATCATTAATAAGGAGAATGAGAATAAGAGATCTAACAGCGCTGTCCCATTGAGATGAGATCCATCACCACATGGATGTGTGAAGGGAGCCATTGCTTCCATTAGAGGAGCCCTTGTATCTTTACAAGGAGTTCCAAATGATTCAACATGTGGGAACCTAGGCACAATTCTGGAGCCATATGCAACAGTTTTTGGGCATTGTGAGATGGAGGAGGAGCTCATGATTTCTCTAGGAGATCAGTGAGGAAGATCCTAGAGCTTTAATGCAGATTTTGGCATTGGGCCATATGTTTCATCTCATTCCCAGAGCATCTCTTTCCCATATTGCGTTATTTTCAGAGGGAACTTGCAGGAAGGGTTCACACTGTGGATTGGAGGGTGTAATATTCAGTGAAGGGAGTATCCTTTCACTTTGAAGATCATTAGAGGAGGTTTCTTCATCATTTTCAGCATTTCCATCCTTCTCCATTTTTGTATTGTCATTAAGTTGTAGTTGCTACACTACACTCTGGCATTTTGCCAATTTGTACATTTTGGCCAATCCCTTGGACGATTGTTGTAGTATTGTTTTCTGGGGTTGAGATCTTGCTCCCCCACTTTATTTGAGCTTGCTATTGCTATATCATTGTGTGTATATTATTTTTCATTCATTTCCCACTATGGACTGCGCTGTCATAGCTTGTTGCTGGATTGTGTAGTAGTGTACTTTCACTTTTGCATGTACATATGTCTTGAGGCTGATCTGGCCTATCTTGAGAGGTATTTTTCCTCAAGTTCTTATATATATATTTGCAACTGCACATAATATAATGGCTATGCTATCTTATTGCACCATATGTGCTGATGTTTCACTGCTGTTACCTGTTGGAGTTCAGGTATTACTGTAGCTCTCTCTTTGAGCATTGTTTGAGATACCTAGGAGTGGGAGATTTGAATAACCCACCTAGGGTTATTTATTTGAGCTAATGTTATGGAAGTGTAATGTATGAAGGCTAAACAAAGGGATCCAAGTCCCCTTTTAGCTTATTTTTTCATTTTCTTCCTTATACAGCGTCCCTCTGGACCCTATTGTAGCAAATCCTGAAAAAGGAACATGACAGTGGTATTGGAGCATCAAGGAATGATACACCCTTATCTATTCCGAAAAGTTTTTTCCCAAGAGAAGGAGACTGTACAACACAGTGAAGAGGGGGACAAATCAGTCCATTCCTATATACAGTCCTATTCTAAACTAGATGTCTCACTATATGGAGGCATTCCACCTGGGAGGCCCCCCGATCTAGAGTTGATGAGGGAAATCTTGTAATGTAGTCCACCACTCTTGGATTCCGGAGAGGTGAATCCTTTGGATGAGTCCAGCATAGCGTAGAGAGTTTGGGATAGACTCAAGGAGGAGGGAGACACTCTCTCATTTTTAGCATCACCCACTCTCATTACCCATACTGCGCTGACAGAGATTGCTGCAGGGATGGAGGATAGCATCTTCATGATGCAGGATGACTTCTCCATAGATTTGGAGAGACAGAGGATACTTCCTTTGAGGAAGGACTCTTTAACACATGGGAGTGGATGGAGGCCACTCATGCCTACTTTGGCCCAGCTTGGGAGATTCCTTTTGGATGACATCTTCTCATGGGAGGCCAACTTCCAAAGGTCACCATTACTCTTAGAGCATGAGCAGCTGCATGATGGGCATGGCATAATTTTGGAGGATAGATTTGGCATGGGGGATGTCAAAGTAGTAGGCAGCAACTTGAGGGGAGCTTCACATGCTAGATCACTAGCGTTGTCTCTGAGGAGGATTGATCCGTATTGGAGATCTCAGCTCTTGGTAGAGTACTCCAAGGATCTTGGTGCATGCATGATCCTTGATGACCTGGATGGAGATGAAAGATATATGGTGGAAGATGTGGTCATCTATTGCTATGGCAGAATCTTCTTGACTAGGGCTTCTAGTCTCAAGGAGAAATTATTACATGCAGCACATGAGGACGTCCTAGCTATGCACCTTGATGCATATATTGTCTTGCTAGAGGAGTTCACTTGGGAGGGAATTCAACATGATCTATATCAGCATATGGATAGATGCATAGCCTAGATTATTTTAGAGAGGTTGGCACAACCATGTCCCTACTCATTGGAGGTTAGGGAGAGCATTCAAATGAGTCATTTCAGCTCAAGGACCAGAGTACATAGTAAAGAAGGTATATACTCTCATTTTGATTTACCTTTCTTTACTTTATACGGGCAGCTTGATGAGATCAGGATGATCACATCTCCTTATGCTCCTTATTATGATGTAATTGTGGCCCATTGCAACAATGGGAGTGGCTATTTTCATGATGGTTTGTGGGGGAAGCCACATACTTCTTGGTGTGCACCATTGGCACCAATTTGTACTTTCATGTTTTCACCTTATGAGATGTTTGTGGTAGAAAATAAGTGGCTGGGAAAGCACTTGTTGTTTTTAGTTCGGATGTCGGAGGATGCTCACTGCATTGGTCCCATGAGTGGAGCAGTGACCCACTTTCTAGTTGTCTTATGACAGCGTGTTCTCATTACATGTTTATTCCTTGTGTTGCTAATGGTTATACATTTATAGGGATCACTACTTGGAGAGTGTTGGAGGTATTGGGACAACCCATTGGGAGCATGATTCTCCCCATTGTACATGTTTTAATTTGCAAGAGACACCATGGGCATACCATGATTGCCACATTGCTATTTTTCTCTTGTGGGAAAAACCACTTGGAGAATTTGAGGGGGCATCTTGTGGCTGATTTTCTTGATGGGGAAGCTTGGGCCATTCTTGGAGGCCATACCATTTCAGCCCAAGGATGGAGGAAGCCCCATATATACCACAAATGGAGGGAGAAACATATTGGGAATCAGCAGCCCAACTCTCCATTCAGCCCCAACATATTGCATAAACCAGGGGTTGAGATTTCTATTTGGATGATAGCATGGATGAGAGGATCTTCATTGGGGATAAAATTTTCCCATGCATGCCATCACTCCTACCTTGAGGAGGGCATAACACAGCAAGAAGGTTTCCACCTACACCTTCTATCGTTCCATGATGTGCACCATTCCAGTTTGCATACTTCTGAGGAAGCATTGGAGGACAAATTTGTTGCAGGATATCTTGAGCAGTGGTGGAGATTTTTGATGAGGAGGCCACAAAAGAAAAGGGGGAGAAATTTTTTTCTCTCTATGTAGTTTCTTGAGGACAAGAAACATGTGGGAGGGGAGGACTGTAATGTTCCCAAATTTTAGCGTCAAGCTAAAAGGAACATTATAGTTTGCGTATTTTCATTTTGTTGAATAAAGTGGGTAAGGAGCCCCTTAACCCCCTTAGATGGAGAAACAAAACTCATTGTGTGAAAGGAGGGTGAATAAGTAGCTAAATTAAGCACCTAAGGGTGTGAATATAATCTGGATCACTTTGATTTAGTCATCTTTGACTAAGTCAACAACGTTGTCCAAGAGGAGGGATCTCCATGACAAGGCAACATAGTTTTAGAGGAGGATCACTTGCATGAGATAGGTGGCAAGTGTGGATGGGACCCATGGTGAGAGGAGTTCATTTGATTTATAAGGAGGATATGGCAGCCTATTTTGATTATGCTTTTGGTTTATCATTTTCGTATGGTATGCTTAGACTTGCATACCCGAGTTGTTTACCAGGGTTGTAGTGTTCTTGAGCACAAGGGTGTTCCTCATCAGGAATCCCTGCCTCATCCTCAAGGAAGGAGAGGTTTTTGAGCTCCATTTCCTCATTCCGAAATTTTTCCAAGATTCCTCCTACAGTTGAAACGTTTTCCTGTTGGGCATAAAACATTGTGTTGCTGGGTGCAGCAATAGAGGAACTCATAGAGTCATTCTTTGGCTTGTCTTCAATGGAGAGCTTGTCTATTAATTGGAGGAGCAGCAAAGGAGACTCCCGGGCTTATTTTAATATCATTGGCATCAGGCCAACCTTCCATCTTCCCTCACAGCGCAGTCTCCAGCTAGATCTGTGTTATTTTTCAGGTAGTTGCTGGGAGGGCCATTTGAGCTCATCGGGAAGGGTTGTTTATGAGTAAAGGGATCAAACTTTTACTTAGATACACTATCAGAGGAGGTCATCATCATTTCAGATCTTCTTCAACCTTATTTCATATTTTTATTCAGTTGTAGTGACAAACTAATTGTCACATTGTACATTCTCCGACATTTCTACAATCTCTCCTAGGTTGGCTAGAAATCTTTTATTGGAGCCCATTCTTATATTCTTGGGAATTTATTTGTATATTTCAGCCATATCTCATGTATACACATATATAGCAGTAGCTCCACTCCTAGAGACATCACAGTCACTGCTCTCCGACATTTTTTATAACTGTATCATCTCATGTATTTCATGTTCTAATCATTGGAGGTTGATTCCCATTGCTTGAGTGGATTGTCCCTCAAGATATTTCTGTATATTGTTGCTAATATATCAATGAACATGATGGTTGTATTATATTCCCTTTATTGACATGTACAAATTTGCAGAGTTTAATGATTATGTTCATATATTTTTGTAGCTCTCTCTTTGAGCACTTTTTGGAGATACCAAGGTGTGGGAGATCTGATTAACCCACCCTGAGGGATTTCTTTGAGCTCAACTTCTGGAATTGTTATGTATGATGTATTAAATAAGGGATTCAAGTGCCCATTCACCTTATTTTTGCATCACCTTCCTTATACAACATCCCCTTGGACCATATTGTAGAAATTCCAAAAAAAGGAACATTACATCCACCCAGCTCACTCATGTCGGTCTCTAGAAGGAAATTAGCCAATTTATCCAAATATGCAATAAATTTTAAACTGCCAAATTCCTCCTCGATTTCCATGCAACAGAAGGATGATGGAGAAATTCTGGAACATGAGTTTTGGTCCAGTATAAAATATTTATTATTATTCAAATAATTTTCCAAAATTCCTTACGGTTTGGGAGATGGCCAGGGTTCTTTGGGGTCAATTTGTATAAAACTCTGAAAATTCTAGATTTGTAAAAGTCTCCCAAATAACCCTGTTTTGGATTTATTTTGGTCAAATGCAGTTGGCAATGTTCCAAGATCAATGTGAAGCCATAAAATCCTAACGTTAGTGCTGAGTTGGGACTAGTTATGACAAGAAGAGAAATATTTTTATGGCAATTCGATCGGGAATTCTAAGATTAGTTTCGTTTTCTGATTTTTCCATGTAAAGAGATCCATTACTATTTTATGTATGATATTGCTACCTATAAAGGCCAACATTGTAACGAACAGAGGAGAGATAGAGAGATTGTTATGTAATTTTTTTTAGAAGAAGCTTTACGCTCCAGATTCATTGGAGATTGTAATGAAATTTTCATTTGAGCTCATGTTTTGCTGAACTTTAATACATAATTCTGATTTGACATTTAATCTTTGTAAGTGTTGATGTATTTTTATTTTTAAATCAAATTGAATTAACTTAAACCTATTTTGCGAGTGGCACAGGCCCACCACCACCTGGAAATGAGTTCTATAGCTTGTTTAGATCATAGGATTTGTATACAATGCGTGAGTTTCATAGAATGAATTGTTGTGTGAAATCCAAAATCATTTCTATACTTAAAACTCTATTGTTACATCTAAGGTAAATATCATAAGAATTCATTCCTCAAATTTTCAGGACTGGTCAGAGCTATATTAGATCATGATGCTTGAAATATAAACAATTTCTTTCGGGAATGCAAACTATGGAAAATAATTTCGATCTGGAAGTGACTTAAGCATTGATTTCCATAAGCTGGAAATGAAATATATTTATTCTTTGTTTCTCTTTAAAAATTTTCAATGTTATTTTTCTACGAGGAATGTTTAAAATACAAAACTAAATACTTGATTGATTTTGGAGTTAGTTTTTTTGAGAGTGAGGGTGAGTCGAATTAAATATTTCTTGAAATTTTGGTTATTGTAGTTATGACTCAGAGCTCGATTCGATGTTTGAATTAAATATATTGATGTTGTCAGTGAAGGAAATCAAGTGTGAGTTGTGTGTAGTTCTTTTGAAATAATTATAAAATACAACATTCTTAACCCGAGATTTAATTTAGCATCTCTTTTGATTAAAAGCCTTCGCGTTTTTCATAGCATAAGAATTTATCTGTAGAGTAAATCTTGGTGTGAATTTAATTGTGCAGTAGAGACATCAATTTAGTATAAGTTTGATCTAGTTTTCATTTAACTCTGAACTTCGATTATGAGTTTAGTGATTATGAAAAATTGAGCCGATAATAGAACTCTTGATTCCTATTTCGATCCTGCTCAAAAATATTCAGTTTCACACTCTCTAGATTGCAGATATAATACCATGAGAAATTGGTGCATCTTAATATGAGGTTTTTCCTAATTTTTCTTGAATTTTGATTTCCTGAATTGTAATTCAATTTCCTAAGTTTGTTCAAGGTTCGATTTCCTGAGTTTTATTTGAGATTGAATTTCTTTAGTTTAACTATGATAATGTTCAATTAAGGTTGGATTTATTTTGAAAGCATTCATTTAAGATTCTATTTTATCGGTGTTAGTTTGAGGTTCTTACATTGAATGCAGTTGAAATGAGTATGCATTTGAGGTTAAAAGTAGTAGATATGTTCATGACATGGGGTTTAGCTTAGCAAGTTAGTTTTTTTTTTAATGAAGCTTTCATGTTTTCCATAGCCTAAGAGACATTAGCTGAACATTGATTTTTAGAATAAACTTGAGTGTGCATTTTATTTTGTCGTAGATAGGTTTCAAAATTAAAGATTTATGAAGTAGTGAATTGTAGCAAGTTTCCTTTAGATGAATGATTAGAATATTTTCAATGGTTTCTCCTTTGTTTACATCATAATTCACAAGGTTAAAATTTCCATTATAGTTCATATAGTTGTTCTTTTACAACAAGTGAGTGAGAATGAACTCTGTTGAGATTGAGATTTAGCATAGGCTTATTTCGAATTAGTTTTGGATTCTTGTACTTAGAATAAACATATCCTAGATTTAATTTTCCATTAATTAAATTATGATTAAAATCGTAATTTGTGTTGCTTGGGTTGAAATTAATATTGCTCAGATGTATAATATAGCTAGTTTTTTAACAGTAATTAGAATTTCTCATTCGTATTGTTTGAGCATGTTTTCCTCAATTGATTAGTTTCAAATTAGGAATAGGAATTTTGTACTTAATCTATGAATATATTTTAGATTTCATAATTATTATTTTAGATTAGACACTCTAATATTGCATTACCTGCGCTTGCACCTCGAATCTCACGAGCCCTAGATTGATAAATTAATGTTGGAAACTATAAACATATAATTTCACCAACATTTTTGGTGTCATTTCTGGGGAGGTGCTAAAGGGATTAGAGCATAGTTTCTTTCATAAGTTTTTTTTGTGTGATCTCAGTTGTAGGACCACTAAAGGGTGGAGAGTGTATGGTAAGACGTGAGTGAAGAGCCACGCATACACTATTCTCGGGTTTCTTCAAATTTTGGTTGTCCAATTACGAAAAGTTGGTAAGTTTTATTTCAATTAGCAGTTTTTAATTCATTTTAAAATTTCAATCTTTTTAAAGATATAACCTTTTACGTGCTGACAGAATATGCCAATTAAATTTTTGAGAACAGGAAAATTTTATTTCGAGGAATCATTCAATGAAGAGTTTTGATGCTGCTACGAAGACATATAAGTCATCCATTGAAGAACTCACAAGTGTAGAATTTAATATTTTTCTTGAACATAAATTTAATATTATTAAATATTTGATTTCGAAATTGGATGATTTGAAGGAACAAGAGAAGGATGAAGAACCACTACTTATATTTTGCGTCAATTGTAGAGAGAATAATTTCCTCATAAAGTGCCCACTTAGCGGTCTGAAAATTTGAAAAATTTGTTCGGAGGGTCATGCAACCGAACATTTCCCATCACTGCCACAATTACGAAAGGTACTCAAGAAATCAAGTAAGGAATCGAATCAACTGCTAGGTACAACTAAAAACCCATCACCATTTTATACTTGGAATAATGTTTATTCTCCTGAGTAGGTTCCTCAACAGATTTCTAATCATGTAGTTCCATGGAAAAATTTTAGTCCACCTCCAATTAAATATCCTACTTCATGGCCATAGTGGCCCTCTCCGTGGCCCTCTTCTTCAAGTCAAATATCTCCATGGCCTCAAAAATGCTTTTCCCTAGGACAATATTTCATGAAACAATCACATGTGCCATCAAGTTATCATCCTTCATGGTCTCAGTTACCTATGCAACCTTTATTTCACCCTAACCCTAATCCATACCCTAGATCTTATCCTAACCCTAAACCTAACCCTAATCCATACTCTAGCCCTTATCCTAATCCTAGTCCTAACCCTTATCCATACCATATCCCTTATCCAAACCCTAAATGTAGCCCTCATTCAATCCTTAACCTTAACTTAAACCCTAGACCTATCTCTAATCCAAATCCAAATCCTAGTCCAAGCCTTAACCAAAACCCTAGCCCAAACCATAGCTTAGACCCCTAATCCAAAAAAGGAGGTTACACAACAAATTAAAATACTTTTTCTTCCCATTGATTATCCCACTGAAAAAAATTATATATCTTCAGGGTTGGGGGAAGGGGTGAGTTTCGAAACATCTCCTATCACTACAAAACATTCACCATAGGAAGATCTCATTCAAATACCATTAGAGGAGAAATCTATAATTGGAACCTATTCTAAAACTGTTGTTGAAACTCAAAACCCTAGAATTCCCCTTGACCATTCTTGTCAATTTGAAAAGCATATATTTGAGCCTGAACTTGAGGGGATTATCTTTTTTCTTCACCAAATCCTGTATTCCTCCAAGAGAGTATTTTTCAAAGTGTGGAATACAATCATAATTTGGAGAATCATAAATATGTGGATCTCATTGAATCCTGTTTTCAATTAGTCATTAATACACCCTATTCCCTCATCATTCAACAACTCTTGGTACCATATCAATTAAAGCAACTGGTTTCTCATACTCTGGTATGTCTTGAAGTTTATTCTTAAACCTAGGTGTGAGTTTAGTTAGAAAATTTTTATGCACATGGCTGCATTGGAAGTATTCCTACACTTGAAGGAGATATTCCTCTCTATAAATTAGGGTAGGGTAGTATAAGAGAAATGAATAAAATTTTCATTTCAAATAAGATTGTTACAACAACATTCTTAAAGATTGCAATTCCTAAGGCACATCCATTGAAATTTTTTTCATGATGCACTCTTGTGGTAAGACTTGTCAGAAGCAATTCACCCTTAATGCTTCATATTTGATAAGGTGACTTTTATTATTGGCCGAGATTATTTACTCAAACAGTTAGGGAAATTATTATTATTATACTTTCAATTCATAATATTGATAGACCGTCACCCAAGAAACCTTTCCAAGTTTCTCTTTGAATGTATTGATGAAATAATCCTATGGTGGACCACTCCTATAAAGCCATAATAAGCTCTCATAAGAACCCTAGCATGGCCAACTCGAGGAATATTTTAGTCATTATCTGAGATGTTTTCTTTTTCTTGAGTATTTAAGGGTAGCAGGATCAACCAATAAATATTAGTAATTAAAAACATTTCATGCCATCCTGCACTCTTAAGGAGTAGATCTGTCTCCCCACTTATTAAGTAAACTCTAAGGTTATTCATAATCAGAGTCTATAAAAAGATGTAGGGGAGGATAGGAAGTTTCATAATAAGCCGACCTACGATGATCATGAGACATAACATGCAGGACATTACTGCTCATGGTCACCAAGCCAGAGTAATGGCTTTTAGGAAAAAAGCTAAATGACAAGAGGGCTCATCACGAGCTGGCCTATTCATCCATGTTACTTCTTGTGAGTGGCACTACCATCAGTTGGTTACCAAGCTCGGAAAGTGGCCTTCATCTAAAAAATAAAATAAGATGACTCTGAATATATAGCTAATATGTGGGACATAGAAATTTCATTGGGTTAAAAGGCATCCCTGTCGAGGTTATAGATGCCTACTGGTAGCAGGGCCATGCATATGGTATTAAAGTTAATTTTACACTATGATTTACTTAGTTGTTTTTGCCTTTACCTGAACTCATTATCATATCTATTTGATGATGGCTTTAATATCCTTTAGTAGTGTGCTTTGGAGTTCTATCTTCAATAAATAATTTGTTTTTTTATGGATTTGAGACCCTCAGTACACATGATTCACTTTGTTGAATAAGAATAGCTTCAACTATAAGCTTGGGTAACGGTAAGACAGTCATCCTCAAAAGTTATCATTTTTTAATATTTATTTTTCGCTATTTCCCATCAATTTTAATGCCTTGGATTTTAAATTAAAGGCACTTCTACTTATAATAATGAGGATATTGAAAGTGAAGAGCTACTGCTTTGGACTACTCTCAAGATGTTTTGAGGAAATTTTTATGGTTAACCATTTTTAGGATGACACTATCTATGTAGTAACAACATTGTTAGCATTCCTTTAGTAACCCTAACATTAGTTACTCTGTTGGAATAATAAAGGTAAGTCTTGACATCATTAGATCCCTGGTCACTACTTTTTCTTATCTTATTGATGCAAAGGAAGTTGACATCACATGAAACTGACTCACATGCTCTCACTTAATTATCCCTGTAGTTTAAAGCATGACTCTAGTATAGAAACCCTAGACCTTCAGTATTAATTAATATTTGGTATTTTTCAGAGGTTATCCTTACGTGCAAGCATGCAATCTGATAGGCATGGGGGGAGAGAGAAATTTTAGGAGAGAGATGATCAGAATTTTCAAGTTTTATTTACATTTTCACCTTATTCTCACTCATGGTTTTCACTATCATTTTTCACAATTGTTGGGCTTGGAGTATGATCAGGTAATTGTCCTTTAATTTAACCTATTTCCTTTATTTAAATAACAAGGATTATTGATGATGGTGCTTTTGTTGTTTCATGAAGCAATGATACACCTGCATCAACATTTTCAAGATAATGTGGATATTGAGACCTTTTAACATATTCAATTATTAGTCATCTTCTTCAGCAAGTTCTATCAGCAGTCGCATCATCTCCAACCATTCCATCCTTCACTTCATCTTGTAATTCTAAGGACATCAACAACAAGGGTAAAAATTGAGGTAGAGGTGGCTTAAGATTCTTTAATTGATTAGATATTTAAGAAATATTTGATGATTAACCACTACATATTATGTACATATGGTTTTCCATATACCCTCAATTTGCATGCTACTCCAATAAGTTCATAATAATATTGGTTCATGTAAACAAAATCAGTAACTATAGTTCCTTCACCTCCTATATTCACGCATATTGTCAATCCAATAGAGGGTGAATTCATTTCTGCCCTTCAAGAAGGAACCATCGATAAGCATTGGCCTTGCAAAAACAGAGCATGCAAGCACTCATTTTACCATCACAACCTCATCTCATCCACCATTCCCATTTTCACCTATCATCCTATTCATCATTTTCCTGCTACCCTGTCTATTTTTTCTCCTCAATTTGTATCGCTCTTAAAATCAAATCTATGGAGATCAAATCTTCATGCAGTGATTGCTCCATAAGAACTAACCCTACCTAAATCTATGATGCCATATAAACCTACATATGAGCACATTATTTGTTTGCATGATGGAAGGAAAAACCTCAGGCATGGGGATATGTTGGGCCTCAAATATGCCCATGTTTTCATCATGCAATATCACCATTCATGCCCTAAAACCCTAGGTTTTTAGCCCATTTCGTATCCTAATTCTATAATTTGTTGTCAAATACAATGTGGTTGATTATCATTAGTTTTCTTCACTTCTCTATGATTAAATATGATTATGCTATTATTTACTGATGATGTTTTTTTTTAGTACATTTAGCATAGGGTTCCATCACCGAAATCCTTCACAAGCTAGTTGAGTGCAAAAATGCCTAATTTAGGGCTTTCACACTTGTGGCATGCTTCCGAATAAACCGAGAAAGGTTATTGTCAAAAATAGTTTTATAATACCTCTCGATAAATTGGATTCCACCTAGGTCACTCATGTTGGTCTCTAGAAGGAAATTAGCCAAATTCTCCAAATTTGCAATAAATTTGAAACTGCCAAATTCCTCCTAGATTTCTGTGTAGCGGAAGGATAATGGAGAAATTATGGAACAAGGGTTTTGTTACTAGTATAACATATTTATTTCACCTAAATTTTTTTTCTAGAATTCATTACGTTTTTGTAGATAGGGAGGCTTCTTTGGGGCCAATTTGTATAAAATTCCGAAAATTCAAAATTTGCAAAAGTCTCCCAAACGGCCATGTTTTGGATTTCTTTTGGTCAAATTCAGTTGGAAATGTTACAAGATCAACGTGAAGCCAGAACATCCTAATGCTAGTGCTCAATTGCGAGTAGTTATGACAAGAAGAGAAATATTGTTATGGCAATCAGATTGGGAATTCTAAGATTAGTTTAGTTTTATGAGTTTTACATTTAAAGAGATTCATTGCTATTTTATGTATGATATTTCTGCCTATAAAGGCCAACATTGTAACGAACATATGAGAGCTGGAAGGATTGTTATGTAATTTTTGTTAGAAGAATCTTTACGCTCCAGAGTCATTGGATATTTTTATGTACTTGTAATTTGAACTCATGTTTTGCTGAACTTTAATACATAATTATGATTAGGCATTTAACCTTTGTAAGTGTTGATGTATCTTGATTTTTAAAGCTGATTGAATTAACTTGAACTTGTTCGAGGAGTGGCAAGGGCCCACCACCACCTGGAAACGAGTTCTATAGCTTGTTTAGATCATAGGATTTGTATGCAAAGTGTGAGTTTCATCAAATGAATTGCTGTGTGAAATACAAAATCATTTATGTACTTAAAACTCTATTTTTACATTTGAGTTAAATATCATAAGAATTCATTCCTCAAATTTTCAAGATTGGTCAGAACTATTTTAGATCATGATGCTTGAAATATAAACAATTTCTTTTGGGAATGAAAATTGTGGAAAATAATTTTGATCTGGAAGTGACTTAGGCATTGATTTCCATAAGCTAGAAACGAAATATATTTATGATTTGTTTGTATTTCTAAATTTTCAATGTTATTTTTTTATGAGGAATGTTTAAAATACAAAACTAAATACTTGATTTATTTTGGAGTTAGTTTGTTCGAGAGCAAGGGTGAGTCGATTTAAAGATTTCTTGAAAGTTTGGTTATTGTAGTTATGACTCAGAGCTGCATTCGATTTTTGAATTAAATATATTGATGCTGTCAGTGAAGGAAATAAAGTGCAAGTTGTGTGTAGCTCTTTTGAAATAATTATAAAACATAACGTTCTTGACCTGGGATTTATTTTAGCATCTCTTTTGATTAAAAGCTTTCATTTTTTTCATAACGTAAGAATTTCTCTGTAGATTAAATCTCCGTGTGAATCTAATTGCGCAGTAGAGTCATCAATTTAGTATAAGTTTGATCTAGTTTTCATTTGATTCTGAACTTCGATTATGAGTTTCGTGATTATGAAAAATTGAGCCAAGAATAGAACTCTTTATTCCTATTTCGATCCTACTAAGATATATTCAGTTTCACACTCTCTTGATTGTAGTATAATACCTTGAGAAATTGGTGCATCTTAATATGAGGTTTTTCTTCAGTTTATTTGAATTTTGATTTCCTGAATTGTAATTCAATTTCCTAAGTTTGTTCAAGGTTCGATTTCTTAAGTTTTATTTGAGATTGAATTTATTTAGTTTAATTATGATCATGTTCAATTAAGATTAGGTTGATTTTGAAAGCATTCGTTTAAGGTTCAATTTTCCGAGTGTTAGTTTGAGGTTATTACATTAAATGTAGTTGAAATGAGTATGCATTTGAGGTGAAAAGTAGTATATATGTTTATGACCCAAGGTTTAGCTTAATAAGTTAGTTCCTTTTCGAATGAAGCTTGAGCGTGAATTTTATTTTTCCGTAGATAGGTTTCAAATCAAAGATTTATGAGGTAGTGAATTGCAGCAAGTTTCCTTTAGATGAATGATTATAATATTTTCAATGGTTTCTCCTTTGTTTACATCATAATTCAAAATGTTAAAATTTCCATTATAGTTCATATATTTTTTTTTTATAGCAAGTGAGTGAGAATGAGTTCTGTTGAGTTTGAGATTTAGCATAGGCTTATTCCGAATTAGTTTTGGATTATTGTACTTAGATTAAACATATCTTAGATTTAGTTTTCCATTTAATTAAATTATGATTAAAATTGTAATTTGTATTGCTTGGGTTGCAATTAATATTGCTCAGATGTAGATTAGAGTTAGTTTTTGAACAATAATTATAATTTCTCATTCGTATTGTTTGAGCATGTTTTCCTCAATTTATTAGTTGCAAATTGGGAATAGGAATTTTGTACTTAATATAGGAATATATTTTAGATTTCATAATTATTAGTTTAGATTAGATGCTCTAATCCTTCATTACCCGCGCTTTCACCTCGAAGTTTACGAGCCCCAGATTAATAATTTAATGTTGGAAACTATAAACATATAATTTCACCCACAAGGCTTAGTGAGAAGGCCATTGATCTGACTTATCCCACTCCATACTAGGATAAAGTTGGCCATGAATAGGTCATTCAAGTAATTGAGCAAGAATATCAATAATCGTACATCCTGTAGTTATTTGTCTTGTTTATATTCCAATTACCACTATACAATAATCTAGTCATGTACCTTAGATTCAAAACACTGTTGATGGTTCTAGCATGCATATAGGTATTCAATTGTCACCTTAGATAAAAATTAAAGAGTCAACAGAGACTCATATTTTGTTATGGATCAGTGTGGTTTTGGAATCAGGAATTTCATGCTCCACACACTTAATGAATAATCAGGATTGTGCACTTGCCTTCCTATAGGTAGGTGGCTCAATTCGTCATGGAATAGGTGAATTGGATCATGACGAAGGTGGGTGAAGTTCATGAATGGATATGTCACAAGGCTTCCAAGGACTGATGGGTGAAAATATGAAGTTGGGTTACACTTTTTGCCCTTTTTTGAGAAAAAACTTTCATTTTTTTTATTCTTCAACTTTCTGCAAACTATAACAATTTTTCTGTTTAGAATTTCATTTTGGCGATAAAAATAAAAGTTGTCTGAAATTTTGTTAGCTTTATATGACTTATTTTTTGGAATTTTTTTATGAACATTTGATATGTCAACTTAGCGTTTCTTTGAGTGTGTGTTTTTTAACAATCAAAGGATTCATAAGAAGTATGTTAATACACAATGTTGTATTCTTTGAAAATTTGTGTTTGTGAGAAGAAAAAAAATGTGTTACAACAATATAGACAGAGTCTACTTCGGTTTCATCATATTTACAAAGCCAATGGATGCATATCATAATCACTAGAATTTTTTGAACTGGTCCAATATAAAAAAAATTGCACATTTTAAGTATGTTTCGTGACGCAAGAAATTTCTTAACATATAAGTTATAAACTAAAAATTTAAAAGCTACACATTAGAGATGACGGATCAATGTAATGCCCCATATTTTTTTAATTTTTTTTTACAATGTATTTTGGGAGATACATAATTTTGATTTCACTGAATCAAAATGAATCTCAAAAATTGTTTGCACCCGTTTTATTACAAAATCAATTAAAATTAGTAAATATTTATGAAATTCCATAAAATTTATATTTCCTAAAAGTAGTTTCAATTTTGAAAATGCTTGTCTTGGTTCTGACAGTTAATTCAGAATGTTTCACGGAGTTTAATTATTCCAAAGTTGCAGAAATGTATTCAGAGCTTGGATCTGCGTAATTAGTGACGCTTTAGTTCGGCCAAACTTTTCTACAAAGTTCGGCCGAAATAGTTTTTGCGCAAACGGAACGTTAGGCCTCACGCCTTAATAGTTCGACCAAATTATTTTTAAATTTCGGCCGAACTTTTTTTCAAAGTTCATCTAAAATTCTGCCTACTTTTCCGTCGCCGGAAAATTTCGTGGAGCCCCTCCAAAAAAACATTTCGTGGAAATATAAATTGCCGCGAAATATTTCATAATTTTCACACATTTCGCACATTTGGTCTAATTTTACAAACGACTTGGTTTGGGTTTAGAGAATTTTCTTGGAGATTTGGGTTTAAGTACATTTCTTGGAGGCGGTCTGATTTTGCAAAGAATTGTTTTGGGTTTAAGGACTTTTCTTGGAAGACATTTGTTGGAGGCAGTCTGATTTTGCAAAGAATTGTTTTGGGTTTAAGAAAATTTCTTGGACGTACATTTAAAGGACATTTCTTGAAGGTATGTGATACATTTTTTTGGATGTTTTTTGTTCTTCATTTTTTTTGAAAGTATAGATTTGGGCTTAATTTCAAATTTTTAGAGTACGTGTTTTGAGTTGAAGTAAATCTTTTGAGCTTCGTTTCATTTTTATAAAACATTTTTTTCTCGGATTTTTTAAAGTAAGTGTTTTGGATTGGAGTATGTATTTTTTGCAAAAAAATTAAAATGGTTTTTTTTTAAATTAAATATTTTGTGATGCTTTTTTTAATCGAGTTGTTGTCTAAATTTTTGAAGGAAATTTTTTGAACTTCATACTCTATTATCATGGGAAATCGAAGGAATTGTGCGAGAAAATATGATTGAAAAAGAGACCCTGAGGAATGTAGAGAAGAGATGAGACAATATCGCAAAAGAAATATAGAAGCACTCTCAAAAATTGAAGGGGAAAATCAACCTCAACTAGAAATTGAAGCAGGTATGTAAATGTAAATATTATGATCTATTGATATATTTAAAATTTTCCTAGTGTAAAATGTGAAGCTTAATTTTTATTTGATGAACTAATTCAAGAAAAATATTTTGCAATTTAAATAGAGAGAAATATTCCTCAAAACATTGATGATGAAATACAAAATTTTGAAAAAGAAAGTGAAAGAGATATTGAACCAATGATTGAATATGGTGAAAATATTGAAAGAAATTCAAGTGAAGAAATTGAATCACAAGGTATGTACATATGTATATATATATATTGAACACATGCATGTATTATTGAAATTATACATATATTTATTAATTTAGTTATTTATTGAATATGTAAACTTATTATGTACTATTTATTCAAATATGTACAGATGAAATCAGTGTCAATGATGAGATGTTAGAAAATGTTGACACTCACACATATGGAGATAAAAAACCTGACCATTATATACGATATCGTGTTAACCGAATTTTTCAAACGTATTGCACAAAGGAGCAGGGGACAACTCAAGCTCAAATGTTGAAATATTTCTTATCATTAAGGAAATTAAAAGAAGCTACGACACTACTGGGTATTAAAAAATCAACCAAAGATAAAAAAATGAAAGAAAATATGATACAAAATATAAGTAGTGCTATAAATTCAATTAGGAGATCTAGACAGAAAAATGTTTCAATTGTACGTAGACGAATAAATATGGAAGTGGTTTCATCAAGTACTAAAGAGAATCATTTGGTAACATCTATGGCACGAGCATTAGGAACTTCATGAATTTTTTTTCACAAACATCGAAAATTTCGGCTGCAAATAGATGTAAATGATGAACTCGCTTGTTGGAGAGCTATTTTTAGATAACCATACAAAGATAGACTAGGAGAAAATGTTAAAAAAGTAATATATGAATATTACAAGAAAAATTCGCGTGCTTCGCCAACTACAAAGCGTGTGATGCGAAGAAGAATAGGATGAAATCAATACGAAGAACATGAAAAATATTTCTTGGAAACCACTCAGATAGAGTTATTCAACAAGGTCAAAGAAGAGAATCATGAAATTCATGTTTCAATTAGTGCTTTTGTTCAACAAAAACCATGGTATGTAAAACCTATCACTGTCCGCGACACTTGTTGTTGCTGTTATCATGTGGAATTTAAGTTATATTATGACACATTCCTTGATTTTGGTAGAAAATTATGGAAGGATTCACCTCTTCCTTCCACTATCTGTGATTTCATATCTCAAATTCTATGTGAAAGAGAAAGCGATGAAATATTTTACAAAAAGAAATGTGTTGGTGGTAAAAAATGCGATGATTGTGGAAATTTGACTAAATTTTAAAACAAATATTGTACTGATATAAATGATAAATCATTGTCCAACATGAAAGTGAAATGGAAGAGATATGAATATATTCATACATTGATTAAAGATGCAAATAGTGTTAAAAGAATTGAATTACGAGAAGACAAAATTTTTTTGATATACTTTTTGGGAAAGTTTGAGGCAGAAGTTTACAAATACACTAAGCATTCCCATAGAGCTCGATGGAAGGACTTGAAATTCAAAAAATCTCATGAATTTTTTCCACCAGGGACCATTTTGTCAGTGATTGATTTTGCAAAAAACTACACATTTGTTCCACAAAAAGAAATTCAGAGTGAATGCTATCATTCTAACCAAGTCTCCATGCTCGTCCATATTCTATATAGACATGCTGAACAAAACGTCGATCATATAGAAAGCATGAGTGAAAATTGACATATCATTAAAGAATATCACTTTTATGTCAGTGACGATCGTACACATGATACATATTTTGTGCAACATAGTTTTGGAAAAATTTATGATTCCTTGAAAAATCATGGAATAACATTCAATGAGCATTGGATATGGTCAGACGGATGCATAGGTCAATTTAAATCTGCACAATCATTCTTTTGTTTGTGTTGTATTCATAAGAAAACACGCATTAAACATTGTTGGAATTTATTTGAGACTGGCCATGGAAAAGGAGAACATGACGGTGCAGGGGCATGCATAAAATGAGCACTTCAAATATATCAAATGAACCCCTCTGTAAGCCGACTTGTCGACGTGAAAGAATTTGTTCAATGGTGCATCGCTGCTTTAAGCCATGAGAATAACCCATCAAGGGAAGTGCGAAGGTAAATTCAATTTAATTTTTATAGGAAATCTAATTTTATCATGTAATGATTATCTTTGGTTGTATTTTGATATCATATTTACATTCTTCTTTGAATTTTCCATATAAAGGTTTTTCTATCATATTGGGATCGAAGAAGTAGACAGATCAATTGGAAATTACGTTGAAACAACAAAGGGACTCGAAAATTGCATTGAATTAAAACAAAGTTGTCAAGAAATGTGTTTTCATTGGATAAAAGAAAATATTCTTGTTTTTGTCATGTTAACATAGACAACACAAAATCCAATGACATGGGAGAAATGACACAATATGACAAGGTAAATGACATGTGCATGGTTTATCTTAAAGTTTGACTTAAGAATTTTATGGTCTAGAACTCACATCTAAAATTAATGGGAGGAAGCCTTTAGTTTGTGGGAGAAATGACACATGTACACAGTTTATCTTAAAGTGGTTGTGTTTTATGGATATTAAAATGAAGAAATTCTATTTAGATCTATTCCAGATATTGACTGTAGGGGAATTTACTAGATATATCACCTTTCATAAAAGATGAGATCCAGAGGCTACTTGGCCCTTTAAAAACTCTGCCTATAGAACTTGTAGAAGTTAAGAAATTTACATTGAGAAATTTACTTGTGAGAAATTTACATTGACAACATCTAGAGATTCAACTAGGCTTGTGAAAAGTACAAGTGGAGAATGTATAATTCTACTTAGAAGAGTCTTTGGTTTAATGGTTAAGCAAGAAAGAGTCGTTACTTTCTCTATCTAGAGTAGAAGTGGAATACATAGTAGTTACTTATTTTTGAGTGTTTTGGATGAAATTGGCTCTACAAGATATTAAGGTAAATTTCTTTTTGAGTGAGTAGAAGTGGAATACATAGTACAATTACTTCTTTTTGAGTGCTTTGGATGAAATTGGCTCTAGAAGATATTAAGGTAAATTATTTTTGAGTGTTCTCTACAAGATATTAAGGTAAGGTAAATTTATTTTTGAGTGTTTTGGATGAAATGGGATCTACAAGATATTAAGGTAAATCTATATATCTATTAAGTGTTTCAATAGAAGTGTAATAATAATTTCAAAAATAAAATATTCTACTTCCTTCAATCACTATTTACATATCATCATAAAGTACCACTTCCTCACACAACAAGTCTTTGAGAAAATAGTGAATATGGAATACATACCCACAAAGCCTCTTGTTAGAGAAGCATTTGAATATTTGAGAAACAAGTTAGGAATAGTTCTTGTAAATTATCTTGTTAGAGAACCATTTGAACATGTAAGAAACAAATTAGGGATAGTTCTTGTAAATTATTGTCACTTATTTGACTTCAAAAGAAGAGCCTATGAAATTGAGTGCAATATCTATGTGGGAGAGTACACAATATCTAAGGGGGAGAATAGATATAAGGAAGGAATAAAAAGAGTAACAAAAAGCATATGATTGTGTCAACAATTTGAAGTAGTCAAGAACGATAACAAAGGACCATAAAAATTGAGTGCAATATCTATATGATCGAGTGTCTATAATTTGAAGTAGTCAAGAAAGATAACAAAGGAGCATCAAAATTGAGTGCAGTATCTATATGATATCTATATGATCAAGTGTCAATAATTTGAAGTAAAGAAATATAACAAAGGACCATCAAAATTGAGTGCAATATCTATATGATTGTGTCAATAATTTGATAATTTGAAGTAGTCAAGAAAGATAACAAAGGACCATCAAAATTGAGTGCAATATCTATGTGGGAGAGTACACAATATATAAGGGGGAGAATACAATATAAGGAAGGAATAAAAAGAGTAACAAGAAGCATATGATTGTGTCAATAATTTGAAGTAGTCAAGAAAGATAACAAAGGACCATCATCAAATTCAAATTGAAAGATCAAGTAGTCTTCTTCATGAAGAATAAGCATTAACTAGGTTCATCATTTATAGGGTTCATTTTTTAATGAAAAAATTTATGAATAATATGGAATGAATCATTGTACATTATGATAAATCTTGTATTTAAATGACATTTGATCTATGAATAAAAAAGAAAATGGGATCATCTCTTCATATATATATATGTGTGTGTGTAAGAGAGAAATAAAAAGAAAAGGTAATTCCACCAAGCCTAAAGGAGCATGTCCTAATACATTAAATTATGTTTGGTTTCTAGAAGCATTAATCATGAAGAGTCATGAGATCCACATTTCGACCATACTATTTTCAAGTTAAAGGAGCATGTCCTAATAAATTATTATGTTTGGTTTCTAGAAGCATTAATCATGACTTTTCTTTGAGATCCACATTTCCATCATACTATTTGCAAGTTCACATTTCCATCATGCTATTTGCAAGTTCTATATGAAGATATGTAGTCTAATAAATAATTAGTTCACATTTCCATCATGCTAAATTTGCAAGTTCTATATGAAGATATGTAGTCTAATAACTAATTAGCAAGTTGTGATGTCCTAATAAATTATTATGTTTGGTTTCCATCATACTATTTGAAAATTTTCTATATGAAGATATGTAGTCTAATAACTATACAGTATAGCCCATATAACATATAACGACCTTTGACAGTATGAGCAAAGAGTCAAAAAACAGAGAGGCCTCCCAGCAGAGTTCCACCTGTTCATCAAGGTAAGCAACATAATATCGGAAGTGAAACAATGACACCACTAAACATATGTGAATTTATATATTAAATTGACATTTATTGCAAATGACATGTGCATGGTTTATCTTAAAGTTTGACTTAAAAATTTTATGGTAGAATTCACATCTAAAATTAATGGGAGGAAGCCTTTAGTTTGTGGGAGAAATGACACATGTACATAGTTTACCTTAAAGTGGTTGTGTTTTATGGATATTAAAATGAAGAACTTATGTTTAGATCTATTGCAGAGATTGACTGTAGGGGCATTTACTAGATATGTCACCTTTCATAAAAGATGAGATCTAGAGGCTACGTGGCCCTTTACAGACTCTGCCTATAAAAGTTGTAGAATTTAAGAAATTCACATTGACAAATTTACTTTTGAGAAATTTTCATTGAAAACAAATAGAGATTCAACTAGGCTTGTGAAAAGTACAAGTGGACAATGTATAATTCTACTTGGAAGAGTCTTTGGTTTAATGGTTAAGCAAGAAAGAGTCGTTACTTTCTCTATCTAGAGTAGAAGTGGAATACATCTAGTAGTTACTTCTTTTTGAGTGTTTTGGATGAAATGGGCTCTACAAGATATTAAGTTAAATTTGTTTTTGAGTGAGTAGAAGTGGAACGTACATAGTAGTTACTTCTTTTTGAGTGTTTTGGATGAAATGGGCTCTACAAGATATTAAGGTAAATTTATTTTTGAGGGAGTAGAAGTGGAATGTACATAGTAGTTACTTCTTTTTGAGTGTTTTGGATGAAATGGACTCTACAAGATATTAAGGTAAATCTATATATCTATTAAGTGTTTCAATAGAAGTGTAATAATAATTTCAAAAATAAAATATTCTACTTCCTTCAATAACTATTTACATATCATCATAAAGTACTACTTCCTCACACAACAAGTCTTTGAGAAAATAGTGAAGATGGAATACATACCCACAAAGCCTCTTGTTAGAGAAGCATTTGAATATATGTGAGAAACAAATTAGGAATAGTTATTGTAAATTATCTTGTTAGAGAACCATTTGAACATGTGAGAAACAAATTAGGGATAGTTCTTGTAAATTATTGTCACTTATTTGACTTCAAAAGAAGAGCTTATGAAATTGAGTGCAATATCTATGTGGGAGAGTACACAATATCTAAGGGGGAGAATAAAATATATTTGACTTCAAAAGAAGAGCCTATGAAATTGAGTGCAATATCTATGTGGGAGAGTACATAATATATAAGGGGGAGAACAGATATAAGGAAGGAATAAAAAGAGTAACAAAAAACATATGATTGTGTCAATAATTTGAAGTAGTCAAGAAAGATAACAAAGGACCATCAAAAATTGAGTGCAATATCTATATGATATCTATATGATCAAGTGTCAATAATTTTAAGTAAATAAAGATAACAAAGGACCATCAAAATTGAGTGCGATATCTATGTGGGAGAGTACACAATATCTAAGGGGGAGAATACAATATAAGGAAGGAATAAAAAGAGTAACAAGAAGCATATGATTGTGTAAATAATTTGAAGTATTCAAGAAAGATAACAAAGGACCATCATCAAATTCAAATTGAAAGATCAAGTAGTCTTCTTCATGAAGAAGAAGCATTAACTAGGTTCATCATTTAAAGGGTTCATTTTTTAACGAAAAAAATTATGAATAATATGGAATGAATCATTGTACATTATGATAAATCTTGTATTTAAATGAAATTTTATCTATGAATGAAAAAGAAAATGGGATCATCTCTTCATATATATATATGTGTGTGTGTGTGTGTGTAAGAGAGAAATAAAAAGCAAAGGTAATTCCACCAAGCCTAAAGGAGCATGTCCTAATACATTAAATTATGTTTGGTTTCTAGAAGCATTAAACATGAAGAGTCATGAGATCCACATTTCGACCATACTATTTGCAAGTTAAAGGAGCATGTCCTAATACATTATTATGTTTGGTTTCTAGAATCATTAATCATGAAGAGTCATGAGATCCACATTTCCATCATACTATTTGCAAGTTCATATTTCCATCATGCTATTTGCAAGTTCTATATGAAGATATGTAGTCTAATAACTAATTAGCAAGTTGTGATGTCCTAATACATTATTATGTTTGGTTTCCATCATACTATTTGCAGAATAGTATGAAGATATGTAGTCTAATAACTATACAATCTAGCCCATATAACATATAACGGCCTTTGACAGTATGAGCATAGAGTCAAAAAATAGAGAGGCCTCCCAGCAGAGTTCCACCTGTTCATCAAGGTAAGCAACATAATATCGGAAGTGAAAAAATAACACCACTAAACATATGTGAATTTAGAATGATTTCAACTCTTTTTTTCAAAGGAGAAAAAACCCTGTTTCATATATTGATAACATTTCATATACAAAATCCTCTTGATATACCAATAACATGTTATCAAGTATAAAAGATCAGATTCTGTCTCATACAGAAATACATTACAGTAGTATAAAAGACAATATGTAGTCACATATAAAAGACAATATGTAGTCACATTACAAAAATACATTACAAGTGAATTTAGAATGATTTCAACTCTTTTTTCAAAGGAGAAAAAACCTTGTTTCATATATTGATAACAGTTCATATACAAAATCCTCTTGATATACCCATAACAGGTTATCAAGTATAAAAGATCAGATTCTGTCTCATACATAAATACATTACAGCAGTATAAAAGTCAATATGTAGTCACATATAAAAGACAATATGTAGTCACATTACAAAAATATGTTACAAAAATACATTACAACATTATAAAAGACAATATGTAGTCACATTACAGCAGTAGATCATTCTAGTTCAATCATTCCAGGGTTGAGGAATCAAGAGAAGGCTCAGCAACGACATAAGATTAACAGTGGTGGTAAACTTCCACGCACAAGGCGAGAATCAGCTAAAGTGAATGAAATTGATGGATCCACAAGAACAGTAACAACTGTAGCAACCGAATGCATATCATACTACCATAAATTCAACATACACCTTATAGCAAAATGTAATGAAATTTAAAGCATAATTAACAGCATAGATGCTTTGTTTGGAATTTTGGGGTTTCTCTTTCCCACTTGGTTGTAAAGACAAAATTTCTATAGAAATGAGTGCCTGGACTTCTACATAACACCTATAAACTCAAATTAAAACCAAGAATTCCAAAAGGCGCATTTTCAGTAACAGTCCAAACTTAACATAGAAAAGGAAATCCCTATATACGTAAGTGAACCCCCAAATCTAGTGGACTCCCTTGAAGCCCAGGGTTACTTCTTACACGTGGAAGGGAAGTGGAGTGTGATTCAGGGCCACAAGAGAGTTGGGCTTGCATGGCAGCGCCGATCAGAAAAAGAGTGGACAATAGTCCAGTGAGGCTTCTTCTAGCAAGGTGGCAGCCACCAAGTGATGGAGAACCAAAATTCGAGACTGAGAAGCAGCTGTTCCCTGGAACTTGTGATTCAAGAGAGGTCACAAAGTGGAAATTTTATGTTTCAACGAGGTTTTTTCATTTCAACAAAGGTTATTTTTGCAGCAGCGCCCTCAAATATGTGGGACTAACTTAGGCATCCAAGCATCATCTTAACAAGCAAGACATTAGTGATACCAAAGTCGTCGAAAACAATTTATATGAAAAAAAGAACATTTTGGACTTGGCATGACATGCACTAGGATTAATTAGTACTAATGGAACTTGGTGATTGTCACCATAATTGGTAATGAATAATTCATGCAGATTTCAATGTATCATGTTGCGTAACATATGTTTAAAATGAAAATAATTTTGAAGCTAAGAACCTAGCAACATTCAAGGTATCTGGTGTCTTCATAATTGGGAAAAAAAGGACACAATTAGAGTGCATATAATGAAATTTAACACCATGTTGCATGGGTGTAGGTTCAAAACTGGGTGTAGACTTGTAGAATGGATGAAATACCTGGTAGTAGACTTGCAGAGGAGGAGCAACAGGAGAAATACCTGGTAGTTCGCTCACTTGAAGTTGCTGCAGATAATCACCAACAAAGCGGACGTAAGCAGCCCCAGACCAGCAGCAACACAGAAGCACAAAAACGTGCGAAGAAATAGAGAAAAGAAACACAAACGTGGTAAACAAATGAACTTCATGGGTGATATATTTATAAGAACTAGTTCAGCCGAACTATTTTAAGAGTTAAAAGTTGAACTCAAAGTTTAGTCGAACTTTTGTTGCCAATTTTCCCACCTCCCGTGAAAGTCACATTTTGCCACGCAGTCCGTGTGCCATCGATCTAAATGGAAAGAACGAGTTCAGCCGAACTTTCTCATAGTCTGGTGAACTATTGTAGAAAAAAAACAATTTCCGCCCCGATTCTCACAAAAGGAGTATGACTTCACATTTACGCCCATTTTCTTAGGACACTTGTTTCATAGGCTTGGGATGTTGTGAGTGCCGGTGTTTTTAGCACGGGGTGTTCCAAGCGGGAATCCCACCTCTTTTGGTGATATCTAATGAAGAGGATTGTACTACATTCCTTATCGAGGCATTGGTGCCATCTTCGGGGAGGTTGTTTCTGGTATTGACTAGGAAACTAGTGGAGGATTCATCCTACCACTTTGTTCTTCATATTCGGTATTCAAGAAGTAGCATATCTATATCCAACATTCAAGCCATTGGTTTACCTCCATGGGCAGTACCTTCAAGGATTGCGCGGTTCGGTCATGTCGATACATTAGGGAAGGAAGTTTCTAGTATTTGATTCAAATCCGGTGAGGATCATATCTGCACTTTGGATCTATTGTTTCCATCACTCAAGAGATGATTTGACACATCTAGCGATGAGCTATTAAGCCTCCTCTCACAGCGGCACAATTTTTTGATTTGTTTGTTGTTTAGTAGCCATTTTCGGTGGAGGTGGAGGATCTAGATCTTGAGCTCTTGGCCAAGGATCTAGTGAAGGGATCAACCCTTCTTGCATAGTTCTCATTGTGCATCATTACGGCCATCCTTATCATCTTATCTAGGTTCATATCAAGAACTACATTAGCATATGTATGAATCCCTAAGAAAGGTGGTTTTCTTAGACAAGATATCTAAGAAACCTTTTGGGTTATCTTGGAATCCATCATTGAGCCATTTGATCTACAATTTTAGCATCATGAGCTCCCATTCTACACAGATCCAACTTTCTATCTTTCAAGCAATTGTAGTCCCAATAGTTGCAACGGGTATAACGTAGTTTACCTTCCAGTGGTTACTTCGATTCTGTGATCCTCTTGTGGGATCATTGTGCAGGGTCATTCAAGGCCATCAATTTGGCTTGAGTGTCTCATATTTTGAGCAACTTTGTTGTACTTTCTTCCTCTATATAATAAAATGGCTTGATATTATTGCATTCGATGTGTATTTAGATTTATTGTTTTCTTTGTTGCATTTCTTATATTGTGTTTGGTATTCTTGCATTCTCCCTTTTGAGATACTATGATAAACAAACCTAAATAAAAGTATGGTTATAGAAAGCGATAAATAAAATATTTTATTCATACTCATAGCATAAGTCACTGCATTCGGGTAGTCGATAGTTGTCAAATTAAATTAAGGATTTCTGTATTTGCTCATAGTGACCCCAACTCTCGCGTGACATGGTAAGATGGAGGCTAGTAGTCGGGAGGTCGGGTGTGAGAAAGAACGTTCATTCATTTTATGACTATGTTGCCCATCCTCGTTGTTGAGGAGTAGGGAATTGAAACTGTCAAATGATTTTATGTGCAGTGTCCGACCTTCGACCTTTGGTTTGCACATTTGAATATTTTTTAATTTTTTTTTTAATTATTTGTCAATTTGTTTAATTTTTTTGAAGGAAATAACTATTTACAAAAACGAAGTGGAAAATAGAGAAAAAAATGTATATATGCTCCTTCTTATTCACCACCTTTGATTTATTTATCTAAGTTTTCTATTTTTAGGGTTTGATATGATTTAGTTGGTTTAGAATAAAATTAGGAAGGGTTTAGTATTATTCACAAGGTTTATCTTGTTATTTCAATGTGTTTAATAAGAATGTTTTAGGTTCACTCATCCCTTGGGTTTCAAATATTTATATAATCGAGGTGATGTTGCATGGTTTGAGTTGGGGGAGTTTTTTTATTCAAAATTATTGTTTCGATTTGTGATTTAATTTATGAAAAAGCCAAAAAAAGCATTACAGAAAATTATGGTTATACAGAGCAAATATGTATTTTCCCACTATTTGGGGTTGTTGCAGAATCGGGGCGGAGTTTGTGAATTGAAGTCACCAGTGCACCGAAATTAGGCTAGGCGAGGAGTCGGATAGTGGTAGCGAGTCGGGTGTTTGGAAGTTGGGATGATGTTAAAATAGTTTATGTCAGCAAATACTACGACCTCGACGCGCAACATAGTCGGATTAAGACAAAGTCGGTAGCCGGAGGTTAGTTCGAAGAATGTTCTTTCATTTTGTTTGGGTATGTGTCCCTACCACAGTTTATACGATATTTTGAATGTCAATAACCTCAAAAGGTGTTTTATGAGAAATAGAAAGGTCCAACTTCCAACCTCGGCCTATGAATTTTTATTTATTTACTTTTAATGTTGCAATTTTTATATAATATTTAAATATAATAACTATTTACAAAAAGAATGGAAGAAAAATAGAGAATTTTTATATAGAATTGTTATTTTATTTCTTTTTTACATTAAAAAAAACAACTACTTAAAAAAAGAAAAAAGGAGATAAATTTTTATATAAGGGCCTTATTTTTATTTCTTTTATCTGATAATAAAGATAGATTGTCTTCATGTTGAAATGCATCAAGTTGAACCATAGCTAGGAGAACATGCTTAGACATCACGAGTTAGGAGTTTATATAAGTTGGTCTATAATATAAATAGTTTGGTTTAATATTAATTGCTTAGATTAATATTTATAACTTAGGTTTAATATTAAAATTAGTAGGGTTTAAGGGCAGTTTTTAAGAATAATAATAATAACAATTCATATATTATTAAATAATAATAATAATAATAAAAATAATCATTAATATATTAATAAATAATAATTAAATATATTAATAGTGATAATTAATTAATATATTGATAATAAAAGTAACTAATTTTTATTAATTTATTTTAATCATATTTATTAATGTAGTTGTGCATGCGATTATTTAGTATACCCCTATTTACCTATATTAATCACATTTATTTAAAACAATGTAGTTTTGCTATGGTATACCATTGACTCTGGATGGAGGAAAGCTGATGTAGGGTGGATCAACGTACGGCATTACTACGTCATTGGAGTAGCCCTAGGTGTGTTGCTTGGTTAGGTGTTAATTTAGATGTAAAGGTGAGTCCACATAATTCCAGTGGTGCCTGTATACTTTGGATGAAGACCCATATCTATGAATTAAATGAAAAGCAAAAGGTTCTACGCAGGCCATTAATACAATCATGAAACATGACACAACGAATTTACTTTGCAGGGAATATGGACAGGAATGATTTGCGGAAAAATGGTTCAAAATCTTGTAGCAGTTATATTACATATCGCCGTGATTGGAGGGAGAGATAAAGACAAAATATTGATCTGGAGAGCGAAAATTCTTGTGTTGTGTTCAGGAATATTAACAATGGTCATGCATCAATTAATTTGCAGACCGCTAAAGCTAGAAATAGCCTAAACACATGGTCTTCATGGTCTTCTTGTGATCCCGCTCAAATTACATCGGAGGCGGTAGCCATATGCATTTAATCTAATATTTGTACATCTTTGATATTATAAAAGAGACTTGAATCGAGGCTCTATAGCTTATTTTCTATTTTTTCTTGGCAACCCAGCACAGCCGGATAAGCTTACAGGTTGATATCACGGATAATTTATATATATTTTAGAGTGTTTTACTGATTAAAATAATTTTGGTTGAAACTCAGTAATTTATAATTTTTATTTTTCATAAACTCAAAACACTGGAAAACCAATCAAAACCTAAGATATTAGACTATTGAAGTGTTTATATCTCAAATTTTCACTACAACGAATCTCTGCCAATATTCTACACAAAATAGAAATATATATATATATATAAACCTTCAAAACCTATAACAGATAGAGCACAGTTTATTTATCCAGTCCTGTTTATTAGATAATTTCGTGCCAATGCATGAACATTTTCAATATCAGATGGTAATAATATAAAAATCCTCTTATAAAAAGAGAAAATGGGTACAATTAATGGTGAAATTATTCCACGTCCTTCTAGTGAGACGTTTTCTTATCTTAAATGCATTTTACTATTAAAATAAAATGAAGACGTCATTTATGTCCAAAGAGGTTATACGAAAAATTCACAAAGTTTAACCTAATCTCACTTGCAAAACAAAAAATTTGATAGAAACACCACTTTTAACCTGAGAGGCCTTTTATTCGAGAAATAACCTAACACTTCACCAGATTCATCTAAAAAATGAAGTAAACGATCATGACATATCTAAACGTGTCTGCCTCCATTTCTCTAGTCAAACCTCCGCCATCAACATCTATGTTATTCAGCCATAATTCGTCTACTCAATCAAATCTTCATCTCTATTCTTGATCTATAATTTGCATGTTCGTTTATCTGTCTTTCATCCCTAACTCATTGCATCGAATACAATTCAGTTTTTCCAAAAGGCACAATTCCACCTTCTATTCCAAAGGCTTTCATCGAGTACAATAATTTCTTTCAATGGCACAACTTTTCCTTCTATTTGTTCATCTCTAACCTCTCTATCTAAAGTTTCAATCAAATGGTGGAATGGCAGCCTGCCATCACCATACCTCTATCTAGAATAAGGAATCCATGTTGTTTATGGTTAGGTAAGTATTACTAATTTCACTAACTTTAGGAGGATGTGGTTTAATAGTTTGGTTGGGAGGTTGGTCCTTACAAGTTTTTTGTGGTAAAATTCTAAACAAAATTATGTATACTTGAAAAACTGACTCCAAACAATATTTCTTCAATTAAAGGAAAAAAAAATCACTACTGATTTTAAAATAATAATTGTAAACTAAAAACTGCGAGGATGGCGCTAGGGTTCTAGGGCTGATTTTATGTGACACTAGAGATAGGAGGTTGAGCTGCTACAACACGTCTGAAAGGTAGCATGGTGGCGTCTTTAGGGGGTGAGATTCCCTCCTACCAAAATGTAATGGCATGAGAGTATAGTGGTAAGAAGATAAGGTTGGATGGATTGGCTAGCCCTAACTCCAAGCCCTATCTTTGGGGCCCAATGGCAGAAAAAGCCAAAGGCCAATGCCCCCCACGAGGAGCCACAAAGCCTCACTTTGACATTCCACGGAATAAATTTGACTAATGCGTAGTTATATGAAAGATCATACCTTAATTTGCAAATTTATAGGTATTGGCCAACTCGAGAAAGAATTAATTAAATGGATTCGGCTAAAATGAAAGCCGAAAGGCCACATTGATATTAAATTATTTCTAGTGTGATTTTTACTAATATCATGGATAAAGAAATAATTTTTGAGAGGCGGACTATATTTCCACTATAATACTGGTTTGTTCCTACGGGAATGGGAGGAATGTGATAACCTCGATCAAAGATAGTTTATGTGACACTAGTATAAGTGAGGCTACCGCTCTGCACAGTTTATTTCGGGATCCATAAATACTAGAAGGAATTAGTAGCTTGTCTTGGCGGTTGTGAAGATAGATGAAACTACACGTTGAGTGAGGTATACTTATTTTCCACATCTCTATTTATATGAATATACGCTGAGCCTCTTAAAATCGATAGAAGCCCGGAATATGAAGGGAGAAGTATGGTAGCAATTTATAGATTGTGAACATATTCCATTTAGATGTAGACGTTGTCATGAATATGGACATTTATTTAAAACAAGCCCTCTTAACAACCTAGATCAGATGGAAGGAAAGCAACCGAAGGGAGGAGGAATCCCCATGGAGAAGGACGTTGGGTTCTCAAAGAATTTGAACAACCCCCAGACGAAGGACCTGGAAATATAAGCCAAAAACCTACCAAGGCAAAACGAAAGCTCTAATAGAGCCAAGTGACAAATAAAACCAAACTGAGATGGTGGATCAAGTGGATATGGAGGTTGATATAACGAAAGACGATTTAAGTATGGAGAAAATGGTTCTAAAAAAATTGTTGCAAGAATGGAAAAATCTAAATGATAGATTCATTCCTGAAGATCAAAAGACACTATATAAAGAAACTTTCGAACAATACATAACTTCCGAAGACCGTAGACAAGCGAAAATGGTGAATAAGCCTAGTAATCCAAAAGGAAATATTCAGGAAACCAGTGCCCAACACAAGGAGGAAAAAATAAAGGCAGAAAGACTTTACAAGAATATATTTAGACGATTGGGGAAATGTTAGTTAACTCAGGCAGGGTAATAGCGCTTTCAACGGTATTTCAACAACTCCATAAAATTTTCCAATGATAGTCATCTCCTAGAATGTGAGGGGCCTTAAAAGTAAAGGAAAGAAACGATATCTGCAGGAAATATTGAAGATGGAGATACCACAAGTGGTACTCCTTTAGAAAACTAAAGTTTCAGGGCAAACATTAGAGGAAATTCTAAAATTTTTGAAACCTAGATATGATGTAATGGCCATAGATTGACAAGGAAGTGATGGTGGTATAGCGATTCTTTGGAATCCCACAGAGTTCATGGTGGAAGGATGGATAGGTCTATCTCATATCAAAACAGGGTGCTTTAGGCAAATCGAGATGAAAGATTGGATTCTAGTTTCATCTGTGTGTGGTCCTCATATCCCAAGATAGAAGTTAGCTTTCATATATAGTATAATAATGTTGAAAATATTCATAATGAGAAATACTAGTTGTTGGGAGGGGATTTTAACATGATCACAAGTGTAGAAGAAAAAAAAGGAGGAATATTGAGAGATGAGGCTGCGATGGAGCTATTTAGGGCTATGATAACGGACTTGCGATTAGTAGATATACCAAAAATGAATGGTAAATATAATTGGAACAATAGGTGAGGAGGGACACATTAGATAGCATCTCGGTTGGATATATTTTTAGCATCAAAAGAACTCATCCACACTGATGTCTTTTATGAAGCCTCTATCATTCCATGCATGGGATCTGACAACTGGCGTATATGTCTAGAGGTGGACATGAAATAGAGGAATAAGAAGAGGACTTTTAGATTTGAAGCATTTTGGTTAAGATATCCTACTTTCATTGGAAAATCCAAGAGTTGGTGGGAAGAAAGTCAAGTTAAAGGGAGGAATAGGATGCATACCTTTCAACTTCGACTCAAAGATACAAAGAAAAAGATAAAGAAATGGGAAAAAAATGACTTCGGGAATATACACTAGGATAATAAAAAAGTACAGGGGAAACTGAAATAAATACAACAATAGATGATATTATAAGGGAGATCGGAGAACCTTGTTAGGGAGGAAGGTCGCATCATCAGAAAAATAGAAGAAAGTTGTAAACATGAGGAAATAATGTGGAAACACAAATATAGAATCCAGTGGTTGAGAGAAGGCCGAGAAAAAAATACTAGCTTCTTCCACAAAGCTATGATCCAAAGGCGACAACACAATTGCATTTTGAAATTGAATAAGATGAATCCTCTGGAATGCATGATTTAGACAAAATAAAGAGATGATTGATCTGTAAAAATTGACCATAAAGACAGATCTATAAAATTTGACCCATTATTTTTTTATGGTTGGCATGTTAGACATATTTCTCTATTCCTTCTCTTCTGATCTGATCAACTACTTTCTCGCCTTCAAATTTAACAACTATACATTTAAGGAATGCCTATAAAACATTTATTTTTCTATTGGAATGTGCATAAAATATTGAAAGCCTATAACAAAATCTACTCAATTTTCTCACAAGCATGCTAAATCAATCTTAAAATAAGTAATTTTAAGTTACAACCTTTTTTTATTGAATCAAATAAAATTTAAGAGTAATAGTAAGCCAATGAAAGGCAATGAAAAAAACCTCTTTAATTTTATTTGATTCAATAAAAAAGGTTGTAACAAAATTACTTATTTTAGATTGATTTGCATGCTTATGAAAACATATTTGTCTTTTATGCACATTCAATAGAAAAAATAAATGTTTATAGGCATTCCTTAAATGTATAGTTATTTAGAATTTGAAGGCGAAAGTGGTTGTCCGAGGCCGAAGAGAGGAATGAAAGAAATATGTGCAAACATACTTAACCATAAAAAAACAATGGGTCAAATTTTATAGATCTGTCTTTATAGTCTCAGTTTTTACGGATCAATCATTTTTATTTTGTGCAAATCATAAATCTTATTCAATTTCAAAGTGCAGTTGTGTTGTAAATTGCTTAGCATAGCTTTGTGGAAACTAGTGTTTCTCGGCCTTCTCTCAACCTCAGCTGATTCAAATGTTTGTGTTTCCATTATTTCCTCATGTTTACAACTTCTTGTTTTTGATGATGCATTCCTCTAACAAGGTTCTCCAGTCTCCCACACTAATATCATCTATTGTTGTATTTCGTTTCCCCTGTACGTGCTCTAGTGTAGAAGTCATTTTTCCATTTCTTAATCTTTTTCTTTGTATCTTTGAGTCGAAGTTGAAAGGTATACGTATTCCTCCCTTTGGCAAACTTCTTTTTCCAACTCTTAGTTTTCCAATGAAAATAGGGTACAATATTAACCAAAACTAACTTCAAATCCCAAAGTCTCTTCTTATTCCTCTATTTCATGTCCGCCATACAGACATATAAGCCCGTTGTGCATATTAGAGGCATAAAAGACATGCGATATTGGATGAGTTCTTTGTGCTAAAAATATATCCAAGATACGAATGCTTATCTAATATGTCCCTCCCCTCACTATTATTTCAATTATATTACCATTCTTTGTAGTATACCCCAATCATGAAGTCACATCTAGCCTAAATGTAAAATCCCCTCCCAACAAGTAGTGACTCTTCATTGAATATTTTCAACATTGTATACTATATATGAAAGCCTTGAGGACCGCACGCGGTGGGCTAAGAATCCCGATCTTTCTGCCCTAAAGCGCGTTTGATATGGATAGACCTATCCGCTCCACCATAGGCCCTGTGGGATATAAGTATACCCTGCATCACTTTCCTTGTCGATCTATAACCGACCCCCTCATATCTAAGGTTTCAGAACAATGTTTTAGTTTTCTAAGGAGTACCATGTGTCCATCTTGATATTTCTGCGGTCTCCTTTACTTTAAGGCCTCACGATACAGGGATTGGTATCATTGGAAAATTTGTAAAGGTTGAAACTGCGGATTGAAAAAACATTACCATTGCGAGTTAACTAGCATTTCCCCAAATAAATCTAAATATATTCTTGTAAAATCTTTGCGCCTTTATTTTCACTCCTTTAGGTTGAGACGCTGAGTTTCTTTGAATATTTCTTTAGTTACTAGGCTTATTCACCATTTTACAACTTGTCGTCTTAAATTATATTGTTGAAAGTTTCTTTATATAATTGTCTTTTGATCTTGAGTGAATCTATCATTTAGATTTTCCATTCTTGCAACAATTAGAACCATTTTCTCCATGCTTGTAGGTCTTTAAGTTATAATCAACTCCATATCCACTTGATCCACCATCTCCGATTTGGTTTTATTTGTCACTTGGCTATTAGAGCTTTGCGTTTGCCTGTGGCTTATATTTCGGGTCCTTAGGTCACGAGGGGAGTTGTTAAGTCTTTGAGCACAAATACGTCCTAAACTCCATGGGGATCACCACCCCCTAGGTTTGCTCATTCCATGTCTAGAGAACTGTTTTAAATAAATGTCCATATTCTAGCGTCCCCTCTAAATGGAATATGTTCGCGATCTACTTCTCCTTCATATTCGATTCCTCGATTTGACTTCGATCTATTACAATATAAATAGAGATGTGGGAAAAATAAGTATACCTCACTCAGCGTGTAGTTTTTCTTCACAAAATGCTAGCGAGTAATTCCTTCACAGTATTTATGGATCCCAGTAAACGTAAACCTTCTCACTTATACTGAGTGGCGATACTGACCGAGGTTATCACATTCCCATTCCGTAAGTAGAGCCAACATTATAGTGGAAGTATAATTAAAAGCCTTCAAGTATTTCTTTATCCATGATATTGTAAATCATGAGCATAATTTAACTCAATAATGACCTTTACGACTTTCATTTTAGGTTTGAATCCCATTTAATTAATTCTTTACGAGTTGTAATACCTATGGAATTTGCGAATTAGAGCATGATCTTACGTATAATACGGTGATAGTCAAGCCGATTGGGATGTCAAAGTGAGCTCTTTGAGAAAACGGCTTCGTGGGAAACATTGAAGACCTTTGAGTTTTGTTGATAAGAGGTGAACAGCCAATCAACCGTTACATTTTGGTAGGAGAATCTCACCCCCCAAAACCGTACATTTTGGGCGTGTTATGTAATACAGACTATCACCATTCTAATCTTTATCTCATCGTCGGTTCATATCCTTCGCCGAGTTTAGTTTACAATTATTATTTTTAAAATCAGTAGTATTTTTCCTTTTAGTGAAAAAATATTGTTTGGGCGCCATTTATATTTTCTCTAAAAATTAGTGAAATTAGTAATGCTTACCTAACCATAAACAACATGGATTCCTTAACTAGGTCAGTATGGTGATGGCGATATATTGCATTTGATTGAAACTTTTAGATAGAGAGAGGTGCGAAGATGAACAAATAGAAAGGAAAAGTTGTGCCATTGAGAATCGGGTTACTCGATGAAATGCCTTTGAATAAGAAGGTGGAATTGTGCTGGGAAAAGCTGAATTTATTCGATGCAATGAGTTAGGGATGAAGACTGGATATAGATCAAGAATAGAGATAATTTGATTGAGTGGGCATGGCGAACCTTTATAGATGTTGATGGCGGAGAGGTTTGACTAGAAGAAATGGAGAGACATAGATAATATCGTTTAGATATGTCATGATCGTTTACTTCTTTTTAGATGAATCTGGTGAGTGATAGGTTATTTCTCGAATAAAGAGCCTCTCAGGTAAAAGTGGTGTTTCTATCAAATTTTGGTTTTGCAAGGTGAAGACGGACAAACTTTGTGAATTTTCGTATAACCTCTTTGGATATAAATGACGTCTTCATTTTATTTTAATAGTAAAATGCATTTAGATAAGAAAAACTACAATCTCCTTCATTAATTAATACTCCCATTACCTACTCTTTTATAAGGAGGATTTTTATATTATTACCGTCTGGATATTGAAAATGTTCATGCATTGGTACGAAATTATCTAATAAACAGGATAATAAATAAACTATTAATAAATCTGTTATAGGTTTGAGAGGTTTATATATATATATATATTTCTATTTTAAATAATGATATTAACGGGAATTCGTTGTAGTGAAAATTTGAATATAAACACTTCAATAGTCTAATATCTTAGGTTTTTTGGATTTTCAATTTGGAAATTTATATATTAAAAAATTATAAATTAATATTTCAACCAAAATTATTTTAATCAGTAAAACACTTCTAAAAATATATATAAATTATCTGATATCAACCTGTAAATAAAACAGATTTATAGAAAAAATAGAAATAACTATAGAGCCTCACGATTCTAAATCTCTTTTATAATATCAAGATGTACAACATTAGATTAAAATGCGTAAGCTACCGCCTCCGTGGTCAGAAACCATGAAAACCATGTGTTTGGAAACTATTTTTGCTTGTCTACAAATTGTGATGCATGACCATTGTTAACATTCCACAGACACAACACAAGAATTTTCGCTCTCAATATTTTTGTGTTTATCTCCCTCCCAATGCAGCGATATGTAATATAATCAAGCACAAATTTTGAACTGTTTTACCATTAATTTTATCCATATTACAAAGTAAGTTCGTTGTGTCATGTTCATGTTAATGGCCTGCGTATGCATTACGCTTTTCATTTAATTCACATAGATATGGGTCTTCATCTAAAGTGCCTACACAGGCACCACAGAATTATGGACTCCGCATACACTTTAAATTAAATAACCACCCCAAAGTGTAATGACGTAGTAATGCCAAACGCGTTACCCTATATCAGGTCAATATTTTATTATGTAAAAACATTGTTTTTAAATGAAATGTGATTAATATAGGTAAGTATACTAAATAATCGCATGTTTTATTATTAATAAATATGAATTAAAATAAATTAATAAAAAATTAGTTACTTTTATTATCAATATATTAATTAATTATCACTATTAATATATTTAATTATTATTTATTAATATATTAATGATTATTTTATTATTATTATTATTTAATAATATATGAATTGTTATTATTATTATTCTTAAAAACTGCCCTTTCCAATATTAAACCCAAGTTATAAAATATTAATGCAAGCGATAATATTAAACCAAACTATTTATATATAGACCAACTTATAAACCTAACTCTGTGATGTCTAAGCATGCTCACGCCATGGTTCAACTTGATGCAGGTAATCTATCTTTATTATGCAATATAAGAAATAAAATAAGGCCCTTATATAAAAATTTATCTCCTTTTTTCTTTTTTTTAAAAGTAGTTTGTTTTTTACATGTAAAAAGAAATAAAAATAACAATTCTATATATATATATTTTTCTTTTCCATTCTTTTGTAAATAATTATTATATTTAAATATTATATAAAAAATTGCAACATTAAAGTAAATAAATAAAAAATTCATGGCGAAGTTTTAGTGAATTTATATTTCATAAAATTTTGCTGAAAAATTATTATTCAAATATGATAAACGTGGTAGAAGTTACATACTCAAACAAAATGAAAGGGCATTCTTATTTATTTCGGGCTCTGCATTTTTGTCTTTAATCCGGCTTATATTAAAGCGACCGGCGTCGTAGACATAAACTTTTAACAACATCTCTAACTTCAAACACGACTTCATCTACAATAAATTTTAAAAACCTAGCTTTGATTTTTGGTGACTTCCAATTTGGCTAGCGTCACGACTCAACTAACAGAAAAAAATATTATTTATTTTGTGTGCGTTTCTTTTACTTTCTACTTAAATTAAATCACAAATCAATAATAATTTGAGTAAAAAGATTTAACTCAAGCCATTGCAGCATCCTACATTCATATAAATATTTGAGGCCCGAGTTGGTAAAGCCCAAAACGATCTTATTAAACATTGAAATAATGTTATAAACCTTGTGGATAATATTAAACCCTCTATTTTATTCTAAATTATTTAAATCATATCAAACCTAAAATAAGAAACTAGATAAATAAGAGCAGGTGTGAATAAGAAGAACATATATACAATTTTCTCTATTTTCCCTTAGATTTTTATCAAATAGTTATTTCCTTTCAAAAAAAAATTAAAAACAAGTGCGACCTGAAAAAATTAAAAAAAAAATATTCAAAATATACAAATCAAAGATTGAATTGCTATTACATAAAAATCATTTGTGAGGTTTTACGATTCCTCATCTGACAAAGATGGAGCAATATAGTCATAAAAATGAATGAGCATTCTTCACCGCGACCTCCTAGACTTCTGAAGCCTCCATCTTACGTATTACACTAGAAGAATTGGGATCGCGATAATTAAACATAGAAACTCCGAATTTAATTTAATGACTTACCAAATTTTTGTATTTGTAAATATGAGTATGAATAAAATATTTTGTGTCTTTTGCATGCCAACCATCCGCGTACAGGTTTGTTTACTGTGCGGCAAAGAGAGCAATGGGGAAATCTAAATACACATCTACTGCGAGAACTAGGCAGGCCATTTTATTATATAGGAGTGAAGAAAGTACAACGTTGCTCAAGGTATGGACACCTCAAGCCAAATTGTGGCGGAATGACCTACAATGTCCCCGCGAGAGGAGCTGCGTGCGGAAGATTAAACTTCGTTATACTGTTGCGTGGGATTTTCTGATGCTTGAAAGGAATAGAAGTTGGATGCAGATTAGATAGAACCGATGATAAAATTAGCTGGATCGGGCTCAATGACGGATTCCCAAATAGCAAAAGGAGTTTCTTAGATATCTTGGTCTAAGAAAACCACCTTCTTAGGAAGTTCATACGTGCTAAGCGAAATAGGATATGGGCAAGATAAGATGTTGTGACAGGCATGTGTGCGATGAGGCTATGCAAGAGAATTACGATCCCTTCACTAGATCCTTGGGCTAAAACTCAGAGATCTAGATCCTCGATCTCCTCCAGCTGAAAATGGCACTGAACAACAAATTCAAAATTGTGGCGCGAAGGAGGAGAGCTAATAACCCTCTTGCTAGATGTGATCAAATCATCTCTTGAAAGTGATGGAAACAATAGATCCAAAGTGAAGGATATGATCCCTCGCGGACTAGCTAGCGAAACTTCCTTCCTACTAGCGGTCGCATGAAAACCTTTTTGTCCTGAATGCTGGTACTTCATGTTAAAACGATGGCTAATTTTGGATATAGATATGCTACTTCTTAATCTTGAATATGAGAACAAAGTGGTAGGATGAATCCTCCACTAGTTTCTGAGTTTTGAAATTAGAAACAACCTCACGAAGATAACCACCCGATACTGACAAGGAGTGTAATTTTAATCCTCTTTTCATTTAGATATCACTCAAAAAAAAAAGTGGAATTAAAACTTAAAAACCTTTGCGAACCCTATTAGTATCAATTTCCATGTCCTAAGAAAATGGGCGAAAATCTGAAATTTGGGATTACTTTGTGTCGAGAAGCCGAAATACCGACAATAGTGGCCGGAATTATGAAAGTTATTTGAGACCTCTAAAATTGATGGCCTGTATTTGGCGTGGACAAAGCAGTTTTGGGAGACAGAAAATTGGCAACAAAGCCCCGACCAAACTTTGAGATTCCGGCCGGGCTTTTCTTTCTTAAAAATAGTTGGTCAGACTAAATTCTTATAAATATATCGCCCATAAGACCGTTTGTTTCTTGCGTTCTTTGCTCTGTTTCTTCCGCACATTTTGTGTTTACGTATTTGTTCTTTGGTGCAGAAACACTTTCACGTGTCATCAGTGAGTAAGTGTGACTACGTCTCCTCACCTTCCTCCTGCACAAGTTTTTACTAGGTATTTCATCCATGATACAAGTATACATCCCGGGTTACGAACTTTGCCTCAAACATGTATTAGATTTAAGTTATATGCCTTCTAATTGTGTCCTTTTTCCAATTATGAACACCCGGTTTATGAATGTTGCTGGGTTCTTAGCTTCAAAATTATTTTCATTTTAAACATATGTGCATAACATGTTACATCGGAATGTACATGAAATTGTGTTACCAATTATGGTGGCCGATCCTGGATCCCATTAATACTAATTAGGCCTGGGTATAAATGCCAAATCCAAAATGTATTTTTCATATAAACAATAATGAAATGATGTTGCATCATATAAGTGAAAGTAGGTTGGGTAGTGTCAAAGTAATGAGCCTATGCGTGAAGGTGGTTCTTGGGGTCAAATTTGAAAAACTTGAAAATTTACAGTCTTGTGGCGGAACAAGTAGATGGGAAAATGGAAGCTAAAGCAAAAGGTTACTTGAAAAGACATCTAGAAAAAAATAGCATTATTGAATTCTGGAGATGTCTCCTTTTTTGGGGACAAATAGAGCTTACCCTTACCGTGACTATTAGGTTTCAACGCTTGCGTTACTGCCGACTCTTTAGCGAATAATAGAGTTCACTCTTCTTTTGGCGGATCTTCCAACCTTTTATTCTTGGTAAAAACATGGAGCACAGTTCTTCCATCGTCAATGAGTGAAAATCCCGCGCTTGAGAAGAAACTGGAAAATGAGACCAGATCGAAAAAGTTGAGCGACTTTTGTGCTAATGTCTTATGTAAGTGTGCTGAATACAAGTCGATCCCGCACTACGGGAAAAAACAACCTTTGTTAAATAAAAAGCCTCATTGAAAGATCATCACCCCCACTTTGTGTGTTTGATGAATCACAGGATTCCAAGGAACTGGCAAAAGCCGCCCGTCTCTCTCGATTCTCCACCCTTATTAGCTACCCTGCTGCGAAAGTTTCTCAGCTGAGGCTGTTGTCCATCGCTACGATAGAAAGCGGCGCCATGCCCTGCTGTGACACTGAATCACACTCCCTTCCGTGTAGAAGTAACCCTGGGCTTGTATTTGGGGGTTCCCTGCGTATATAGGGATTTCTATGTTAACTGAACATTGTAGATACTAAATTCTTGTTGAATTTGAGTTGATTGGTGTCATGTAGTCAAGGCACTCATTGCTTATAGAATTTTGTCTTTCTGACAAAGTGAGCGAAGGAACCTCAAAGGTTCGAATAAAGAAAACATCTGTTATTCATTATGCTTTAAATTTCATTACCTTTTTGTTTACGTAGATGTATGTTGAATTTCTAGTAGTATGATATGCGATTCGATTGCTGCGATTATTCTTGTTCTGTATAGTGATCAGATAGAGTTCTCCCATAAATTTGATTCTAAGCCTTGTCTATGAAGTTTACTGTTAAACTATGTCGTGCTTGAAGATGCTCTCGATTTTTCAAGCGTTGGAATGATTGAACTGAATGATCTTAGCTGTAACAATGACTTACATATTAGTATTTTATATTTGTCTTGACTACATATTATGCTTTTATATGTAACTACATTGTCTTTTATGCTTTGTTATATATATTTAGTATGAGACGAGAATCTGATATAACATACTTGTTAACTGTTATGGAAATATCAATATATATGAAAACATTTGTGATATATGAGCATGGTTTTTCTCCTGCGAAGAGTTGAAATCATTCTAAAATTACATGTAATATATTTTATGTGTGACCTTATTGTCTTTTATATGTGACAGCATATTGTCTTTTATCTTGTTGTAAATATGACTACGTATGAAGGCAGTGTATCTTTGCTCTTGATAACCTTTTATAGAGTATATCCAAGGATTTGTATATGAGCTGATTATCAATATATGAAGCCTCTCCTTTGAAAAGAGTTGAAATAATTCTAAATTCACATATAATTCCCTTTGAGGTATCCTTGTTTCACTAAAATATGTGCTACGTATTAATGTGGAATTTACTCTTATTTTGACTCTAATATAGATTATATATATTTGAAATTTTTAAGAATATAATTATTAGACACATCTTCATACTATTAAAATATTATGATAAACATAATAATATGTTAGAACATGACAACTGCTAGTGGGCAGAACTACGTATAAATGCAAGAACTTTGCAAATAATATGATGGAAATGTGAACTTGCAAATAATATGATGGAAATGAAAGTCATGGTCAATCATAAACATAATAATGTCTTAGGACATGCTCCTTTAACTTGAAAATAATATAGTCAAAATTTAGTCTCATGGCTAACTTCATGAGTGAGACTATTTAGGAAACCAAACATAATTTAATGTATTAGAACATGCTCCTTTAGGCTTTGGTGGAAATTACTATTTGATTTTTATTGCTCTCTTACACACACACACACATATACTATTTTATTCATAGATCAAATGTCATTTAAATACAAAGATTTATCATAATGTACAATGATTCATTCCATATTATTCATAAATTTTCTTGAACCTAGTGTCTTCTTCTTCATGAAGAGACTATGATCTTTCAATTTGAATTTGATGATGGTCCTTTGTGTAACTACTTCAAATTGAAGTTTTTTCATGCTCTTCTTGTTTCTCTTTTTATTCCTTATATTGTATTCTCCTTTGTGTACTCTCCCGCATAGATATTGCACTCAATTTTGATGGTCTATTTCTTGACTACTTCAATTAGCTCAAGTTATTGACACTTGATCATATAGATATTGCACTCAATTTTTGTTATCTTCTTTATAGGTAATGACACTTGATCATATATATATTGCACTCAGTTACGATGGTCCTTTATTATCTTTCTTGACTACTCCAAATTATTGACGCAATCATAATAACTTTTTGTTACTCTTTTATTCCTTCCTTATGTCTATTCTCCCCTAATATATTATGTCTCTCCACATAGATATTGCACTCAATGCTCTTTTTGAAGTCACATATATTGTATTCTCCTTGGAATGTGTACTCTCCCGCATAGATATTGCACTCAATTTCATAGATGCTGACTCAGATAATTGACAATAATTTACAGAATATCCTATTTGTTTCTCACATGTTAAATGGATTCTATATATATAATTTATAATTTGTTCTCGCAAATATTCAAATGAGGCTTTGTCATTATGTAATCCCATCTTCACTATTTTCTCAAAGACTTGTTGTGTGAGGGAGTGGTACTTTATGATGATATGTAAATGTGAGTAGAATATTTTATTTTGAAATTATTATTACATAATGAAACACTTAATAGATATATAGATTTACCTTAATATCTTGTAGGGTATTTCATCAAAACACTTAAAAAATAAGTACTTACTGTAAGCACATTCCACTTACTCACTCAAAAAAGAATTTGCCAATATTGAAGAGCCCATTTCATCCAAAAACTCAAGGAGGTGACTTTTACTATGTACATTCACTTCTACTTCACTCAAATTTACCTTAATATCTTGTAAGAGCCCATTTCATCAAAACGCATAAAAATAAGTAACTTTACTAGATGTATTCCACTTACACTCTAGATGGAGAAATAGCGACTCTTTCTTCTTAACCATTAAACCAAAGACTCTTATAAATAAATTATACATTACAAAAATAGTTAGTCTATATGTTGTCAATGTAAATTTCTCACAAGCTCAAATTTTTGTGTATTTTTTCTTAACTACGAGGATTTTATAGGAAAAATTTGTAAAGGGCGAGGTAACGGATCTCATCTTTATGAGTGACATATCTGAAATGCCCCTATGTCAATCTACAGAATAGACCTTCATTTTCCATAAAAACACAACCGCACAAGGTAAAAGCTGTGTACATATGTTGATGGTGTAAAGTATTTCACTTCGAAATGTGTGCCTTTAATGAATAGGTGGAAGTCTAATTTTTTGACACTTTTCTATGTATCAAAATTTTATATATTATATAAGGCTATATATATATTTATAGACTATAATATATTTATTAGACTACATATCTTCATATAGAAACTTCTTGTGATATGATGGAAACCAAACATATGTGGTTTATGCAGCGATAATTAGTTCTTAGACTACATATATTCATATAGAACTGCAAATAGCATGATGGAAATGTGAACTAATTAGTTATTAGACTACATATCTTCATATAGAATTTTGCAAGAAAATGAAAATATTGAACTTGAAAATGGTATTGGCGAAATGTGAATATAAAGAAGAGTCATGATTAGCAACTTCTAAGAAACAAACACTGATAGTAGGACATGTATTTACAACTTGCAAATGTATAGTTGAAATGTGGATCTCATGACTCTTCATAGAAAACCAAACATAATTTAATGTATTAGAATATAATTTAATGTATTAGGACATGCAAAACTGGTGTTACCTTGCTTTTATTTCTCTCTTACACACACATATATGTATGAGAGATGATCAAACATACACATTTATAAATGAAAAATGTCATTTAAATACAAGATTTATCATAATGTACAATGATTCATTCCATATTATTCATAAATTTTTTCATTAAAAAATGAACCCTTTAAATGATGAACCGAGTTAATTCTTCTTCTTCATGAAGAAGACTACTTGATCTTTCAATTTGAATTTGATGATGGTCCTTTGTTATCTTTCTTGACTACTTCAAATTATTGACACAATCATATGCTTCTTGTTACTCTTTTTATTCCTTCCTTATATTGTATTCTCCCCCTTAGATATTGTGTACTCTCCCACATAGATATTGCACTCAATTTTGATGGTCCTTTGTTATCTTTCTTTACTTCAAATTATTGACACTTGATCATATAGATATCATATAGATATTTCACTCAATTTTGATGGTCCTTTGTTATCTTTCTTGACCACTTCAAATTATTGACACTTGATCATATAGATATTGCACTCAATTTTGATGGTCCTTTGTTATCTTTCTTGACTACTTCAAATTATTGACACAATCATATGCTTTTTGTTACTCTTTTTATTCCTTCCTTATATCTATTCTCCCCCTTATATATTATGTACTCTCCCACATATATATTGCACTCAATTTCATAAGCTCTTCTTTTGAAGTCAAATATATTGTATTGGCCCCCTTAGATATTGTGTACTCTCCCACATAGATATTGCACTCAATTTCATAGGTTCTTCTTTTGAAGTCAAATAAGTGATAATAATTT